>JASVER010000112.1:1938144-2053717 GCA_030449065.1 Oceanodroma leucorhoa
TTTTTTTTTTAATAAGGATTATACGAACAGTATAATGGAGCTAAGTGAAATACGGTTTTTATCTGTGGAGTCTGGAGCCTTACCCTGGCTGGAGATGGCAAATCACAAGTGAAGATACACTGTACTCTCTGGGATCAGGCTGCCCCACTACCACTGGCAGAATTCGATATCCACTACAGAGATTTAATACCAGTTTCTGCTAAAAGCAGCTAACAACAGAGCAGTAACGCTATCTGCAAGACAAATATGAAATTTATATGGCCAATGTTGAGCCACATCTATATCAAGTTATATCAAACCCTGGCTTCCATGAGTCTATATATGCCTTCAAAGAGTTACTGCAAGAAGTAAAGAAATGTCAGCTCTAGGGAACTGCTTATTCAATTTAGCATAATATCAACAGTGAACAGTTTTATTGACATTTCGATTAATATTATTTTTCTTTTTAAAATATAAATCTTGGACAAAAATATATGGCAGGGTCACCTACTGATCTCTATAGAACAGGTTAGTAAGTAAATGGAGTTAGCAAGAGTAGAAGATGCCATTTTCAAAACCTCATTTACAAATGAATCTTGATTTCTAAATGAAAAGAAATGTCTGACACACCACAGTAATACACATTATCCACCAGATCGCCCCAGTTGGGTGCTTAACCATAAATAGYAGGACAGCACAAACAAAGGTCAATGGGTGAATTTACTGCTGCATGACTCCATAAATTACTAATTCAGAACACCTAAAACCAAAACAATACCTACAGGCATTTGAGACAAACAGAATGTCACAGTCTCAGTAACAAGAGAAGACAAGTGAAATCTGGTCTGCTTGAGTGTTTGACACAGACACTTCATTTTTTGAAACCTTAGAAGTATAAATACTATCACAGAATCTTCATGAAAATTTGCAGTTATTGCATGAGGGACTAATAACGAATATTTCACCACCTACTGCAAAACTGTTAAGGACAATTAGTCAGAGGTAAACACTTCAAAGAGCTGAAAAATTAATTTGGGTTTTCACCTGAACAGAAGCTCTTAGAAACTACAAATTGGGATTTCAAGGAGTAAGCTCACGCATCTAATATCTACTAGAAGCCGGCTTGCTGTATAAAGCAAAATCATATAAATGAAAAGGACAAGATATCAAATAATTTATTATGTCCCAGGGACTTGGACATGACAGMGAAGATCTGAGTAAGTCCTTAATTGGTTTATTCAGCCGTAGCTCAGATACTGAATAGTTTCAACTCCACTTAATATGACCAGCTCTGCTGGCCATGTTCTCATCAAGCATGCACTAGCATAAGATGTATTTGACATACAAAAATACCTGTATACTAACCCAAGAATAGGAGTGCTCAGCATTCAATAATTACAAGGATTTAAAAGCATCTTTCTTTTTTCTTTCTATAGCTATGTATTTGCTGAAGGCGAGACAAGAGTTTGTGGTTTTTAATCCATTTTCATTCCCCTGCCTCCATGAAAGCTGAGGCCAAATTCAGAGGGTATCAGTCAAACAGCTTCACTTCTGAAGAACATGGCAGGAGAGCTCAGATTGAAAGAGGAAGCCAAAAGAGGAAACAGGAGACAGGAGATTCAGTCAAGGGTGGTGTGCAGCAAAGAACTATTCAAATTTCCAAAATAATATTTTGTTACTAACTGTAYTTACATTATAAAAAAAGACATTAGTTATGCTGATGTGACTTAAGATCCCTTCTAATCCCTTGAAAAAGCAACTCTTCCCAGCTATGCATTCGGCAAGAAAAGAAGATACAAGCAACAGGATAAGCCTGGCTTGTGCTCCTAGTACACTGTGCARTATTTGCTTCCACTGTTCCACAATCAGTTAATAGTGGGATTCAACTTTATTGGTTCTAGAAATACACTCAAGAAATGAAGTGACAGCAGTCTACACTACATACATAGGCTTCCCCTGTACTAAACAGCAAAGGGGGGACTCCAAAGGTGAATTATTTCAGCCTGAAATGCATCTAATTACCTACCTTTTTCCATGGAGGGAGTCCACATGATCAGACATTCAAAACACAGCAAGAGGAGCCATGTTCTAAGTCTAAGGAGAAATGTATTCAAAGAGAAGAAAATACTCATCTTGGAACATCCTTCTGTGCATAGCTGCATAGGTCCCCATGTCCATACACACCTCCAGGTGCCTGTGTGGTGTGACAAATCACTAGACCAACCATTTGATTCAGCAGTGGTTGCAATCAAAGGTTTTAAAACATTCAAAATGCAAGTGGACAATAATGCACTTAGGTCATATCCCTCATTGTATGAAATTGAGGCATTCGTCTCATTCTTCGCTCTGGCTTCATCAGGCCATATTTTTGTGTATACTCCAAAAACATCAATATACAGCCAAACCAAAGGTTTTTCCTAAGCAGCACCGGCTCTCCATGAATGAATTCCCATGCTGCSAACTGGTGCTGCAGGTCTGTTTCAAACAGAGAGACATCTCCAGCGGAGTCCAGCTGCCACAATCTACCTCGTGCAGATGGACTAATACATTACTTCATGGGTATTATCTGAGTTGCAGGGCCAGAATGCAGGGGAATGTGTAACAGACTGGGCTCTTGCCACATTGTGAGAAAAGGTAAATTGTCAACAAACATTTCCTACATCTGATATCTTTTGTATGGAGAGCTACGCTTTTAATAAAGAAGCAGCTGCCACTGCTGAACGATTAATCAATACCGGTAAGCTGACATCTTAAGAACTTGCTGAACTAAAGCTTTTCTTTTCCTCCTGCATTTACAAATAAAGTGCTCACTATTTGACTAAAGCCTGTCTACTTGACTGGAAAATATCAGAGTCCTATTTAAATGACATTTGCAGAGAATGAGATTTTATCCTGRTCGCTGCTCCTTATCGCTAATAATAACATCAGATTAGTGGATTTAGGCCAGCCGAGTAGCAATGCCTTTTCTGATCCCTTCTTAAAGCAGCTCTTTCCATCTGTCTAGCCAAGCTTTCCTCTGCTTGTATGGGCCAACGATTAGGTCTTAAATGGAGCTTCAATTGATACCATGTGGGATATCTATACAGAGGTTCATTGTGTTGCTAAATTCCAGCCAAGACATTTATCAACTCTGACTGCTGCTTACTCCAAAAGAGCAAAACACCTGGATATTTACAGGTATAAACATTCCTACACCCTGTTGCCTTCTTGAATAACAACAATAATTAGACATTCCAATTTTAAAAACACACATTTTGCTCTAAGAGTTATTTTCCAAAGAAGATGCAGGATCAGACACTAAGCTCATGTCAAATAACATGACTCAACTGAGTACTACGGAGTATTTGATGCACAACTTTCTGCACATTCAGAATCTGCCCCACAACCTGTCAATTAATGGGTGACTTACGCTTCAGCGCAGTGTGGCTTGTTAGCAACAATGGTTTTCAACTGCTGAAACTGAAACAATTTCAGAGGTAATGACTGAGCAACGTGGGCGCAGACAGAAAACACACTGCACACAYGCACACTCACAGTGCAGTAAAACTTTTTTTAAGAACAATTGTTGGTTTTGTCATCGTTGTTTTTATTAGTAGCTGAGTTTAGCAGCATAAGCAAGAGGTAAAATCCAAATGCCAAACACTCTCGCTAAAAATACTAAAGCCAATTATAAAGTAAATCTGTTTTATTTCCCCTCCCCTTTTTTGCAGATTTTAGTTTAAAGGTCATTTTGTATTCCTAGCTACACCACTTACAGTATGTTAATAACTGACATTTCCTCTTCTTAATACATAATGCAGGCCTGACAACTGCTGCGCACTAAAGATAAGATGCAAAACCAGTAGTTCTCATAAGAAACCAGTGTTTCTAGATCATGCAGATCTCCTAACTCCTGTGCTTGTTTAGTTTTTAACAAGGTCCTGCTCATTCCTAGCCTTGACCAAAAAAGTGTTTCCACATGGCAGTCAGGCTCATGCCAAGTACAGCTACACACAGAAAGTTGCCTGACTTCATCAAGCAATGGTGGAGACATGCTAAATGAATATTTAGCAAGGTCAAAGTCAGACTGCTCTTTGAGAAGCAGCAATTGCTGACAGTTGAATGAACAACACACAAATCTCGGATCCTATTTTAATACCTACGTATCTTTACTATTTGTCATCCTGTTAACAAAACTGCATTAAAACACTGTATTAGAAATCTAAGAACATTTTTATGGAAAGGATACAATCTACTGTATATTTATGCATGTCATAAAGCCCATAATGTATCTTGCATGAGACCATTTATCTTCATTTCATAGGGTCACAACAAGTACACACTACTTTTCCTTCGGGAAGCCTGTGGCATGTTAAGCCGGGCATCAGTCGTAATAAGAAGCAAAAAGACAAACTTATTTCATTAAAAAATAGTGCATGAAGTAAAATGGAAAACTCCAAATTTTTTAATTAACAGGATTGCGAGCATCGCTTATCTTTGAAAACAGCAAATTGGAATTAATCACATTTCAAGACCAAGTTAATATTCTCTCTCTCTTCTACAAAATGACTGTGATTGATCTAAATCTAGTTATTTCATGCAAAACTAGGTTAAATACTGTGGATCTTTATGACCACACAGAAAGCATTATCATGACAGACTACGCTATTGTATTTCTGTTGCTGGGTAAGCCACAGTAAGTCCAACCGCAAGCTATCAAATCAGGAAAAAAAATCTCCGAGCCTTAAGTACAAAACGTTTGCCTGGTAAAGTTTTCACAGGAACACATTACTGAACTGGCCTGGTCGTTCCGGTCCGGTAACAACGTCGTCCACCTCGCAGCCCGTATCTSCTCGGCGCACAGGAGGGCAGAGGAAGCCGAGGGCGAGCCGCCCCCCCCGCCCAGCGGCACTGCTCAGGGGCCAAGGGGCCGCTCCCACCGCGCCCGGCTGCCACGGCCCCCGCTGGAGCCCGAGGTGCTCCCACCACGTGGCCCTTCAAGCGCTCTTTCTCGGGGAGCGTGGTAGCAGCCTACCACATCTGCTCCAGATCCAGTCAGGACTGGTACATACCGGGCATGTTTTTCCACGAGAGGAGATGCTGATCTTTGCTCTCTAGAAGGTACCTGAGCGTTATGGTCTCTGAGTGTGGGCAACTCTGCACATGTGCACAYAACTATCAGAAATGATGCCGTCCTTTTTGTTTTTAATATATATACATGTGTTTAATATCTATGAATTACCATGTACAGAAACATGCTGGTATCTCAGTATGGCTATAAGCTGTTCTAGCTCTGTGACCATGCAAAACACTGTTAATGTCTCAGTAATTTGGGATAATGAGGAGTAATAACAGTGTAATAAATTATGACAAACATCACTGCAAACCTTTTTCGGATTCATATGTTATTTTGTGCACATACATATACCAAAGCTTCTTTATAGTTTAGCCACCAGTATTTAACATCCCAGTTCAATAGCCTGAGTTCAGGGTTTATCAACTRTCTGAAGCTAATGTGAACAAAGGCCATATTTGTTTGCACATCAAAAAAGAGCTACATACTGTCAAAGACAGATCTGTACAACACCCAAAGAACTGGCAGTAAACGCTGGTTTTATTGAGAAAAGCTGGTGACTGGGTATTTATGAGTTGTAAATGACACCTGATCTGGTGAGTCTCCCAGTTAGACGCTGAGACTGAAGCTCACCATTTCTCTGATCAGACTCTGGCAAGATTTCCCCCCCCCCCAGTTCAGTCTTGTATAAAATCTTAAAGAACTTCCTGCTAGCAAGAAGGCAATTGCAGGGTATGTGGTTATATGAAGATAATCGGATTCCTGGGGGAGCAGAGGTCCTCATGTGTTCTTTTTTTTTTTTTTTTTTTTAAAATCCTCAGGGGGGTGATTTTCTCACAACACTCACACCCCCCCTATCCTATTGTGCCTTACTGCTTAATTAGCTACCGGATGAAATGTAGTTCTGTTTGCATCAACTTTATGTCTACTGTAATTGCTCTGAGTTGCAGTTCCGAGAAGAAAAAATGGATCAAATAACTACCTATATTTTGTTTGATTAATCATGAAAAAATCATTAAGGGATTAAAGTGAAACCATTTTACTCCTGTTGATCATGTTCAGCAATTTGAAATTATTTTATGATCCTGATCAATGTAATTAATGAGAATGGCTGTTAATTAGTTACACTAGCAGGTGGGCCATGAAAAAATGTATTCACTTAATACCATAGAATATCATGCTATTAGAATTTGTGTTGATTCTGTAGCATTTACAGAGTAAGAGTTTAAAAACTGCACAGGACCACAGTCTTTGAATTTTCAGCACACACCCCATACATATACACACACGCAGCCACACAAAATTACTGTCGYAAAGGCAACATAGAGACACAGCTGTGTGGAGATTTAAGACCATACTCAAACATTCTTCTTTCTGTGATTGTCTTCTTTATGACAAGTCCCTACACCAACTGTCGCAGCAAACCCTCCTACTGGTACATCAGGAACAAAACAGCTTTCAAAGTAACTGGTGCTTCACTCTCAGCATCCTGATAATTCAGTCACTCTCATCTGGTCCTTTCTAGTCTCTCCCTAAGGAGGGGGCTTTCTTSAAGAGAAATAACCTCTTGGGTGTGAACTTGAGACAGACAATACAAGTGTTAACTGCTCTGCAGTGTTAGGTAGCTAATTAGCAGTACTAAGAGTTTAAGGGCGGTTTTGATTATCATGGGGTCTATGAGGGATCCCCATCCCCAAGGAATATAGGCAGCTTAATACTGTGGTTTGGTTTTTTTTTCTTTCTTTCTTTCTTTCTTTTTTGAGAAAAATAAAAACGGAGTTGTGGAAAAATGTGTATGTTTATATAATGTGATACAGCTCGGGTTTGCATTTCCTGTAGGACCAAAGAGGACAGTATAACATTACTCAAACTGAGGGAGTGGTACAGCTCCTAGAATTCCTCTCCAACCAACTTATATATTGGGTCTAAACACTGCAGCAASTGGAGGGAATGAGCAGTCTCACAAAGGCAGAAACCATTTCCGAAGCGTACTGGTCTATTTAAAAGACAACACAGAGAAAGGGAGGCCTGRGCACAATGACAGACTGGGCAGGACAAGGGCAAGAGGAGGGGATCCACCACATCTGAGAATAAAACTTCTGCCCCCTTTTTTCCAACAAGAACTTGGTGAAAGTCACTGATAGCCCCCTTGCTCTGCAGCCTGATTTGTTCAGACATCTGCAGAGGTTTTTCCCTTCCTTCTCTCTTGTGCTATACTCTACTCATAATATGTAGATGAGCCTATGTATAAAACCTCTATATGACATGCATTTATGTATACCTTTTAGTCACACACAACCACATTGCTGTACTAAGACAAAACTACATCTGATAACCATTAACCTTAAAATATTCCTTTGAATGACCCTGGGGTTAAAAAAACCCAATCAATCAAACTTTCACAGGTCATCCTTAAATATCAAAATGACAAGTGCATTAGAACTAACGAATTGAACTTACTATTTGGAGATGAAGACATTCAAGACTAGAGACCCCAAAGGCAGAAGYGGGTTAACAGGAGAGTTCCTAGCTCACACCTGAACATGCGGCCAAGCTGTTGTGTTTGCTGTTGGTAGGGAAACTCCAGGTGAGCTTGAGCTCCTGATCAATCCCTGACATGCTGTGTCAGCCCATGGCTCTGAACTACGCTGTTTGCAGAAGGCTTTTTTTTTACTATTAGCATCAGAAAGAAGGCAAGGGCTGTYTCCCCTTGAAAGAGACTGACATATCAGTGAATGAAGAGACAGCAGAGCAAAACTAGTATTATAAACCTTAGGGGTGAACAACCCCRCAAGAGTCCGTTTTTAGCAGGACTCAAGTTTAACAAGCTCTTCRATGGCCGTGACCCCTCATCACCAGGGACATCTAGATATAAGAAGAAGGGCTATGTTTTAGAGAAAGTGCTCCCCAACAGAAAGAACAACTTCCCTATTTAAAAAAGGAGAGGAAAAACCAAAACAAATACCACCATTGTTTTTATAACATCTTAATGATAATCCCAATGGACTGGATCCAGATTGTAAGGAATTAGCCTCAGTCTTACCTGCTAGCTCCTGCACTAAATATTCCATGTACATAACTGTCGGCTTGAGCCAGTGTATATTGGCCTCTTCAGACGAAAGAAAATTGGTGTCGGCAGCCTCCTGAGCACATTTTAATAATCAGCCTGATCATGGGTGCATGGCAGCTGCTCGATTGATGGTGTTAGACAGAGAGTAAAGAAAGATGCCAGCAGTGCCCTCAGATCTGACATAACGAGGGAAACATCAGTCATTTGGCTAAAAGGCTCATAAAGGCTCCATCAGCTGTGACACAGGAGTCTGTCTTATGCAAAGCTAATGAGGAAATGTGGCAGTGTTAGCATTCTCTTTAGACAGTAACAAGTTGTGAGTGAGCTGCATTTTAGATGAAAAATCCAGTTGAAAACAGAGCAGTTTTCATGATCTTTACCTAAATAATATGCTGATGTCTGGGAAAGACTGTTAGAAATCAAAAGATTTTGAAAGGGTTTTAGGGCAGCCATTCCCAATCACAGTAGCCTGTAGATTGATTCCCAATGGATATCACGTGTATCAGTACATAAGGCTTATCTCATCAGACTAGACTTTGACCATCCTCACCATGGATCTTGGACTCATATGCTGCTATTCCTCCCTTTAATGCTGGGAACTGCTGGGTGTCCAGTGGGCACCAATTAGCAAGGTCTGGGCACAAACAGGGCTTTCTAATTGATCTACGCAGACCTGAATGGGAAGTAGTGAAGACACAGCTGCATAACCCAGTCCTGCACTGGTCTGCTGCTGTACTCCCCTCAGGGCTTTGGCAGCAGCGGTTTGGAGTCATTTGAGAACGGTGCCCATCTCTACTACGTGAATATTTTAAAGCAGTTGTCCTCCAGGAGGGTACAAGCAGCTAACCCTGCCCGTGTATTGGGTTGCAGATCCAGACTGTGAGAACAGTATACCCGGGAGCTGTCAGAAGGGTTGCTTTGGAGAATAAGGTTACAGAAGGGAAGTGGGGAAGAAGAGACTCACAGATGAACTTTCACTTTCAGTCAAATTTCCATTTCTAACAACTTCTTCCATTTCAGCTTCCTAGCATGTTGATATATTACACTAATTATAAAAATGACCTTCTCCCCTTCTACACTTTTTCTTCCTACCACTGCTCCAGTCGATAGATTTACAGTCTAATGTTATTTCTGTGTATGCCATGAGAGCCRTTCCAACAGCAACAGAGCATTATGAAAAAAACAGTCAAAAGGTAATTAGAAATCTTGCTGAAATGTTATGTTTGTTACATGAGGATTACAATGAATGATTCAATGAGCCTCAAAGTTCATCCTTAACATCGATAAGTGGGTTTCTGCCAAGAAATGCACAGCTGGTGACAGCAGGGATTCAGGGTTTGGGAGGGACACACACTTCTAAGGTGAAATTGGAGACAGGGATTAGAATCGGAGAAAACAAAGGAGGTCTTTATTCCTGGAAATGTTAAAGTAATTTTTCAGTGGCAAAGGAAATGCCATTTTTATAGCACATACCTAATCTTTCCCTTAGTTTTGATAGCAGATGTTTAGTTATATAGGTAGAAAGTGGGATTCCAGTGTTAAAGAAAATGGCCATCAGGTTTTCTGACTTTGTTCCTCACTCACAGAGGTACTGTCACGTTGTGTTGTGGCCTTGTGCGTAGGTACTTAGTCTACCTGTACCTCTAGCTCCATGTTAACAAAGCAACTAGAAAAATAAAATGATATTGATAAGCAGGATTAACTCAGTATACAGAGATCCCAGCACACTGGGACTGCAGATGCG
The DNA here is from genome assembly GCA_030449065.1 of Oceanodroma leucorhoa. NCBI lineage: Eukaryota > Metazoa > Chordata > Aves > Procellariiformes > Oceanodroma > Oceanodroma leucorhoa. Next base: position 1,947,991 of record JASVER010000112.1, read on the forward strand.
CAGATGTTTCCCACAAGCCCTAACACGGTGCTCCAGACTGTTCCAGCCCAAAGTTACACAGCTAATCGCAATAGCAATACACAGTGTAACCTGCCTGAAAAAGCAATCTGCTTAAATAACTTCTTCTCCTAAGAGGTCGTCCCCAAGTACTCTCAATTGCTATAAGTAATGTTTCATTTTTCTTAGAGGTCCATCTCAATTGATTTTTATCAGTCCTCTGAATGACCATTTACAACAAGTTTCAAAATAATACTCATGGACTATAGCTGCTATTAAGGTTAATTAATTAATGTTTCTGAAGACTGTTGAGATTCTTGAATGAATCTGTATATTGATGCTTCACTGTATATTAGAGGAGAAAAAAAGACATCTTTTCTTATGAAAATTAATTCTCTGGCCTCCTTTTAGACCTCTGTGCTGTAAGTTAACTTTGTTTAACTGCTTTCTTTGTAGTAATGACTTACAGACCGTAATACCTTTCACGGGAAGAGACTTCAAAATTGCACCAGCACTTTGGAACACCCTGTCAGCATCGGAGTTACACTGCAAATGGTCTAGGTGCATAATTTTTTAACAATAGGGCTTTATTTCTGCTGAAAGTTAATATCACTGAGGTATTTCACTTTTTTCTAGCTCCATTTGCACTCCTATTTGCTTGGTAATGTGGCTTTGCCAAGTTATACTAATATAAATTGTAGATTATTGTTTTGGGACACATTCTTTTTTCAGCTTATATTTTAGAGCTGCACAATTTGTATGTGGTATTCTTCTCAGTTTACTTTCTACAATGTATCTGGTATAACCACATTCCCATTTAGTATAATACATTAGGTTAAGGGTATATAGTGCCTAGTTTGTGAGAAGCCAGTGAAAATATCCTGAGAAATAAATGCGTGCCCTAAAGCGATTTTTGCAAAATACTAAATGGTAAACAATTACAATGCTTATGCTAAGCTCCATGTTAACAGCTGCATGTATTACAGACTGACATACCGAACATTGATACAGCAGTGTCTGTACGGAACGTATTTAAAACCGTATTTCAAGGCTTGTAACWTGCCAACATGCAAATTAATAAATTCTTCTTTCCAAATGTCACTGGCATGGTGATTTCCTGCCAGCCTGAGTGTCATTCTCCTGAAGCAGTAAAAGTAACACAGTCAATCTCCTCTGAATCCTATCTCCCTTGCTTCCTGCAGGGTCCCTGGGAGTTTATGATTCATATTGAGAAAGCTGTATGCAGTAGCCCTTTGGGGATGTATATTAATGAAGAAATTTTCTCACGCCAGAGCTGCCTCTTTATTGGAGTACGAAGGGTACAGTCTGTTCTGAGCGGCTTTTTAATTTCTCATAATTAACCCTGCCAGAATTAACATCGGTGGCATCACTGACAGCAAATTAAAGAAGCCACATCAGCAGAGTTAAAGCTTTTTCTGTCTTCCCCTCTCCCTGCTCCCCTTTTCAGCCCCCCCATTTTGGATGTGTTTAAAGAAGAAACTTCTCAAAGTCTGTCAAGACGATCACCCTGTCATTGCACTAAGAGCCCTGCTGGGATAGGTATGATTAGAGCATTTTCAGACTTCCCTGCTGCTAATACCAACCTATTTCAGCTCTTAACTGGACACGTGCCATGTAGATTTGTGGCAAAGATCCATGGTTTCAGTTTCTTTCGCTCTATGAGGTACAGTGGTTCACCTGATCTCCACTGTGAGCTGATGGAACCAAGATCTAAAGCCCACTGCAGCATTCAGACAGTCTCTTCTRCTGACAATGTATTAAAAGACAGATCAGCTGTGCTTTGAGCCTCTTCAATCTAGCTTCATACCAGCCCCTTTTACACAATCCTGAACAGATGATGAAAACAGACTATGAACACCAAGATATCCAAACAAATGCATTTTTTCTTCTGTTAAGCCAGAAATAAACGTGTTAAGTTTTGATATTCCTGCAGCCACTTAAATGTAGAATTTCAGAGAAGAAGAAAAGGGATGGACTATCAATCTCCTACCTGGTTTTCTCCACTGCACGTCTGAGAGGAGAGAGGGATCCCGGAGAAAGCCCAACGCAGTGAATGCCATTATAATAATTACAGTTCAAGCCCACCCCGCGTGAGTGCTCTGAGAATCAGGGCTCTAGAGGTCAAAACCTAGATTGGCTTACACAAATATTTTCCCCTTGTTTGATCTTTTGGTGAAAATTGACAAATTATAAAGTTGAAAGGTCTAACAAAGGTGAGAGATGATAAGACTGCTGCTGTTACAGTCACATGCGAAGCACCAGAGGACGAACTTATAAACAGTGCTCTTCATTCATCTACCTACCAATTTCTGTGGAAATCATATTTATTGATCCTCTTAGTCCCTCAGYCTAATCATAGCCTTTCTTTAGCAACGAATGAAACTTGTGATCATGGTCACTTTGCTTTCTGCAGGAGAGAACCTAACCCACACACATCTTTCCACAGGATCATGCCAGGAGATGATGATTTTAATAGCCCACAAAGAGAATTTCCAATACAATCCCGCTACTCTGCACTTGCTTCTTTTCGCACTGCCTTCTTCCCAGGGGCCTGGTATTGCRCCCTACTTAAAATTTCCAAGTGCTAAAACACCTGCCTGGAATTCAAAATGTCCCTGTAAAGAAAAATGCAAATTTGGCAGAATATGGTATGTGAAGTGTCTTCCACTGATTACCTGGCAYGATGTTATTGTAACATGTCAATCTAAAAAGCCCAAACCCACAAAGCCAATAATGTTTTCAGAGATCTGATGGCTTAAAAACAAGAATAGGGATTTCCATCAATAGGGGGTAGAAGTCAGGGAGAACACAATAGTTATGAGCAAGCATGTGACAGCTAACAGAGGTGCTCACACACCTCCCTCGACAAACCACAGACTGCATTGTAAAGCACTGCAGTTGGTGTAGCGTTGGAAATACGCCAGYGCAACTAGAACGATGATATGCTTCTTGCATTGTCATCTGACTTGATAGGCACTGTTCGAACACAATCTGTGAGTAATTTTAGTTTGCAACAGAGACCACCAGAGGGTAAGAATCTGATTTACATTCAGCGGTCTGAAAGGTCGCAGCRATGATTGTACTGCAGATTACTTGCAGATATGACAGCAGCATCAGTTGTTTGAGTTATAATATTAAGTGTTTGTGTGTATCTCTGTATGTACGAATATATGTATAGTTCTGTGAGAAGGAAACTAAACAACTGCTAAATAACTTTCTGCATTAAAACCGGGAGACAACTGGATTTTTGCAAAAGTTGTCATTAAGATGACGACTTCTATGATGAGGGAAGCATAACAACCCTGAGTGGGAACGAGTTTAGGACAGTACTGGTATCATCAATGTATCAGTTCACAATGGAAGAAGGAAGGTAGGTAGCACTAACATACTGGAGTCCTACCTGAAAGGCAGCAGAAAATGAGGAGAGCCAAACATGCCCAGAAGACATTCGGTYGGTTGTAATTCCTATGTGACCCAAGTTGCTTTTGTGGGAATGTCAGTTTGACCCATCAGTAAATTGTCTTGCATGCAGCTACAGTCCTGGACCATATTCTTGTCCCCCTTCAACCTCTCTAATTGCTCTARAAGTCTGAAGGATGCTCAGCATTTTAATTAACTCCCTGTGACTCTTCCCAGAAAACACTACAGTTGAGATTATCAACTGCATGGGATTTCTGGGGTTGAGTCTTGAAAGTCCTCAGGTAATTATGAGACATTTCTAATAGGCAGCAGATATTTACACATCTTTCTGAGTTGGTCCTCTTGATTTTCAGGTTGCCCAGAGAGGTGGTAGATGCYCCATCCCTGGGAACATTCAAGGTCAGGCTGGACGGGGCTCTGAGCAACCTGATCTAGTTGAAGATGTCCCTGCCCATGGCAGGGGGGTTGGACTAGATGGCCTTTAAAGGTCCCTTCCAACCCAAACTATTCTATGATTCTATTCTGTGATTCTATGATTTTATGACTATTTCCATCACTAACATACRTCTTTTTAAAGGTCTACGGATGGACAATTTAGCTGGGAGTGCTGTAGCGTAATAAGCCAAAAAAGAGGGAATACACATGAAAAGGAATAGCCAAACAGTGCTCAGAGCAACTGGGAAGGTATTTAGAGCTTAGCATAGAAARTCTCTGAAGCCATTTGTTCTGTGTATGGCTGCGGTAAAAGAAAAAGCAACAAGGACACAGAAATCTATCAACAAAGGGCTGCAATACAAATCATAGGAAGCGAGATGATTCTCTAATAACTACTTCACAACTGGAATTCTATCCACAGTTTTAAGCATCACACAGGTAAGTTAGTTTTACTGTAGAGGGGGTGCAACTTTAAAAACCTYGAACCACCTTGGATACTTAAAGATTTGTTGTCAAGACAGACCAATGTGACTGGATTTATTCTTGCTAGGAAAGAGATAACTCTGAAATGACTGAACAGATTTTTTTTTTTCATATTAGGAAAAATTTAAATACAGCACAGAGATGTGGGAGAGGGGGACAACCTGTTCATTACCAGTTTAAATAAAAAACAAAACAAAACTGTGGGCATAATTTCACATTTGGAAATAAAGAGCCAGTATCTGCTATCAGTGACAGCTATAAAACTCTCATTGACTTCAATGAAAGCTGAAAGTGTGCATCTAATTGWGGAATCTGGATCACAAAATGTAAAGAAAAATCATTTTGCTTAGAGAGTAATGAATATGCCATATTACGCTGCCAAGTAATATTATTGCCACAACGTCTCAATGAGTTTATGAAACAGATTGATATTTTTATTAGTAGAGAGTAGATTGAAAGAGAGCGACAAAACAAAATGAGGATGAAAAAAGGTAACAGAAAGCAGGCTTACTGGGCCAAATGGCTTTTTCATGTCCATAAATTGCTAAGTGTATTTCTAATTAATTTCCCAATTCAAACAGCCAGAAATAAAGAACAGAGGCTTTTGAGTGTGCCGTGAACTCAGGAGAGACTCTGTAGACTTGGACAAATAATAGTATAAAATGGTTTATGAAACCAGAGGGTTTATGGTCTATAAATAACTTCCATGTATTTTTATTCTTTACACGTACAATATTACTGAGGACTGGATGATAGCTTTTCACTGCTGCCTGGTTGACTTCTTCCACATACACACCCAAGGTAATGATGATATTGATCCTGAAGAGACATTTTTTGAGACAGATAAAAAAGCCACACAACTGAACTAATAGAAAGGGCCTAGCAACTTAGTGGTAAAGATGTGGTCCTTTAAGTGAATAGCAATTGACTATACAGTTTAAAACCTACATCCTAATATCTTCAGGGGTCTGGGATGAAGAAGAAGAAAAAAAAAAAAAAGAGTAAGACACCTAAAAGATGACTTACGGCAGTCAGTGCCTTTAACGGCCCTGTAGATAGCTACCAYGTAAATTTTTAGGCATTCAAATATTATTTAAATCCACAAATATAAAAGATATGTGTATTTGTCAGTGTAAACAAGAGACTCAATGAGAAAATGCTTCTGATCTTTAGGACTTACAGCATGCCCTTTTTTGGCTAAATGTGCAATTCAAAACGTGCCTAATTCCTAAAATCCATATATGTGACACTGCCTGGGTTTCCATGACTACTGCTCTGAAAACCATATCAATTATTCAAGAGGTCCATGCCATTCTCCCTGCGTTCCATAAGGAATGCTGGGAAGCACTGTCTGCCTTTATAGAGCAATACAGATATTTAAAAGGACTGCATTGCTGGCTCTAAATACCACAGATATTTTCTTACAGCACTATGACATGTGCATGATAGGTCCCATAAATATTATTTAAACACTCCAGTACACCAGTAAAAAAAAAAGCCAACAAAACCAAAACCCCCAAAACAGAACAACTCTCCTCTTTGCTTTTTTTCTTCTGTATTTCAACAATCTTCCAAAAGGTGCTTTAATTCTAGTCTCTGTTTATCATCCTGATATAATCCTATCTTAAACAAAGTCAGCTAGCTTGCATGCAGTAGGGATTAATCGCCTGTGTTTTTCTAGAGGATATAGTTTCAAATTGTGAAACTTACATTAAATCAAATTTCTCACATCAGCTGTGACTAAGCAGCTGTTTGCCATATCTGTTGATCTCTGTATGTTTTAATAACCATAATCAGTGCAAGGAACATTCTTTACAGATAACGTTATCAAAACACACTGTAACAAAGTAAAGAATGTCAGTGTTCAAGCAGTACGTACCACCGCCGATGTCCTGTCACAGCGAAACGATCAGTGCCAATCACACGAGAGCAGCACGGGCGCATTACGGGGCCAATTACTCAAAGGCAGAGAAGAAAGGAAAGTGGGCCAGATCCTCTTCTCAGTAGAAGCAAGACAATAGAGTTACCCCAGATTTATACCTGTGTGACTGAAAGCATAATCTGGCCCAGCATCAATCTTCCTGACACAGAGTCGCTTGGGATCTCAGATTGGCATATATGTAATACTCAGGCAGCCCTTATGGAAAARGTCCACAGAACGTAAGAGAAAATGATAGCTTTTCTGCAGAATTTTCTAAGTCAAGTCACTATATACAATGCCACTGCTGAGATATATTCTAGATCTCAATAATAATAATTAGCTGCAAAAATAATATCCTCTRTTAATGTCTATATGTTTAAGGAATATTTGGGGGGGGGGGGCAAAATCTGTTTATTTTTTCTTTCCACATCCTCCAAGTTGCCGCCCTATTACATTCTCCAGTAACATCCACAGAGTATCTGAACATGCTGCTGACCTTTTACCTAAAGTGGGGATTTAAATGCAGTTGGCGGTAAGGTGAATCTGAATTACCCCAAAGCATGGATACAGCCTTCTTTTAGTCCTGTCACCACATWAAAAAGCCAAATGACCAACAGGGAAAACACAGCTCCAGATTCAAAGCCTACCGAAGTCAGAATACCATGAACAGATCCCAGACTGACACTCCCTGAGCATGATCAAATACACAATAGTAAACAAACCGAGAAGTGCAGAAATATCTGTAAGCCTCAGACTCATGGGAACACCCACCGTGCCTGTGCCTGCCTCTCCCAGCGTGCTGTCTCTTTACGGTACCCCTCACACTCATAACATTTTACAAGCTGGTCTGCGTCTTGACGCGGGTCACAGTGTAGCGGCAGTGCAGGAGCAGGACGCAGGACTGAGATGGCAGTTTCGTTTGATAATCTCCCACATCCTGCATCACCTACTTATCCTCTCTCRACATCTGCCTCCTCTCCCAGGGTGTTTGCTGGATGAAAATCTCTCCCCCGCTGGCTATGTACAGCACCTAGCACAATCCTCACCCTCCCTCAGTTTAGCTGGAACGTCAAGAGATTGACGTTATAAGATGGCTAATATACTATTACATACAATAATAATTTCCAATTGCCTATTTCCAGGGTTTGTTTGTGGTTTTTTTACCTTTCTCCCAAACACATTTCACTAACAGGGCACCATCATTACTATTATTATTTACTATTCAGATTGCAGCTCTAGCACCCACAGTGTGCATTCTTTATTACTCCCAAGTTCTCACTTGCCATACCAAGTGCTCCATCCAAATACAGATAAAAAGTAATTTCCTCAAGAGCAAGGTGTGAACTGAGCATACTTAATTGTGCACTGTTATATCAACTGTATAATGTTGCAATAAAATTCCAAAACAATGTGATTAAAAATTATACCAAATGAGGATACCAAGGTGCCATAGCCAGTCAAAGCGCATTTATCCAATCTAAATTATATGCTAAGCAAATAAAATAAACATGCAATTTGCTAATTAAAGTGCACTCTCATGTATCCTGTAACCACCATAAATTATACAGCAACATTTAATTTTTTGACTGTTTAGCAAGGTTTATGACTGCTTTACTAAATTAAACACAGAATGAAGGGGGCGAATTAGTAGGAAAGCACTGCTTTTCCCCCTCCCATTTCCTTTTAGATTTATTTTTTCTATAGTTTTTTTGTTTTGTTGTTTTTTTAATAATCATGCCTTCCTATAACAGTATCTTAATTTTACTGTGGATCTTCTCCACTTTTACTTCCAGAGTATATGTTCTACCCAATTCATTGACAGCTATTTGCTTTTGCAAACTTTCTCCAGTAGAGAAGTCAGAGCATTTTGTTTACCTTATTTGAATAATCCTTTAATGAGAATTCTATGCTCAAAGTCCCCACATTTGGTCAATGACAAGAATGGTGGGTTTTTTCCCCTCAAATAAGATGAAGGTTTTCAATCCTTTCATTTCACCCAAAACAGACTGCCCAAATCACAAATGGCAGCTGACCGGGTTCTAGTCGAAGCTGTGAGCCTTCCATCATCTGGAGTCAAACGCTGAAGGCATTCCTTGATTCCACTCGAGGGGAACTGTGAACAGTTGGGGTTTGTTTTCTTTTAAAATATAAGAAAAGTCTCAGACTCTGTTTGCCTGGCAACCAGGTCAGCTGTGTTTTAGACTTCTCAGAAACAATGTTTTATCCCAGAATATGGTCAGGTAAAGAGAAGGGGGGGTGGGAGGGGGTGGAAACCACCGTTCAACCCCTTACTCTCTTCAATTGCTTTGCAGCTTCTCTGAAAACTACAACGGGATTAGTTATGGGATCTGACTCTACCCCAGTTTCTCGTTTCCCCATTTGCCATACCTCTTCTTCCCTTTGCACTTGTATGAAAGGCAAAATGCCAATAATTAATAGAGTATGGAAGCAAAGTGGTTTATTTTCATATTCATGCCCAATACTCAAAGACTAACATTCCTCAAGATTGTCCATCTATCTGAACTTTAGAGACCATCTATGACTAATGTGTTCTTGTAAGTTAAAATGAGAGCATCAGACCACAGGACAACCTTTGTAGTTGGCCAATGTTATCTCTAACAATGAAACAGAAATTAATGTTCAGCGATATTAGCATTGGAGCTGCCGTTCTGTACCCAACAGTTACCTGCAAACTGCCCCAACCACTGCATACCACTGGCACACCAAACCCTCTATAAATATGGAGTTAATCACAGACTATTTGGCCTTCCTGGGTAGCGGTGCTGCTGAGACAGCTTGGCAGATTCTGACGCATTCTGCATTCTAAAGAAATACAAATCCAAACCAACACACAACTGCCAAGACAAGGCAAGAGTTTTATGCAACTGTAAAGATGATTAAGGGCAAGAAAATATTTCCATTGAAGCCCATGATCACGCCAGGAAGCCCCAAATGGCTGTATCAGGGTACAGAAACTGCTACTGTCACAACCTCCTTACCGAGGTCAAAGTGCTTTGTTGGAAATGTACAACATCAATACCCTAATGTCAGTAAATTAATCCAAAAGTTAGAATCTTTGCAGAGTTATTTTTTCTAGAATTTCCTAGAAATTAATGCATATGCTAGAAGAAATTTGTCGACAGATACTCTGCACAGAGTGGGGCTTCTTACAACAAAGCAATTGAGGAACACTTTCTCCAAACCTTTCAGTTGCACTTTAGAATTTTGTTTCATACATGTCTTCCTTTCACAGCAACTGAGATGAGTATATTTGTACTTTGTTGGTTACGGATGCCTTTTTAATTGGTATTACTTTGCTGGGAGGATCAGTGACTTAGCTGCTTTATGCACAGTGCTGCCCCATTTGCAGTTTTGCTGCAAGACCTTTTCCCTTAGAAATACTCCTAAATTCCTGTCTTCAATGAAAACTGCCTCTCACTAGAACAAGGAAATAGTTTTGCTATCTAATCTGCCTCCTGAAACCTTGCCTAAAGACAGCTCCTGCTTCATTGGTAATTTATTTTTTGGAAAATGGGGGGAAAATGCATTTCGTTTTGTCTTTCAGACCATCCTTTTTCTAATTTTTCCTGCTGACTGGCATTTAATAATATTGCTTCTACAATGAACAGAAAGCATTAGATTCTCTTGAAAACAAAATGTTGCAAATTTTTTTTTTTTTTTAAAAAAGCAATTTCTTCTTCTTACATGTGTACAGAGATATGTTAGCTAGAAAATATCCATTATGCCTTGCCCATGGGGGGGGTGTGACACCATCTCTTAAACCTCTGCTTATGCGATGTGATGTAAAATATTTTTAAGTACTAGACAGGAACAGTCCCGGCAACCCTGCAGGTTTAAGGATGAATCATATTTTCTGCTCTCTGAATTATGTCTCCATCTGCTTTGACTTTTGGGATTGGAACCAGATCTTGGATTAAGAAAGTTGATGCCAACAGCTTGTGAAGCCAGGGCCCATCAAAAAGATGTGGTGGTTTTAAACTGAATGGCCCGTGTCAGTAAGTATTGTTAGGCTAAACACTCCAATGCAGAAACACGATGTGCTAATTGAGAGGAAACAGCAGATGCATAATTCAGGCGTTATAAAATGGATTTACTTAGCATAGGTGAGGTTCTAGACTCATATTTGGTCCAGCTGTTTATCAGACTTAGCACATTTACATATGACCTTCTTCAATCCCTCCTCCCCTCCTGCCTGGCTGAGAAAAATCAATAGTGCTTTGTTGTAGGGTTATGAGAAATTCCAGAAGTGCAAGATAAGCTACTCTCTCGGTTCAACCCTAATAGCCAATGGAGCTCAAGGGAACTCACAATTACCAGGGCTATGGCTCACTATTTCTGTGTTGTTATAACTTAAGGATATTTTAATGCTGAAAAAAAATAGTTGCCATCATTTCCAAATTTCTTTCTGCAAGATACTTACATATCATGTCCTGGGAAGCCTTCCTATGAGGCCTGAACTCTTGGACAAACAGAATCAGAAAGTCCCCCACCTCCTCCTCCTCCTCCCAACATGTAACAGCAAACTCATGTATAAAGTAAAAAACAGTGGCAGAAAGTATTGTTCATTAATTCCCACATTATTTAGAAGAGCCCATTTTATAGGAAAAAATGTAACTCAGTTACAATACAATTCAAGCACCTTGTTTGTAGAGTGGGATTCTTCTCTGTTTTACCAAAGTAACACCACAGGACTGAATTGTATTACACCAGATTTCCAGAAAATAAAGGAGACTCAGCCCTGCCTGTTGACCTCTGCGGGATTTTTGCCTAAGTGATTATTGCAAGATAAAGCCTTTTGACATAAAAAGGAATGAAACTGAATTTTAAAAGAAAAATGCATAACAGAAAATACAAGGCAATTATCTGATTACTAATAGGAAGAGGTACAGAGCCACGATGTATAATGTTCAAGGGATTATCCAGCTTTGAACAATGCTTGCTTAACAGCTGCTACCAAACTGTGGTTTGTGTACTTGGCAGAGAGTTTCATTAATGATAATCTACAGTGTTTACAGCCCATAGGCTTCTAAATATGTTAAGAACCTTTTTTATTTGTATTTTATAATCCTTTTCCCTTACACTTTATGTTTTTCTTGATATTTTTGAGATCTGAGGAGGTTTATGTTTCAAAATGATTCATTCTGCTCTGACAACTGCAGAGCAAGATTGCAGTAAATGTTCCCTTGTTATCAAGACTATGTATTTATAAATAGAAAGGAAAACCATCTAAATTCATACCAGGGTTTGGATCACCACCAGCTAATACATTCAGATGCCAATATACAGTGCTCCATTGTTTACATGCAAAAGTAAATGTCAAACAGAGGTGTCTTTGCCAGTTACTAGATATTCCTCAGTCACTTCTTGGATCTGTCAGGTTGCAGCAAATTGAAACTGCCTTATTTTTGACATTGCATTTGACCTGAACTTCATTTAGAGGAATCCTGCAATTATTTTAAAGGTACAGTATTGATTAAGACTTAGATTTGCTTTAGAATTTGGTTTTCAAATGTTTCCCTGGTCTGCTCTTTATGGCAACACTTAGGTGATATTAGTAATACAGAACATAATTAAGAATCTAAGTCTGTTGTGTAGAGGATTACGTATTATGTAGTATACTAGGAAGAAGATCACGATTCAAAAGCCAAGTCACTGAGTCCCGGCTGTAATCGTTTTGACACACGGTATTTCAGTGGCCATGATTCTGTCATGATAAAACCAAAGGAGATTATTGCTTCAAAGCAATTAGCATAGTTAATTTTGACACAAGACAGCACACTTCTCCCTCAGTATTTTCCCCCTCTTTTGTCCTCTCCCCCTTTTTAACATCCGATTTGTGCAAGTTCCCGTTGCGGCTGGCTTCCCCATCTCAGTGATGCTCAGCTGCCGGGAGCCCTCCTGCCAGGCTGCACTCCCGGGGGGACGTGGCAGTGCAAAGAGCTCCCTTCACCCACAGCAGCACGAACCAGAAACTCCCAGCGATGTCTTATCCTCATTCCGGCTGGTATCACAGGGGCACGAACACCGCATCTCAAGCTGCTAGAGGGGTTTTTTTTAACACTGGACCTCCAGTGCGCCGAGCTCGCCTCGCTAAAATGTACACTTGAAAGAAAACCTCTCCCCTCCCGATCACCATTGGTTTCTATAGAAACAAGAAGGAATCTCTGTTCTTCTCTAAAATTTTTCCCCTAATGCTTTCTGCAGTACTGTATGAAACAGATTTTTGTTTTAATTTTTTTTGTTTTAGACTCCACAGCCCTCCATTTATAACCTTATTCATCCAATTAAAGAACAATAGATTAGATAAAAACGGGCATGGGGTTTACATTTTAAGCAACTCAATCGTATGCATTAACTATCTGTGGTCAATCCATCTCTCCTGGGTCATTTTATGACTCAAGCATTTCAAAGTAAATACTTTAAAATAACGGTACATCACAAGAGTTAAAAGGGGTCAAGAGGATATTTACTTAACCACTAGTTGACTTTTTAACTTAGAAATATTTCAGCAGTTACTGTATTTAAATGAAATCCATCTCCTCAGCATCCCCATAAATTACTCTAAAACTCCAGGGTTCCCATCCACGCTGTGAGTCACCACCCCAATGCCTGCAACTTCTTATTATTTAGATAACTGTGATGTTTGCTTGCTTTGTTATTGTGCCCTTCTCTGGAGACTGCATTTGCACAGGAATTGCTAAGGCTTGTAAATATTGTATCTGCCTTGTTGTAATCACTAGGCAAATATACTTGCACTCAGTCATATAAAAAAAACTAAGAGCTGTTGAGCCATGAAAAATTTCTCTAACAGAGGTTTGACTTTAAAAAATTAGAGAAGAAAATCTTTACACCAAATAGACTAACAGAGACTACACTAGACAGAAGTGAAAGCAGTAATACAAAGATGTTATTTGGGATGTACTGTTCTCTCCTATCAGAGAAAAAGGAAGCAATAATCATTATTCACAAGATGAATGATGATGCAAGATAATGCTTTTTTTATAAAAACAATAACGGACACTCATTTTCAGTGCACGTAAGTAACTTTCTTTTATAGTCAACTCATATTTACTSACACGTCTACCTGGAAAGTTTAATATTCATGCACACAGAAATCACTTACTGTAGCTAGTGAGTTGAACTAAACAGAATAGAGGTTGATCATATTAGGCGATTGCAGATGGGACCAAATTGATTCCTGATGTCTTTCTAACACAGCAAAGTGACACACAGGACAGCTTCTGTCCAGCGAGTCTGAAGGAAGCATTCAGTACAAATACTGGTTTTGCTACTGCTCTACCACACCAGCACTGTCTGCTTATCAGCAAAGATGACAACGGGACAATCGTGGAGTTGCAATCTGTGAAGTGTTATTTGTTTTCTAATCCTATGTTACCTTTGGTGCATTTTTGCTTTAAATGAATTAAAATCCTTCTGCAGGTGCTAAGAATATTATGAGAGTTGTAAACTGAACAGAGTGCTGTGTCAGATGCATCCCTACTTAAACTGTAAGTCAGCACACAATTCCTGTACCACTATATATAATGGTATGATTTTCAGCATCATCTTTAAGGATTTAGCACAATAACGTGCAGGACTGAAGTCACCTCAAAGCCCTTGGTGGGTCTGGTTAAGGCTTTTACTCAAAAAGATACTTTTTCTCAAAAAAAGAAGGAAAAGAAAAAAGCACTTATTGTATTGTTTCTTTCTAAATAACTTGTCTCATATTTTTAAGCTTTTTTCTTGTTAGATTCAAGATGGCAGCTCCAAATGCAAACCTCCTAATTCAGTGCAGAAGAATTGAATGGAGAAACATGCCGATGTTATATTTTCTGCAAAACAGTTAGTCCCATCATAGAAACAGCTGTTCAATATTAATTGTTTTACATTGTCAGAGATAACTTGTCCCATAACTAACGTATTTTCAATTTCTTAGAAAAATAATTACCAGGTGTTTGCTCCATGGGCACTAATCACACTAGAAGTCATCAATTTGCACAGGTTTTGTTCCATTTTACCATAGAAAAATATTGTGTGTCTACAAAGAACCATTTTCAGCATCAAATTTCATTCTGCTTTGGAACGTTCATGCATTATGACAAAAAAAAAAMCAACCRAAACCAAARAAAACAAACAACAACTCAAAGCCAAAAATCAATCAAACAAAAAAACCCCAACAGTCCCAGCACAGACTGGCACTCTTCARAGGCTAACATGAGAAAAGATGTATATGACTCGATTGCTTATTCCAGCGCTCAGCAGTCAATCAATGATACACTGATATTAACAAGGATGGAAATACCGAATGCCTGGTGATCTGCCAAAAAATTGTATGGTACCTACTATGCATTTTCTCTTTCTGCCTCTCCAGGGAGAAAGAGCTCTGTACAGCTTCATGCACAGAAGCCTATATTAAGGGATATGCTGGTCAAAGAGGGGGCCTGAAAATTTCATGTCGAGAACCAGGAGAAAAACGTGTGCCACAGCTAACTTTTACTGTCATATCTAGAAAGTATTTAATACATGCCAAACTCAAAGTCAACAGACGTATGGTATAGAAGAATGCAAGACTTACATTATTAACTAATTGCTAGTTCAGAAAAGCTCTTGTGAAAGTAGGAAATCTCTCTCTGCCAACATTAGGCCTCAGACTCTACTGAGGCCTACTCGTTCCTAATAGGGCAGTGGGGGAAGAAAAGCCACCTTTCTGAAATTACACAACCTCTGAAGGGAAAGAAAAAAAAACCACCCACCCCTTACAAGCAGGTACTCTTTATTTTGCTAACAGCAGAATGTGCCTTCATTCTTTACCTTATTCCCGGTTTACCCTACATATAACTCCAGGTCCCACTTGCGTGTGGCCATCTCCAGCTCTCCTGAACACAGTTAACTGAACCCACTGCCTATTTGCTGTGGCCGCTATTACGAGATTATGTAGCAAAACAAGAATATCCAGTTGTTGGTCATTGATTTATCTATAAAACAGTAACTGTAAAAATGATAGAAGAGGTTCTGTGCTAGACAGTCTTGTGAAACAGTTTATTACTTAAGCATTAATGACCCGTTTAGAGGTCTTTACTGGTCAGGTAATGACCAGCTAAAGGAGTTAAGGGCCCGAGGCAAAGCACTCTAATAAAACCCTGCATACAGCATGTGTTTGGTTCCTCCAAATTCTATTAGGAAAAAGAAGCGTAAAGGGTAATGAAAGACATGTCCAAGAGGCACTCATATCAGCCCTCTCATTTTATATTTGGCATAACACACATGGCCTTATTCCAGTGGCACAAATCATTCCTTGTTTATACTACCACCTATCACAGAGAAGAGCAGCAACTACAGCTGAAAATGGCCAGTCACGACGTTAAGGACCCTGTTGCTTTGGGCAAATAAAGCTTCCTCCAGCTGAAGGAACCGGTCCTACTATTTGAAGACCCAGTATCCATTGCACTTACAGAACACACACGCTCGAAAGAAAAAGAAGGGAGCCAATATGCTGCCAGGCATCTCAGCCAGTCCTGCCAATCCGAGATCCTACTCTAGTAGTATTAAGGATGGCGGGATTAAGTATTTTCTGTATTCCTACGCAATTCTACTTGAATATGAATGTCCGCTTGCTTTTTACTGTTTGCATGATGAGGAAAGGCATATTGAAACAGGAGTTTAATATTGATATCTCCACTCTAAGACTGAGACAGAACAGCTGTATATATATATACTTGCCAGTAAATTAGAAGCCAAAGGTTGGAACAGTACCCAGGGCCTCACTCTTGGCTTCAGAAGCAGGTAAAACACTCAGGCCCACATAACTGCATCTCACTATTACAGCCCCACAGCATCATTGATTTTGGTCCTGATTTATGGCATCATTTGTTCCTGATAAGAGCCACTTGCCAGCACTACTCAGAAAAAAGTAAAATACAGTCCAAGAGTGGCAATTAGAAAGAAGAAATGATAAGAGAGTAAGAACTGCTAGAAAAATGTGCAGAGATCCCTGTATTTGCAGGATGAGATGTTCTAGGTACAAGCAAGTTTATTTGCTCAGCATTTATTACTCTCTCATCAAGAGTAAAATGAGGATAAAGAGCATTCTG
Organism: Oceanodroma leucorhoa; assembly: GCA_030449065.1. Lineage (NCBI taxonomy): Eukaryota > Metazoa > Chordata > Aves > Procellariiformes > Oceanodroma > Oceanodroma leucorhoa. The sequence goes on from JASVER010000112.1 coordinate 1,964,380, forward strand.
ATGACTTAGTCAAAAAATTACTTAATTTCACTGTYGCTACTATGACTATAGTATATTTTGAATGTTTATTTTAAAAACCACTCTGTAGTGCTTACATGACTAATTATAATAGCTTCTTTAGAGTATTTCCAATTTTTTGAGTAAACAGCCTTTTAAGCCATGTTCAAGGCTTATTTCAGATCTTAACAATTCTTCAGAGCCATTGCAAATAATCATATAAATACACATTAAGCCAAATTTAAGCTCAACTCATGTACTGGGTAGAAAAATGGTGGCTTCATAATCGCATCTTCCAATTTTCAAGGTCAAATATCTCAGTGCTTTATTTCAGATCATCTGAAGTGATCACAACACAGTCTAGGCATTTACTGAAATTAAAGTTTCTATCAAAAGTGGGCAGAGCAGAAAACACACAATATTAAATAGATATGATTATTTCTACAGCTATACACTTCGAAGGRCTAAGGATACAAAAATAAAATTCAGGTCCTAACTAAAAGTTGATTCTGTGCATGCAGCACAAAGCCTGAATTCAAACCAGAAGATTTATTCATTTTTTAGAGCCAAATTATAAACTTTCGCAACACAGGGTTAACAGCAAAAGTGCTGACACAACAGTAAGTATATAGTGGCGCCTGCAAGCAGCGCTATAATTAATCTAAGTGTACTGTCATTACACTAAACGCTGCTTCTGCAGGATCATTCCAAATCATGAGGCGCTTTCTCTCTTTCTCAGATAACATGCAGTTTATTTCCAATCATGTACATTTCCAATCGTGGCATGATTTGCTAAAGACACATTAGGTCTTGAAGCAATATCTTAATCAAATCAGAATTTTCTTCTGTAAAACAAATCTTTGGCTTTTGGAGAATTAGTAACATCTAATGCCTTAGGATAGAGATGGGAAACTGTGAGCTGAAATATGCACTGCTGGAGACCATACTCAGCCTCCTTGCTTCTAGCCATTTACAAGTACATCTATCTAACCTCCTACCTACACACCTACACTTTATATGGTCATAAACCACCAATGCAATATCTAAATTATACCCTGAAAACTCCAGGTTTGAAATGGGTTGTATGAAAATTCACCTCATGTGGTTTATTCATTTCTGCAAGAATAGAAGGCTCTGATTCCTTTTGCATGGAACTCATTTAAACAAAGCCCAACAGCAAACACCCGTAAATTAAACCATTATTGGTATTTATGCGGAGATACATGTAAACTGAGTGAATTCTTTGTAAAAGGCTTAAAAAMCGAAGAAAGTAGAATCTTGCATATAAAACACTAACTGCATTTACAAAGTTATTAAGTACTTTGTGAATTAATAATGTGAAATACATACTACAAGGGAAGAAAAAAATTGTATCCKGTCTGGAAATGTGTTTATTCACATGCATTTAAGATTTTTTTCCCCTGCTGCCTCCCACAGCCACTGAAGTCATACTGCCTTAATAAACTAAGAAAACATGGGAACAGAATGAATTTAATTATTTCACTATATCTATCTGAAGCTGGTAATTTATAATGGATAGACATATATCCAGAATATATTCACTTTACTTCAATACAAGCTATATTTGAAGCAATTGTCTGCTTCAGGAACTTTATGACCAAGCTACTATGATTATGTTTACAGAATTAAAATATATATACCAGAATTACTCATTCTTTACTTTTGATATGCAGGTCATTGATTAAAGACCAATCGGAATTCTACAACAGCATTTCTATAATAGCAACTTTAACAGGGAATTGGTATGCTATATTAATGTAAATCACTTTGTAAAACTGTTAGACTCTTCAGTGTAGGGCTGGGTAAATTCATATACAGAAACTGAAAAAATACCAGTAAAAGTCAACGGCAAGATTAGAAGCCATGGCCACTGGGCCAGCACAGACCACTGAGTTATTGAGCATCTTCACCCTTTGCAAACGGCAGAGTTGCAACAGTAAGAGAATTAGATAAAACATCTTCAGAACAACATGTGTTTAAAAGACACTAACACCATCAGGCAGATGCAGCATGATCATTCATGCTAAGGCTATTGTGGTGCAAACTCAAGTTATGTTTTTCCACCAATAAACGTATTTCATCTAGTAAACAAAGAATACCACAGTACACATACATACATATATATACTCCGAGAAGCCACAAAACATGCCTGATGACTACTCTAACATTTCAAGAGTGAATAATGATTACAGACATATGGTCCCAGCCTATAGTGTGTCAAAACCTAGAGCAAAGTAATATTAACAAAGTAATCATACTTATTCTTTCATATCTAAAGATGGCAGTCCACAAACATTTTAACAGTAATTTTGCTCCCCTCCTTGTGTTGGCGGTGGCATTCATGCAACTGCACAGGCAGATAGACCAGGAAATTAATCTGGCTGCAAAGTAATTTCCCTCCCTTCCATCCCAACGCCACTCCCCACCCCTCCCCAGCAAAAAATAAAAAGAGAGAATGCTTTCAGCAGGATCATTTGCTTGATCTGATTCACAACATGACATCCTAAAAGCCAGTACCAGCACAAGGCAGACAGAACAAATGCATAGCTGGTGTAAGACTGGAAGGCAGGACAGCATTTGTCCTGGCAGCCTGTGTATGTGTCAGATTTAAAGTGAATGAAGAAACACACCTACAATTGACAGTGTCCAGGCCGAGGATATTTTACAGATGCTTAAAAAAAATATCCAAGGTTCATTATCCCCTTTGTCTTCAAGCTTTCCAACTCTCACCTTCGGAAATCCAACTACTTCTGGCTCAGATAACCACATACAAAACGTATCACTGTAACAGCTAACAACATTACCACGTCCTCTGTGCCAGGCAGCCCTAGCACATCAAGCTATTACTATAGAACTGGAAAGGCCAAACTATGCCAGCTCTGTTACAGCCTGYAGGCATACCTGTAGCGAGGAAAATTAAATAACGTCCCCAGAACACACTCATGGAGTCCACCAATTTACTTGGTGGGATAATTCCCTGAAGTAGAGAGATCGCCAGAAAGCTGCTGAGGAAAAACATCTGAGGCCAATGTCCTAAACATCCAGAAAAGAGGTGACCAAGGGTGCACTGTCCCCTGTTTACTGAAGAAAGATGTCAGCACTAAGACACAAGGCAGTCAAATTGTGTGGCAGGTCACATTCCACCGCTAGCCACACCTGGCTAACCCTCCGCATCACCACGTCACAAGTATGCCTCAGAGCACAGATGAGCGCAGCAMGTTTTGGGAGCCAGAGACAGGTTCTCAGCTACTGCCTCCACATCTACTTAATCCAGCTTCGCATTTTTAACATCCTTTCCTCAGCAGCGTGAAAGATCTGCCAAAACCAAAAGCAGCAAATGACATTGGGAAGCAACTAGTGCTTTGGACGCAAAGCACCCCACCGTGGTGTGGAAGTCATGGTCACACAGGTCCTGCTGAACCTCACAGGCAACGCGTATACTCCCATGTCACAACAGCAGCTCACATCTGTCAGCCAAGACTAGAAGTAGTGATCCTGGTTATTTTGTCCAATTCCTACCTGCTAGAAAACATATAAACACTTCAGACCAAGGACCCAACCAACCCCCTTCAGGTGAATCCCAGGCCACAAGGCCACAGGATCAGACTTACTTCTGGTGCTGTGACCGCTGCATTTTCGGTTGTGTTGTAGCTCATCTTCAGGCGGGTGCACAGAGGCCGGTTTCCCCAGGATACCCTCTCCCAGGCGAGGGCAGCAGGCTCTGCCCCCTCAGGGTGCTGAGAGCCCCAAAGCCATGCTTTCTCTGTCACCAGGCTATTACAGAAAAGCCACAAAGTACTATTGAGGCAGAAACGTTTTGCTGAGGGTTTTGCTAGTTTTAAGGAAACAAGATGGGCTCAGATATTTCGCATTAGAAGAGGGCTGTAGGCACCAGATCATTAGTGGGCAGATACAAGCCTGAGTCAGAGCCTTATGCCAGCCCTAAAAGGCAGGAGCTCAGACATCACCGTGGATCTTGCATTTGCTAGTGGCTAAATCTAGTGATTAGTCAGCACCGAGAGCTGCTGAATCACTCTTCAAAGGCACCTATCTCCCTGCTTACATCAGCTAGGCAGTCACCGCACTTCACTTAAATTGTCTGGGCTGTCCATCTGCGGACAGGACCCTTTTACTGAGCTTGCACAATGCCTAAACTATGGTCCATAAGTCTGATCCCTCATCTGCCACAGTATACTTGCTAATAATAATATTGACATGCATAACAAAAAGATACATATGATTTTGTATTAGTCGTTCATATAATTTTTCTGATAAAATAATTTGAAATGTAATGCAATATTTATCTTCTGTCTTAACAATCATGAATATATTTAAACATCTTTTAAAGATCTTTTCAATTCAGATTCCACCTCATTATTAATTGTTTGGGTATTAATTATTTTGGATTAAATGAATGTAGGCATTGATATTCATAGAAGACAAATGACATACTAAGCAGATGAGACAATTAACATGAATTACTTCAATAAGCCCRAACTCCCCCAAATCTCTGCATCATTAAAAACTGCCTTTGATTTAAAAAAAAAATCACAAGATTAATATCATAATTTATTACTGTGATTCTTTAACATTTTTACTGACTGTGACAGACTTCACCTGGCTAAATCTGAATTCTGTCAACTCTCATCGTAACAAAACCCAGTCTTAGAGATAAGGTGCTCTCCACAGGGGCCAAACAAAAGCAAATCAATATTTTCTAGCTAAAGGACAACCTCTGAGTCAAGATCTGTGTGAGGAAAATCTTTACCCAATTCTTAGAGGAAACTAACTACTTAGAAATACATAATAAGCAATTAAACTTATTGCTTCAGAATTTAACAGGAGTTTTAAAAACAGTGGCAATTATTTTCTCACGCTAGTGGATGAAAATAAATGTTAGCAGCACTTAGAAATGATGCATGCAACAGAAAATATTTGTGAAATAAACCAAAAGAACTAATAAAGTAAAACTTCTGCTCCTCAGTGATAAAACCAAACAAAAGGCATATTGGTGTACAGTGGCTTTGTCCATGACAGAATTTTGGTATTGTTCTAATATCCACTTTGACAGAAAATGGCTGTTAAGCCCTGTATAAAGAATATATTTGAAAATTTTCTTCTTTTTTGTTTCCTTTATAAATCTGAAATTAATTAAACAATAATCAAGAATTGATTTTGGAATGCTTAATCCTGCACATTTGTGCAATTTTTTTTTAAGTTGGATGTGTTTTGGTTTGGTTTGKTTTTTTGTTTTGTTTTGGTTTTTTGTTTGGTTGGTTTGTTTGTTTGTTTGTTTTTGGGTTTTGGGTTTTTGTTTTGTTTTTGTTTTTGCTTCTGGGGAGACTTAAATATCATTCGACAAAACCCTCAGGACTTTCCTTACCAAACAGTGGGATTTATAACAGGGAGGCAAATCCTACTCTCCTTATTTAGAGGAGTGCTTCTATCAAAGTCAACGACACTGCAGCATCCTTCAAAAGTAACAGAGCTTACACTGTATCACCCACTGGAGTCAACAGGAGTGCCAGGAGGATGAGAAACGGAGCTATGTTTCAGAAGTACTTTAACACCCAAACAGAGACAAATCGGAAACATTTAGGGGAGGTGTGTATAAATAAGGTTAATGCAATTCCACGGAATCATAGAATCATTTAGGTTGGAAAAGACCTTTAAGATCATCGAGTCCAACCGTTAACCTAGCACTGCCAAGTCCACCACTAAACCATGTCCTTAAGTGCCACATCTACACGTCTTTCAAATACCTCCCGGGATGGTGACTCACCCACTTCCCTGGGCAGCCTCTTCCAATGCTTGACAACCCTTTCGATGAAGAAATTTTTCCTAAGATCCAACCTAAACCTCCCCTGGCGCAACTTGAGGCCATTTCCTCTTGTCMCAGTTCAGTTCAGATCTCCAATCTGTCCACTCAGAGTGTGGCAAAAAGTCAATATACGTATTTCAAGAACTATCAGTAACTTCCCCACTAAATCCCGGTAGTACTACGAACATGGGAGTCTTCCAAAAGATGCAGGTTACATCAAACAGAAACATCTAATCTGTCTGTACTTGAAGGCTGTGAGAAGGACCTCATCTGACCACGAGAGGGAGAATTGAATCATACACATCGTTTATTCACATGTATTTCCACCCCAAACCAAGCTCACAAGGAGTGCATTTCATAAGTTCAGTATACTCAGGTGACCCACCCCACAGCACTGAGATCCCTGCCTCACATGCTTAAGGGACGGGGGAACAAAACCAAAACCTCTCTTTTATTGAGGGATGTTGAAGCACAGTCAGGAACGGCGTGGTCACCAGGGACACACCATTTCAAGACAAGCMGGGTCTGAGTTTTCATAAGGATCTTAGGAAAGACTCAGGAAAGCTGTAACTGAGATTTTTGCAGATTCAGCCATGCTTTGTGGTTTTCACCTCAAAATAAGATACTGGTGTACACTTTTGGGGCTACGTATTTCTGTAGTCCCACTTCACACRTGCCACTGGTGCTCCAAAGTCTGTACGGGTGGCTGGCTAATTTTGACGTAGGCTTTTAGACGGCGGCTTTAGCTCTTAACACTCCTGCCAGTTTGGATTTTGCCTACTAAAAAGWCTCCTACTCCTCATATGTAAGATGGCAACAATTATGACCAGAGCCCCCCAAAAATTTAGAAGGTCCCAATGACAGAGTATTTTCCATGAAGAACGTGGGACACTGAAACCTGATCTTTTCCTCAAGTCGCAGACCCAGAGTTTGCTGATAACCCCTTTCAGGCCCGCTGCAAAGTTCATCTATTTTTTGGCCGCTGGGGAAGTCACAGACTGAGGGATGTATGAGGCTGTCGTGAGAGGTTTATGTTTATTACATTTATTGCTGCTGATAGCAATAACTAAGAGCAGTCCCTGCTGTACAGGACTTTGCAGATCTGCAATAAGTTCTTATGTTCTGGTTGTGTTTCAGTGCTTGGAGAAGTGCAGAGTAATGGAAGTAAATAAATAAATTACAACATGTGGGTTTTTTCACCCAGCTTCAAAACACAGTTCTAATCCTCATTTTTCAGGATCAACCATTACTCATGCTCACTCCTGAGGATTGGCTTTATTTACAAAARAACTCATAACCATATGACATAAAGTCTATCTCAAAGCCTCCCTATGTTATTTGTGACTGGAATAATCACAGACCATTTATGAGAAATTTGAGGCAGTATTAAGTATAGAGCATATTTTGGTTGTTGGCCAGGATGTCTGGACCTTTTACTGTACTCAAACACACTACGCTAATCTCCAGCTAGYGAAAGGAGATGGAAAGAAAGCTCTGTTCAAGCAAAGAACATCACAGCAGATGTGACTGGGTCCCAAACCTTACTTGTCAGCAGATAGATCTGGAAACCCCATCCCAAACCAATAGTCGTTTCTTAATCTACTGATGTGTAATGAACAGCTACTGATCTCATCATCAAAACAACAACACATGATTTACGTTCTGCTGCTTCTGAGGCAYGCAGTTATTTTTCTCGCTTGGATTTTGAATTCCTTCTTCTTTTCAGAACATGGCTAAAATCTAATCCTACATATGGAAACTACTTACAAAAGCCARCTTGTATCTGACATGCAACAGCAATATGGGAACACCTGAGCCACATTYACTATGCCATTGCAGCTGCAACAAAATTAATGAGCTGACCCATCTGAGAAGGGAGTCAAAACAAACTTTTCCTGCACAATAGCAAAAGCTTTGTTCAGACATAGGTCTATTTAGACTATTTCATATTATAAAGTTATATATACTTCAGCACAGGAGAGGGCATTTTGACATCCAAGACACAGAAAACCAATTGCTGTTAAATTACTATGCCCCAACTGTACTGAACCTAGGAAAACCACAGCTCACCAGCCCATTTTCCAAGTGTCTGGAGAAACCAGCTGCAACTACATCATCCTTGTGATGGTGCAAAGAAGCATCTTAAGAACATACAGGTATACTGTACACACGTGATAAGATACATGCCATACACTGTGCATATAACTATACATAAAGCGTATATATATCTCCTGTATTATCATAGAGCATATAAACAATATCAGCACCTACAAAGATATGTATACGCATATCTGCACAGCTATACACGAGTTCTCTAAAGGCCGAGAACTCTCCCTAGCACACACTCAGGACTTGTTTATGGACGGTGTATCCTAGATAAATGTGCAGAACGCACTCAACAGTGGCAATGCCGGTATGTCCCCAAAGCTATCGGGCAGGGCAGGGCAGCAGRGGTGGCACGTGTCTTCCCTGCCCCTGCAGCAGGGCATGCTGGACAGGGCTAGAAGGGACAACAACCACTCCACTTCCCTGATCAAAGGGTTTGTTCATAGGCAAAAGGGGAAAGGTCCTGCCCTGAAAGACTGCCAGCATCGACACAGCAGAATCCGTTTATTTAGGTGGGTGCGTTTTGGAAGCTCAAAAATCTGCAAAGAGGTTTTGGTGAGTTTTGCAAGCCCTGCTGAAAGCAGAAGTTCTCAATGGACCAGTAAAGCCAGCCAGTGATACTAGAAAATACCGATGCCAGCACTTCTGATAAGCAGGTTAACCTGTAATGCTTCAACTACTATCCTTGGTGTCACTAACTGCTTCATCCTGAGTGTAATTGACTCCAGGGGAAAACAAAAGAGGGGATTTTGTTTTGTTTTGACAAATCCACTGCAAGGCACCACACTAAGGTGCCAAAGCCTACTTTGTATTTACAATGCTGATGATACGCACAACTCAGAAGTTTCCTGACCTAAAGTACAAACACAACATGAAAGGTGATATATCAAACTGACACTATCACAGCTAGGAAAAAAAAAAAAAAAGAAAAGAAAAACACCTCAGATATATGCCAGGCTTGCCTGCCTAGCATAAATACTAACATCAAGCTATGCTGGCTTTGTTATATCACTGCTTAAAAGTTCTGTGATACAGCACAAGGGCAAAACAGTCCAGAACCAAATAGAAAGTGTTTCCAAACATAAAGTTCCTTTCCAGGTTCATCAGATTTCTTCCTCTTCTTCCTAAAATYTTAAGTTCACAGAAGCAACAGCACATTCAGGCCTCGATTACCCTCCCTTCATCTTCGTGCCTCATCTTATCTCCAACCTGCAGGCTGTCGGCACCCCTCTATTTATTGTTCCCACACCTTTTTCTTCACCATACCCTTGTGCATGTGTGAGCCCTATCCCTGAAACGGTTTCAAAGGATTTCAAGCAAACCCTTGAAACATGCACCTTCCAGAAAGTGTCTGAACCCCAGGCTTCTTTTAATTGATGTATTAATAAAACCATTCTTAGAAAGCCCAAAATGAAACAGGCTATTTAGCCCCCAAAAAAGTTCCTGTTGGTTACCTGGAATCAAATAGAGTGTCCCCATACTCAGGTTTGAGGTCAGCCCCTCTGTACGTTTGGGGTATTTTAATTGTTAAGATAGAGTGCTCATCCATTTTGTCACAGCTGTGTCTCAATCAGTTCCAACAGCACTGGCCAAAAGCTGCTTGCTGTACTCCAGGACGCTCCAGTACAACTGAGGTGAAAGGGAATATTTTCATAAGAAAGTAGAGACAGATAAAAATAGCACTCCATAGTATCTAAACGAAAGTAATAACAAAGAGAAAATTTTGCAGCTGGAATTGTACATAATGTCTGAACGACCCATTAGAAGAGAGACGTTAAAATAAGTCAGTCACTTTACAAAAGAGAAAATAAAAGCATTGATCATAAGTGAGTATATAGTAAAAGCAGACATTTATAAARAAAGTTTTGTAGTGCTCTCTATATCCTTTCACACAGAATAGACTAATCGTGAATATTTTGGAAATATTAATGTTGATAACATGGAGGTAGTATTGCATTTCCTCCAAAGAACATACATTTGAATAACAGAATTCAGAATATGAGCTCTGTATTGTAATTTAATTTAACCATGAAACCAATTTCTGCCTTCAACATTTTATGTTTTACGGTATGAAACAGAACATTATTTGCTGTAATGTAGTTTATTTAACCTTAACCTGATGTGGTGCAACAGTGAATACAGATACACTCAAAATGTTAATAATATGACACGCCGAGCTGATTAAAATTTCAATTGTGTTTCCTCCATCTCCTTTGGAAAGTTAATGAATTAATGAATCTTTAAAGGACAGTCAGGGAGGCCTTAAAAAGAAGATGCCTTTTTGAGTAAGGAGAGAAAGTGGCAGATTACARCTTAATGGCTTCAGAATAATGGTAATTTCCCTATTTTCTTCACTTGCCTTAGCTCAGCTAATGGCTTCATTAGTGTCCACACTCTCAAACGAATAATAGAGGACCATGTCACATCCATCTTAGTCACATCACAATAAAACCGTTAAATACAATTCAGCTACCTGCCTTCTGCCAGTCTGTGCTACGAGGCAGAATTAGCAGCACAATCAATATAGAATCCTGTTATTAGATTCTTTTTCTCTTAAGAAAGAAGTGTATCATCAGGTATAATCATGCATTGCTATTTAACTGTAGTGCAAATTTTATGCTGATTAGATAACTAGAATTACTCAGAAAGGGCATAAAATGAAGGGAAAAAAATTCTCCTTACTTTACACCTMTTGATCAAATAACCAAAAATTTCAGCTCTTTATTTGATAAAATTGATGGATTACCTCAAAGTCAGCACAGATATGTCAAATTCTTCCTGACATCCCCTGTACCAAATAATTTCACAAAGCAGGCTAATTAAGCAGCTAAAAACCTCCTTGGCTTTAGCTACCTCTATCTTGGGAGAAGAGATTCCATTCAACCAATTAAAATTTTTGGAACAAATTCAGTGTAACTGAATACAGCTCCATCAAAAGGTATGAAGACTGATGCAACAAGTTCACAAACTGATCTTGGAACTATAAAAACAAATGGGAATTATGACTTTTTAAATACTTTAAAGGCTTTTAATTTTCAAAGGAGTTGAATTTCAATTATTTTGTGATCATTAGTTTTAAACTGGATTTAAGCAGCATTGTTCTTTTTTACTSATTATACGGTTTGGCTACTCTATGCAACATGAAATCTCTGTTCAAGCATATTTTTCTCATTATATACATATTTTGTACAACAAACAATATGCAGACTCTTTAACAATAGTGGCTGAAACATGCACACTTGGCAAAATCTAATGCACAAGTACTATTATCCACTACTTTTTATCTGTGGAAACCAAAGGAGCAAGCTCCAACTTCTACCTAGCTGAACTGCAGCTGGCAGCAACACACARGTAATAGGGGGAGGAAAATGGCCCATTTAATATATAAGGAAAATCTCAAATGCTTCAGGCAAAATTCTGTTCTCAGATCCATACCACAGATCCTGACTCCAGTGCTCTGCCCCTTCTTGACCTGAGTATCTAACGCTACCAGAAGCTGCTACGGACATGTAGAGGCAGAGGTTTATTGGATCATACCAATCTGAGGCAGGATTTTGCACAAAAGGATTCCTGGACTGATTCCCTGCTTCTCTACATAACCCTGCCATAACCACATCCAACTGACGTCCAGGAAGACACTGCTTCGTAAATCTTAGAATACACGATGTGCCGGGCATCTGCACTTGTCAGCTGAATAAATTTTTCTGACAACATAAATCCGATCCCACTGAGAAACCTTTTTTAAAATACATTATTGACTAAAAATATTTATATGCAGCACTTTTCCTGTTAGCAAAGGTAATATATTAACTGCTTTGCCATTACCGCAAGTAACTTTAGGCCTAAGAGAAAATATTTTTGTACGTGTGCTATATATCCATTTTGAATTAAAACACGATGCCGATATTATACTAAATCACAGCTGAAGTCTCAGTCTTAAACAGATCTTGAGTGACACCTGCGTTCTAATTTTTTATGAACAGTTTGTCAATGATGAGATCTTAATGAGAAGTTCTGCTTTCAAAATATGTAGCTATGGGTAAACATAAAATATCCTCTTTTCATATTATGACTGTTTCTCATTTTAGTTCTTAGTTGTTATTTTACAAAGGATTAAGTGAATTCCATCAGACAGATGGAAGGGGCACAGAAGATCACCTACTTCTTGTCTTCCTTAGGATACTAAAACCTTATGTATAAAAATAAACCCATACAACAATCACAAATCAAAACCTCTCAGTCAGGCTACCATTGTATTTCTCAGAAGTCTAGTTCATAGCTCACCGTGGAAGGATTTACTCCCAACGYCCAGGTATGCAGTCTTGGCCTAAGCAAATTCCCATCAAAATGAAGGAGGAAAGCTCCACAAATACATTTGCCTGTTAGACCTCAGAATTTACTTAACGACATCATGGTAGACCCCAACTKTCTATTATACACGTGCCCATTAGGGCCCTAATTAATTCTGTGGCTGGGCAGAAAGCTTCGTCTACAAACAGGGCAAAACCACTGGGTCATAACTCAAGATGCTGTTATAGTATCAGCATTATAGCATTACCAAGCACAGGCAAATCCAGGTGTGACATTTATTATTCAACATCAAATGGTCACAGTATTGCCTATGCTTTTTAAAAAAAGTTTAACTTTGAACACATCGTTGAAACAAAACATTTAAAAAAATGCAACAGTAATTTTAACATCTACTTTTACAGGCATCCTTATGAGTTCAAAGTAAACTTCTTTCTGCTCACTGCCCCTTTAAGATTTCTGCATCACCCTCTCTTTTGCTTAATTGCCTGTAGGAAGAATATCTTACTGCAAGGTAAAAGATGCAGGAGGGAGATTACTATTTGTAGGGAAGTTAGGCAAGAAAGATGCATTTACAACTTTCCTGCTTAAACTACCACACAAACCAGTTTTACCCAGAGTACAGGTCCCCTCAGAGTAAGCTTGTTTAGCATGCAAGTACACTATCTGCCTAAACTCTGCTTTTCTGATTAAAGTTTTGTATTTAATTAAAATTGTCTTTAATTAAAATGCAAATATTCTAGGACTTTAACAATAAATTGTTTACACTAGACTGAGAAACAGCCCTCAAAGGCTTTGGAAAAAAAATAGTTTCAATTGCAAGCTGTATATTCAAACTTCACTGCTCAGTGAAAATGGGTAAAGATCCTTTTTTCTCCTATTGGCCTAATCTTTTTTAAACAAATGGAAAGATATCCCAATTTGTATCTAGAATTCACATAGAAAACAATTCCCAAAGTTATTGGCTGTTGAGCAAGTAATTAGGCCAGTTCAAAACATCTTTTGTGTTTGAAACAATTCCTTTAGCCAATTTTGCTAGGAAATGATACTGACACCACAAAAGAATTGCCAGTTAAATGAACGATACGCATAGCCCCTTCACCGAGTGATAAACACGGGTGCGCGCCTGCGTGCACGCAAGGATCCATCTGCATTATCCCTTCACCAGAAACATCCTGCTAGAGGTTCAAAAATAGCCGTTCTGTTTACAAAAAAGCACAGTTTAGATACAGCAGATATATAGCCTGCTCATTTCTTTCTTTAAACACACAYGGAAAGACTCTACACCCTAGGTTTTGATTTACTGCAGGGCAGACTATATACTCTGCAGCATCAACAGTACTTTTCTGTATGAAGTGCTGCAAAGGTGAATTATGCTTATGACCAATTCATAACCATCCTCCATTGGGAATAAAATTGAGCCCTTGTAGTTAACCTGACAATCTCCAAAAAATACAGCTTTAAGAACTTTAATTTTCTTTCCAGGGAAACTTCAAATCAGGCTTTTATAACACAAACTACAATTATGCACGGTTTGCAAAGAAATCCACCAACTTCCAAACCTTCCACCAAAAAAAAAAAAAAGTAAACAGTGCTTGGAAGTTTTTATGGTTTATTAGCAAAATACTGCRTTATGCTCATCACCATATCCATGTTCAAACACTGGAGAGCAGTGATGCAAGTTAAATGAGAAAATGGAAGTAACATTTAAAGTTTGAAAAATCCATTTACAGAAGCCAGTGGAACAAATCATACGTGGGAACTTTCTAACTGGAAGTCCTAGCTAGAATAATGGTATGAATATGACCCCAATGGAAGTTCCATAAAGTATCCTCATTCTCACAGAGAAATTCTTACAAAGACCCACTTGCTATAAATTTGAATTTCCTAAATTCATTGCAGATCTGAGAAACCAAAACGAAATAAATTACCACAGTTTGACACCATCTCCTTCATCACAGTAATTCCAGATTTCAGTATAAAAGCCATTACTTAACTTGCACGCCATAATTTACACACTCTTTTACACAATAATTTTTGATCCAAGAAAAGATTCATTTTCCTTTTATAATTATCTTGTGTCAAAGTCTTTAACCTTTTCATCTGAAAAGCTAGAGCTGGATTCCTTCTAGAAACATATGCCCAGAGCTCGGCTCTGCTGTGTGCTGCAGGAAGATGCTGGATATTACCAGACGACAGGAGGGGAGAGCAGCCAGTGGAACTGGGCTGCAAGGCAAGGCAACCCTGAAAACCAAGGTACAAAGGCAACTATTGAAAACTGCCCCACTTCTGTACGATTCAACGCTAATTTCACAGTTTCCTAAACCTGAGGAAAGACAAATAAATTACCTATTTTTAATAGAGCACATGATCACTTTAATGTTTCCACAAATATCTCCCTACAGCAAAACGGCCCAAGTACTGCCGGTTCGAGCCATGTACATCAGTGCGTGAAGCTCACTGATCTTCTGGATTTCTCCATTGAAGAATATATTAAATAAATCTTAACAGAGTGCACTAGTGTCACCTACAACGAATTACCACCACCAGCTGCTTTCCAAACACTCCAGAGCAAAACCATTTATTGTAGTGAATAAAACCTGTGTCAGTCTAWTGTGAAGTTGCAAGTACAGCACGAGACCCACCTAATCCACAGCCGTGCGCAACTGCTACTTGGTCTGCATAATTTATACAAATTAATGTAGATTCAATAATTAGCACTTTGMGAGGGTTTCCTGGAGCCCAGAGAAGGCTGGTGTGAGCCCCAGCAGCAGGAGCGCACCTCGCCCAACATGGCGCCCATGCCACGGGAGCCAGCCTCTCTCACAGGCCGGGCGGCAGGAACCYGCCTGGCCATCGTGCCTTCCCGTAACCCTCAGTCAAGACATTTCACTCTGGTGCTTCTCTAACATTCTGATAAAAATAGAGCGATATTCTATCTTATTAAAATTGAGAGTAACTTAACCAGACCCGTACATACTTGCGTTTTCAAAATGGCACTTTTCAGTCACAGCTAAGAGGCCCGGCTGGTTCCAGAGGTTGTGCTCTCACTTTGGGGTAGGCAGCAAACAACACCCCAATAAAGGAGGTTTCCTGAAAAAAAGCCACTTGGTCTCCCCTTTCACGCCCGGTTCGGCTCCCCGCTGTGGTGCTGGGGCCGAGGCCGGCCCCAGACCCCTTGTCCACGAGGCCCCGCCATGCCTGTGGGGCCACACGCAGCCGCCCCGACTAATGGACTCCTGCCCAGGCCAGGCTCCCCTCTTCTCRGAGGCAGATGTCTCTGGCTTTACTCCTCCCGGGGCAGGAGCATCCGGCCCGTTAAGTGGCACTTAAGGGGAGAAACAACTTGGAGTGGAGTTGAAAGGACCTCAGACCATTAAACACATCACACGGGGCTCACTCCCGTCTCACCAGTGTCTGAGGGAAAGCTCTTACGGACCTCAACGAGAGCACGACCGGGCTCGCACCAGCCCAAACCCCCCTAAAACGGCCYGCCCTCAGGTCTGGCCCAACAAGCGATTTCTCAAGAGGGAGAAGGACGGTTAAGTCAGGCAATAACACCGATCTGAGCCTCACAGCAGTGGCCGTGATCCACAGTGAGGGACACCGGCATCCCTGACACYACCGCACGCTGGTCTGGTTTCACACGCGCTTCAGTTTTCCTTCATTTTATGGGAATGCACACCACCACATCAAGGGCGAGAGAGGTGATTTTATACGACTACATGGTCTGTGTGGACTTCCTTCCAGCTCAAGTGGTCCAGTAAAATGAAAAAAATTATTTTAAGTGATACTACAACTACGTACCCAATTCCTAAGAAAGTGCCACTCCATTATGGGGTCAGCAATTAGCTCGTAGTTCAGGTACCTTTCCTGCCTGAGGAACAGACCGCTCGTTTTTATCCTGCTTCCAATTTACTCACTGGCAGAGGTGCATGAGAAGTCTCTAGCAATGAAGTTACAAACCCACCGCAGTATAAATTTCCTTATTGAGAAGTTTCAATCTTGTTTTATCAGAGACCAGCGGCTGTGCTGAGGAAAGCCTATAATGATTTTCTCTTTTTCAGGCTTATTCTAGAATTGCATCTATTTTGGGGTTTTGTTTAGATCTGTCGCAGCTTTCATACCGTTGATCATGTTTTTCTAACCCGCCCTGAACATCTGTTGGCTCTTTGCAAGGCTGCATAATCCTGTTTTTTTTCCTCTTATGTATTCCACTGCTATCAGCTGGCTGTTATTCTTGTTTTTATTTTTCAGCGTACATTTTATTTCTTTTAATTTGAAAAAAAAACGATTTTTAAAAGCACCAATTCTTTCTGGCCTCATCTTATCCTGCACAACAAATTCATACCTGCCACTGCTTTTGTTTTGTTCGGCTGGTTTGTTGGGTTTCTTGTTTGTTTTTTTTTTTTATAAACTGCATCAACGTAAAAAATCAGCTCGCAGCAGACCTAAAGGTGGACTGAAAAGACGACGAAGAATCTTGTTTTCTTAATGATAAAAATCAGTAGTTATAAAAGATGCCAGGCTGGCAGCCCTGCAGAGAACAGAGCACACACCGTTTAACCACAAACCAGACACACACACTCTCAGCAGGACCACTGCAAGCACTGAAAGGGGAAATAACAGTCAAACCTTGGCCTCCTCGCCGGGGCTGCCAGCGAGGGCAATAATTAGTGCCAAGCGCRGGGGTGGTTTTTGTGACGTTGACACTGGGAACTGTTTGGAGACTACAATTATTTTACATAGCCTAACAAACAGTTATCAGATGGTAACAGCTTTTGGTCACTACCAGGCTGGATGGCACTCAAACATGAGAGACACGTATCTCCTCAGCCAGCAAGTCTCCTTACCCAGTGATTATAAAACAAATAAGATTTTGAGGTTGACAAGAGTCCCTTTTAGCAGCATTTGGATTATAAAATTGCTCTGACTCACTGCAGCGTATTGCTCCCTCTTAATTAACAGRGCTGAACTTTGTACATGTCTAGACTTCCTCCTGCAGAATGGCAGATTTTGGCCTTCATGAATATCATTTGAAGTCATATTATTTACAGAGCCTTTATTCATTTCAGTCATTTGTTTCAAACATATTTTCCACAGAAAGAAAAAATGCACCAACTGCTGGGCCATTTAATCCAAACTTAACAGTTTAGATGTTTTATTCAGCATTTTAAAAAGGATCGTCTTAGGGAATTTTATGTGCTGCATTTCTAATGTTAACTTTACAGATTGTAAAGTGCCTTGGGATGCGCTAGCATGAAAGGCATTAAGGTACTGCAGGATTTAACCAAATGTCTATTGCACAAAAAGGAACCTTTTATGAAAGCACATACAGATAAAAACCACAGTAATGATAGTGTTTATTAAGAGATGCTCAGATTTATTTCTTAAAACAAAACAATTTTCCTCCTCCACTGGCAAAAATGATCCTTTTCTAAATTAAAAAATTTTCCACCAGTACTGACATAAAATTGCTGAAATTTTATGCTTTATGGGAAAATATATTTTCCCATATAAAAGTTCGGTCTTTAAAAGAAAAATTGGGATTCACATGAAAAAAAAAAGCCTTTTTTTTTTCTGTTTTTAAAGTAGATAAGCTTTAGGATTTCTGGTTTGTGGCTGGTTTTTTTTTTCCCCTACTAGTTAGTAGTCTGAACAAATTAATTAACTATATTAATTAGCTTGGCTATTGTTACAGGATTTTATGGGTACAGAAAAGGATGAATCACACATTTTGATCCACGCTTCCTATTACTATCAAAAAGTTGCATTTCAAATACAAGAAAAAGCTTGTACAGCTAAATCCCTTGACACGCCTGGAAATCACAGAGTAGGATTGTACACCAATCACTCATGAGAGAGGATTTAATGTCAGTGGGTGAAGTTCACCACAGCAAGGAGGAACAGCATTAACACAGACACAGCAGCCTTATCAAGGAGAGATGGGCTACTATATCAGGCTTTATCTCCACCCTTTAAATGGGAGGGTGGATTTGATCTTCACCACCTCCCTCCCCATATTCCACCTTTGTAACACCCAAGTACTCGAGCTCTGTGGTCTCAATCCAGAGACTATTACAGTCTGTTAAAAAATATCAGTTTATTTTA
Source organism: Oceanodroma leucorhoa (assembly GCA_030449065.1). Taxonomy (NCBI): domain Eukaryota; kingdom Metazoa; phylum Chordata; class Aves; order Procellariiformes; genus Oceanodroma; species Oceanodroma leucorhoa. Next base: position 1,982,744 of record JASVER010000112.1, read on the forward strand.
AAAGGCTACAGATAAAGCCCAAAGAAAGTGTCATGGATTTCGACTCATRGGACTAAACACAAGATCAAAGTTTAAGTGCAGAATATATATAATATTATTCCAAAAAAAGTAACACTGCTGAAACTCCTATCACTGTGACATCAGAAGAGGAGCAACAAACAACCACTTTATAATGCCAGATCCACCTTTTCATTAAAATTAYATTAAAAATAAAACACAGTGAAAAAAGTTAAAAAGCAGCATATGACTCCTACCAAGGAGGAAAGGATTAGTTGTCCTTTGCATTAYGTTTATAAGTGAAAACTTTCAGATGACTGGCCTGAAACCCAATAATATTCTCCTGTTTAAAGAAAACCAGTGGAGCTATGTCTTCCAATTACAGTGGGTCATAAAACTGAATTAAAGAAAGAAGATACTTTTTTAGCTGATGATGCTTTTTAACTACCTATCTCTCATGCCTTTCAAGTACTATGGCTTTTTCAGTTACACATCTGTTACAGTTTGGTTTCACAACTGTCTTTTCAACCCAAGTTCAAAGCAAAATCAACCCATACAACTTAATTTACATTTTCACTGTAGACATCACATCCCCATCTCGGTCCTCTCCTCAGAGATGTATTTCCTCGTGACAACACAGGTTAGCAGAGTAACATTTGCCAAGTCACAAAGACCACATTTCAGTGCCTGTAAAATGGAAATACTGTCTACGTATTTTACACCTGGATTCAGCCATATTTCTAAAGTGCTTTGTGCATGCATTATTGAAAAGACAAACGGTTTTACTGAGCACCAAGCTACACGTCAGGTTGGAACATTCAGTTGTCCTTTTCCTGTGATGGGCCTCAAACTGGGAAACCTGCAGCTTCCAACCCTTGGTTGCTCCCATAAACCGCACTTTAAGCACTGTTGAGATCCAGATACAGATCTGGGTCTTCCCAAATACATACTCACGCACCTTTCTACTATTTCCTATCTAACAAAGATGTCCACCAAAAAAGGCTGATGGAGATATTTCTCCTCTATGTCACCGGACATGCTGACACCCCTGTTCATCGGGCTGCCAATCGAGGCATGACTGCAGTTGGTTAGTTTTACTCCGATGTGGTGTAACGTACAGTTGTTACTACAAATAAGGCCCCTTACTTAAACCCAGTGTTTTGCAACCTGTGCTCCTGCGTAACAACAGAACAGCAAATCTGGGGACTCCATGAAGTGCAGTCTTGACTCCCAGCTCTGGTTTGAGCATCACATTGAGTATCACTGACTGAAACTGCAGCCACATACAGCATCTTTTACCACCATCTCTCTCTTTGTCTGTGTGTTTATTTTACACTAATCACTAAAACATCACAGCACAAAGCGTTGTGTTATCTCTGTATCTATCTCAATATCTATAATTACTTTCTCTTTTGTAAAAACCAGGACAGGGAGTTGTAGCCCTCAAAGATTACAGATACCCATCTTCCTAAGCCTGACTAAGCCTAAACACACAACAATTATAAGATGGTAAACAGCAGTAATTGTACACTAAATGTCTTTTTAAAGAGCCAAATGTGCACTTAAAGTTTAACTCCCACTCACTGCTGCTCTAGAACAAACAGTAAATTAGTGAATACAAAACTAAAAAAAAAAAAAAAAATTACCAAAAAAAAAGCAGCATGTTCCTCAGGCAGGAAGTAATTGTAGTTTTTTCCTTTTTTTTTTTTTTTTTTAACTTTGTAGACATAATGCAGGATTGCTTCAATAAAGCACGGCATGTAGTAAAAGCATGTGATGATCTCGTAATCCAAAATAAAGTGTAACGTCTGGTAATTACCATGCATTGATAGAAAAGGGAGCACCCAGAGAAATAAGCCACCCTCACCCTGCAAATGAGTCCAGCTGCATTCTAATTTCTCAACAGCCAATTTATTACCTTGTATATTTTAAAATAGGGGGTTATTTGCACCTGTATGTCTGAGTAAAATGCAGCTAGTTTCGTGACCATTATAAGCAACTAAGGCTTCCTCTTTTCACTGGACCAGGTGGCATGCACAGAGCAGAAAGCACATAGCTATTTTTATCCCACGTGCATCAAAACTAACTCTGAGGTACCACTCCAGCCCCATTCACAGTGAGATTACAGAGACTTGAAACTCCGCACCAGCCTCGTGACAGGTTTGCCTTTTGTTGGGTTGGTGGGAGATGGCTTCAGGAGTGTTTTCTGAGGGAGAGTATTATATAGCAAGAATAATACAAAAGTCAGTCCCTAGCAAGCACGATTCAGTTTACAGTGGGCATCAAGTACAGGACCGAGGGGGACTGAAATACCCGCCTGCCTTCTGGAAGCGCCAGACCTGAGCACAGAGGAAGAAYCTCGTTCTGCCAAGGCCTTTGGATAGGCAGAGGACACCGGTTTCCAGAGCTGTCAGCCTTACACATGAACATTATGTTTACTGGAGGGAGAAGGGGGAAAAGTATTAAAACATTTTAAAAAGTAATAAAATGGAGCTGAGAAATTACAAAAGCCGACTGCTCTTGCAGCGTGCTGCAGCATGTGTTATTGTGTGACAGCTCTCCTGACAATTAGAATGAAGAGGTCATGTGTACTAATGGCAATGCCTAATTATGGAATACATAAAATATACTATAAATATTCCAGCATTTCCAAAGAAAGTCCGTGACATTTACCACYGGAGGTATCATGTTTGTTTTTTCCATGTCCATTTCCATGTCTACACTTACACTGAGCATTTAAACGCTTCTGTAAGTCAGGAAATGCCTTCCCAGGCAAAAGAAGAGCGCTTTAATGCTGATACTGTTTTGCTTGGACGTAGGAAAGATATTCGAAAGACCTCAAAGTATCTCCACAACTACTAGGCATACCCTAAACTACCTCTAAAGCCAGTATCCATTTTGCAAACATGTAAAGTGAGGCAGAGAGAGATGATCTGCCCAAAAGCCCAATGCAGAGTCCCCTCTAATTGGAACTCCACATCTAGTCTACAGCCACCAGATYGGTTGTTGTTGCTATTTATTATCCAACATTTACTACTGTAATAGTGTCTGGAGACTAAACAGTTAGGCCACACTACTCCGTGCCATGCAAATATGTGACAAGCGACTACATAGGGATTTTACTGCAATACACAAACTGTAAGAACTAATTGCCCTTGCATAAAGTATCACAGGATAGGGGAGAAAGGCAGAAGATATTCTGAAAACCTTAAGCTTTTCTATTCTAGGAGTCAAATCTGAACATTTGAAGCCTCCTCAAAATCTAAAAGTTGAAGTACAGATATTTATTTTGTTTTGAAGCATGCCTTTACTCTGAACACAGCAGCTAAGCAAACCGGCACCTGTCAAGTCTACTAAACTATTCTCTATTTAACCAGAATTTACATTTAGTTCWGTCAATTAATATAAGCCTTATCAGGTTCATGATAATTAGCACACTTAGTAACAGCAGTAACAGCAGCAGAAATGGTGTCAAAAGAAGAGCTTTGCTGTAGTTCTGTTGTTACCACCAGAGACTCCTATCTGATCTTACCTGGAGATCTACTTGCTCATGTACTGCCAAGGAGACCCACTTACTTTGCCCTTAAGCCAGACAAATTACTGTGACAAGAAACAGACTTAGGGTAGCTTCCATTCACAGATCACTTTAAGTACTTTACAGGTCATGTGCTGATAAACTACTTGCTTTACCAATTTCTTTTGGCTTATCCAGGKCTAAACTGTTTTAGTTGGAGGGGAAGGTTGTTTTCTGTTTTCTTTTTCTTTTATTCCTCCCTTGCTGTTTTATTTTAACCATGCGTGTGTTGTAAGGTTTGTGCCATTATAGTTAAGGGCTGTTGGACCAAAAAATAATTTTAATCAATAAGGAAAAAAAAAATCCACTTTTGCTTTCCTTGGCTTCACAGATGTTGTTACAGTGCACATTAACACATGCAGACTTCTTAAAGTAAGTATCACTTGGAGCAATCAATAAGGCTACTTTCTGATAATTTTTTTAAGGTAGTCTTTTAATGGCATTAAATGCAGGTACAATTTAGACCTTTCACACAGAAGATGCCCTCTTGCCAGTCAGCCCAGAACTTTAAGTATTTTGACTAGAATTGTCAAATTCCAGATCATTGTTTATACACACACACGCTTTTTTGTGACTTTCTCTTGAGCTGCAGGTTCMTAAGGGTATAATTTACAATGCAGAGTAGTGTTTTAAGAAAATAGCAACTCAAAGCATAATTGCTGATTTTTTCCCCCAACTTGAACTAAGCATTTTCCTTTTCTCTTAGAGTAAACTCAGAACCATTAAGGCACATCATTAGTCTAAATTATTTTGAGAATAAGGCTAAAAGTTCACATTCTTTGATGAAATTGGCCACTACTTTAACAATAAAGGGAGTATTGTGCTATCCTTCACTTATCACTGTTCTTAACTATTCAGCATTAGATAAGACCTGGAAAAAAATGAAATCCATAAATTGTACTGTGTGGCGTATTATACAGGCAGGCAGGTGACTTCACTGAGACAGTGCTAAAGCTAACAGTGAAATCAGAATTTGAACCTTAATTTTAGATTCCTAGGCTTTTTGATGTTCAAGACAGACTACYAACATTAGTTTACCATTATCTGTTTTTGTAATAGTAACTCCAGAAGCGGGGACAATTTGATACAAACTGAGTTGAACTGTAGCGAAGGTGTTTCCAGGCTACATTTTTAAGAACATACTTGAAAGACTGGCAGAACAATCCAGAGCTCTGGTATTTTCATGAATTCAAAACAATGAGATACTTAAGACTCTATTCACAAGAAGAAAAAAAAAAAGAAAAAAAAAAAGAAAAGAAAGAAAAAATAGAACAGAGGAAAAATGGAAACTTAAATGTTTCTAAGTGGAAGAAACATACATTTTCCATTTCAAGTGAGAACTTTAACACTTCACTCCTGAGACACAATGAAAAAAAGTGCTTGTATATAACCCAGCCATGCCAGCAGCAAAATGAATCTTCGAGCTGTGCAATGATCTAAGAAAATCTGAATGGGCATATGGGAACAGCTCATTTTGCAAGACCTCCAAAACCAACCTACTGATAAACACCGGAGGGTGCCTGACTGCCTGCATACTCACATGCCTATTTGTTGTTATTCTTATTCATTACTGAGTCATTATTATTATTTAAGTGCCGACAATGCACTCGTGAACCAGAACAGATGCAAAATATCCTGTGCTAATGAGAAAATCAAAGCCTTTCTTATATTAGCAATTTCATATTATAGGATCTCTTTATTTTTGCCAATAAAGCACAACAGTAATTAATACAGCAATATTTTCTTATTGTTCATGAGTAAAGCAAGTAAAACTGCTCAGATTCTGCTTTGGCTCTCCCCCCTACCAGCACAAAATACAAAAAATACTACTGAAGAATTCCTATTAAGACAAACAGCTGCCAAATAAAATACAACAAAAATCTCCCATAAAGGCTGTTGTCTGTTTATTCAGAGATACAGTCAGTACTCCTCWCAGAAAATAAACAGTGTGGCACTACTCTCTCATATTTAAATACTTATGCTGTGCCTTATTGCCATAACCATCTCACAGGATAATTTGTTAACCGAGTGCTGGAAGGTTGCACTAGTCCTCAGCCTGTTACGGAACTGTGGGTCCAGCACCAGCTCACGTTCTTGAATAGCAGCTAGAACCGTATGTAACCACCACGCACTTTCCACCCCTGAAATTATGCTACAGAAAGCTGACAAATACTTGCATTTAAATAGCTGTGCATACAGAAGGTGCCAGGTTCGGCATTCTCCGACAGCAGTGAGGGATGTGTGCTCCAGCCATGGGCACCTCCGGGACGACCCCTCCAACAGACCAGGTTTGCTGGGGAGGGGGGTGGCTGGGGAAGGCTCCCTTGGCTCCTGAGACACCTGCAGTTCCCACCTCCCCCAGTGCCGCTGGAGCTACACACCAGTGCACACTGGAGCTGTGTCTGCTTCTTATGACTATCCATTTTTAAAGCAAGGTCAGAGATATTAGAGCTGCTTCATGTGTGTAGGTAAACCTGCTGCAGAGGATACTTAAATTCAGCTGAGAAAGAGGGCACTGTTAATTCAGTAACACCAAATGGAAACTACTTGCCCTCAGCAAATAAACCCATGCATAGTCCCCATATTTGGCCCCAAAAACTACAACGTAGGGTCTATCTCCACCTCGGCAAACATTACTGCCCTTTCGAGGAGCATTCTGCATCACGGGAATTTGACTCATGACCAAAAACACTTTCGTGACAACTAAAGGGTTTTTTTCCCCTCAATTTCAGTAACGAACACAATTTAAGCAAAAAATGACTCAGCCGTGACTGCACAGCTCAGTCAGTGAGTGCACCACTGCCGCGGAGAAAATGGCCAGCGCGGAGCAAAGCGCTAGGTCCCGTTGTCATCTCTCCTAAAACCAAGTGGGCTGACGAACGATACGTGATTCTTAAAGTCTCGTTCAAGAAGCTTGCTGGAGTCAGAGACAGGCCCAGTCCCGCGCTGGGAGTCCARTGGGTATAACGCTGCATTAACACTCCGGCAACCCCCGGCCCTCTGCAAGGGCAGAGCCCAGCCCAGGCCTCCTGCCCACCCAGGCGCTGCCACTGCTCCCCCTCCATTCCCCACCAAAGCTTGCAAGTGGCTCCCTGCTCTACACAAGAGGCTGACTACACATTTTATATCAAAATACTCCTACTGATTCGAAGTATGTGGGAAAAGGAGCCAAGATTGAAATGCCAGAGCCAGTAAAACTGCAACATGTGTCAACAAATGAAAATGTGAATGAAGAAGTTTCACCGTCAGCAAGTCCTCAGAAGGGAGAACCGAGATCCTCAGAATCTGCTTTTCTGACTGAAAAGGCAACTAAAAGAGCTGGATACTACCTCTCTGCTCAACATCAGAAAACAAGTGAACCTCACGTTCAGAAGACAAAGTCTGGCCCTAAACACTTAATGGGATTAAACAGAAATGGCAAGAACCTTAAACACAAATAAGAAAACATCTACAAAAAGATCATCTGCTGCTCTTTAAAGGTCTACAAGAAAACAACTGCCAGTTGTAACAGCAGCATCCTGTCAATGACACACATTTAAACAGAAGGAATAAAATACACAAACAATACGCCAACATTCTGGCAACAATGGATAAAAATGCCTAAATTTGTAATTTTGCATTAAATATTTAGCTTAAAACCAACAACATGCATTTGAATTAGAAGAATGTTTTAAAAACCACTGCAACCGTGACAGATGAATGACAGACAGTTGGACAGTTTGAACACAACTGACAATTCACATTAAGTTCAGAAGACTGCCCAACCTTCATGTCCTCCTAAATCAGCCATAAGTCAACATGCGCTTATCATTAAGCATGCACTTGCGCCCACTGACGAAGGCATACCCACAGTAAAGTACTGCGTCTACTTAAATACCTTGCTGAATCCGGCAACGCATACACCCATGGCCGTCCCGCTAAAAGCCATCATTTTCAGATTTTTGACAGTCACCCCTTGCGGCACCCCCCTTTGTTTCTGGCTGGGTATTTTCTTTGCCAGAACTTTTATAACCCCTCGTATTACCCCCCCAAAGCTGTGACGCAGTCTTAACCACAACTTCGAAAACACACTGACATTAAAATATACAAACATGTACAGAAGATATACAGACTCAGACACACCAGGGGATAAAACAGACTGGGAGGAAATGAGGAACTTTATGTTACTTTCTTTTCTAATGAGATAGAAAGTGGCAGATGTACAGATTTCATTCAACTGACAATCTCTTTTATGATATGAATAAACTACTAAAACAGATTTAATCCTTTATAAAAATCAGATTATAAGAAGCAGACAAAATCACAACTTTATTCAATGCGCCATTTTATCCAGTGTGACTAATGCATTATTTGTATGAAGTTAAAGTGGAGCGTTGGAAAGCTATGAAATAAATCAAATGCTCTACTTTATGTAATCTTAACAGACAGATCCCATTAGGATTCTACTATGCGTAGCTGTTGGTTAAAATCATTGACCAGTATCCTTATGAATTAATCAACTGAGGTAATGCTGGCTTGGCTGTCATCATTTGCTCCTAATCTACATTTAGAATTCACTTCAACTTTTCAAGCCCTTTGGAATAGGTTTATCAATTCTCTCACCCTTGCTTCAGACATCCACCTAACCGTTAATTGTTTACAAAAGACCTAGTACAATGAAACTGTATCATWTGTTCCTTTTCTTTCCACAGATATTAGAGCATATATTGACATTGCATTATAATTAGTTAGAAAGATATTAAATCTTAACCAAACATTCTAGCCTGCCTCAATTTTTTGATGAGACCTTTTATCATTGAAGTTGAATTTGCAGGCAGACTGTGTGAGTTTACACAAGTGAGAATCATTACAAAATCTAAAATAACCCTGATCTGGTTGAAATGCAGCTAGCAGGATACTCTTGGTTATGGATATATGGGAGAAAAAAGCTTTCTAGATATCGGGTTATTTGTGGAGCTCTAATGTGTTTTCAAACATACGACTTCTGTGTTATGTCTGTGTATTTTATGTAGTTTCTAGTCATGTTTGTTAGATGTCTGCATGTCATGTACTGCAAGATTCATGAGCAATCTACAACCAGGCAAAATTCTCACACAACAGCTTGTCTTGGGTAATGGGGAAAGAACCAGGCAGAGTGAAGTGACAGGAAAGTGTATTATTTATTATCCTGATGAGGATAACACCTAGTCATGGTCTACGATCCAAACGTGCTCAATCATCAGCCCCTGCTGATGGGGCTGTATGATTCTGAATGAGCACACAGTGTTTTCCTACACAAATATCAAAACCCTCTTTAATTATGTTCCTTTGCCTATGACCCCTCTATGTGCACATGAAAGAACAGTCAGTTTGGGCAAGGGCTCTCTAAAGAGAGAAGGAAAGACTCAGCAGTAACAAAATATTGCAACAGATTGCATAATGTTTCTGGAGCTCTACCACAGAGTAGGTAAAGGTCATCTTCTCCAGAAATGGAGTGAGAAAGCAAAGGAAGCTGTGGCTAAGCATGTTTTAGGGTTTACTAAATCAATGAAAAACTTCAACCGGCTGCAGTGGCCTTCGGCTCAGCCCTCTAGCGCAACTTTACTGGCCCACAGACAATTATCAAAGCCACAAAGACAATACTTCTAAGTACGTACGCTACTAATAATCTCCCTAACTGCCTTAAAATGATACACAGGATTTCATCACAATTCACTCCCTTCTTCAAAAGCCTATTGTTAATTTCAGAACCAAATTCCACCAACATTATCTATTAAAACACATATGTGCAAATACCTCCTGCTTTTCTGGGACATAAAAATAAAGACCATCAATTGGTTTCGCTGCCTATTTTCCCTTGAACCTTGAAAGAAAGGACCTTCAAATAAAATTTTGCCTCTGTATTTTTATTTTTATTTTTACATCACAAAGATGTACTCTTCCTAGTGCTTGCTAAACGCAACACAGTAATTTGTATCCCCAAGTGGTATAAATAGAAAATATGTTCAGTCTAATAACATATGTGAAGAAAACTCATGCCAGGGTTAACCAACAAAGCGGCTGTCTGCTAGAAGCAAAGGCAGCTGGCTCAAAGAGCAACAATGCTTCTGAAAAAGTGTGGATGTACTATTCGGTGAAGCGTCCAAGACATGACGTTTACTTAAGCTACAGCTGCATATACAAAGCTTTTCTATAAGACCCGGGAAATGACAAGTCTTCTGGAGTAACAAGAYCATTCTGTCTCCGAAAGATCCATGGCCTTCACTGTCCAGCTGAGAGCAGGGTAAATTATATCAAATATGCACACCGTAAATAAATTCTGCCCTTCAGAAGAGTTTCTCCGCTTTGATTACCTTTTCTTGCAGATATGCTCTGCCGAAATCCTACCATTTCTCTTTATGGGCTTGCCTTTCCCCTACTAATATATCTGCCKGGGTTCCTGTCTTGCTCTATCACCATAAACATTCATAAACATTAAGGGACTTAACCTCATCACACCCCTGTGGAATAGGAAAATACACCCATCAGAGTGGGCAAGCAGTGAACTGGAACTCAGCTGACAGCAGTCCTGACCAACGCCAAGTCCTTCTGCAAGTCACTTGGCTCCTCTCTTTCCATTCGCCTGTATATGAGAAGGGGTAATGACAACGACTTCTCTGCAAAATGCCTCAGTCTACCAGGAAAATTCTGAGATGTTATTTTTCTCACTTTACAAAAGGAGGTAGAGCAGAGACAAGTAGATCAACATTGCTTGAAAGGTCTGTGGCCAGAAACATCACCCCATTTTTCTAAACACGTGTCTGATATCATCAGCACAAAAGTTGCATCCAGCACAGGATCTCAATGCATAAGCTATGCCATAGACAACCTGCGTCAACACTGTTTGCTCTTCTTGTAGGTAAYGCAGTACAAGCAAGCTAGTTAAGGACTATGTAGCTAGAGTGAAGTTCAGAGTAGAGAAAATGTCAAAAATATTTCCCAGCTGACCCCCAAGAAGATGAAAAAGTGAACAGAAACACCAGATAAAGGTAACTACACCGCTGGCCCTTTTCTCTCTCATGCTTTCCATCTAAACAAAAAAAAAAGGCAAATTACCAAAGATGTATCATTACCCCACTTTGACAGACGCAAAGTGACTTTCCAAAGGCAGTAAAGCAGCTAGTGGCAGAGCTGGTAAGAGAATCCACATTCTGTTCCTAAACAYGTATTCACCTTGATTTAGCAAACTTAAAAAGGATGACAACAACTCTGCCAAGTATTACCAAAAAAAGCAAGGCAACGTAGCTCCTTCTCCAAGCAACTGCTACCCTCAGCCATTGGCCAAYGCCTCAATCCCTTCACCTATCCCTCTTCAAAGGCTTGGTGAAGACAAATGGGCCTTCCAATGTGCAACGAAGCATAAAGCCATGAAAATCAAAGGGCTGCTTTTTGAGTAAATATGAGCTCCAAAGCCATTGTCCTCTCCCACAGAGGAGATCTATGAAAATCCTTACTATAGCATATGCACAGTATTCTTTACARCTCTGCCTCCCTGCTGACCACCAGCCCCAGGGCCCAGTCCGCTTCCCATTACAATCAGCTTCACCACACCCACTGACTTGTATTGGAATTCTTTCAGGGACCCTAACTAATGAGTTTTTAAACACTTGTAGACAGAGAAGATAATTCCTCATCATTATTCTTCATAGGAAACACCAGGAAGAATGTCATTCCATTGTTCTACAGGGAAGAAACTGGAAGAAAAATCACCCCCACRTTCAAAAGAGCAGCCCGGAGGTTTTATACATGAATTGGCTACCCCAAGCTATGGGTGTCTCACCTGAGAGTTCAGGCCAGGGACCTAAAAAGTGTGCAACCTCCTGAAATTAAGCCCCCTGAAATCATCTCTCACGCTGGCCTCTATGCGGACAAAGAGGTCCATAATCAACAAGCATATATTTTTCCAGGTCTTGAATACTACATTCTCAAATGTACGCATGGCTACTGACAGCAGCGTAGAAGCAGACTCACCAGAACACCGTGTTAGTGCAGGATCTTAGTTTCCCTCATGACATGAGACTAAAATAAATGGGAACTGGCAATCTTAATGACATTTTGTATTTCCTGATTTTATATTTAAAGCTTTGCATTTGCTTTCTCTACTGACAGTTGTTTGATTTTTTTCCTCACAAGCGAAATCTTGACCTAAACCAGTGATACAGTAAAGGATGAAAAAAGAATAAGTAGACCTACGTAATAGATTGTTACCCTCAGACCTAAAAATATTTTAAATTAAAAACATTCCATTGCGAAGCCACCTTCTCAGCACAGATCACAAGCTACCAAGTATTGCTCTGTTTTTACCCAGTCTTACTTTTAGGTGTCAATGACTTTGTAGGATGCAGATACCATCACCTATCATAAGGGTCTACACTTGAACGACCAAGAAGAAAACTTTTAAACTATGGTCGAATCCTGACAATAGTCCATGCAAAGTGCCGTACGGAAAAAGCACTAGTCTCAGTAGTAAGACAGCTGCAGGTTTGAGCCTTAAGCAATGAAAGCAACGTAGAGCTACAGAATTTACTTATTCCACAACACCATGCACACCCACAGTGATAAAAAAATAGCCATTATAATACTTGTCAAAGGAACAACTGAGTGATTTTTAACTTGGTGCTCTCTCTTGTTTTCTTCTTTGCTGGTTGTTAATACCCCACCCCTATAAAAACATGTAATTATGAGTGGGCTATTCATGTCTTACAATAACTGGTAGCGCCGTGCAGCATCTGAGTCAGGAATCTGAATCGCTGACTACAGCTCCTCACTAAACAAGACTTACATATTGTACATAGTAAATGGCATTCCCCTTTCTCTGTGTCACCTACAATGAAAATCAGCTTCCAGTTGTGGTATCATCTCCAACTCTCCTTAAACCTCAACGTCTCAAATCTCCTGGAATAAGGACTCATGGATAATGTCCAGTAAAAAGACACAGATTAACTGCTGAGGTCACATAAAGAAAAGAAATTCCACAACTAAGAGTWCTCTTCCCTCGGTGGCTTGATTTGAACACATTCATAAAATGTCATTAAAATGTGATATAAAGTTTTACAGAAGAAGAGACTACTGACTAGACCTTTGTTTAACAGTCGTAATAATTTATGGTGTGGATCTGCTACATACGAGTTGAAAAAGCAGCCTCTTCATGATAAAACAGTGTGTAACAGCTGGGAAGTTAACTGCAGGAAGTTTTGGTTTATTCCCTTACCTCAGCTCTCTAGTKCCATATTATTTTTTCAGCACTACGAACCCAACCTTGTAAACCCATTGTCCTGACTGGACTCAACAGCAGTCTTGTTGAAATTAAGGAGCAACTTACAATTTTTTTCAAGTTTCTGTGAGACCAGAGGCTCCAGTACAGAGTTTTTGAAAACAAACTCCCCAGCTCATGCCCCAAAATCTTCACTCACAAATGCAGATTGAATATCACATGCCCTTTGCGAGAATCTTTGGTCAAACTGTATCATTGGAAGTTACTCAAAATGGAGCTTAAAAGCTACTGACATGCACATTGCCATCCTTCCTCTCATTTTTTATCTCTACAGTTGTCCATTAGTCAGGAGTAACGTACCTCCTGACCTCTGACCAAAGCTATTAGAACAATTTAAACAAATATTTTGATTACAAAGCATCAATATAGAACATTCAGTAACAATAAAAGGATGAAAGAGCTGTCTTTTTGAGTCACTGTTGTGACTTCCTGACTACATTGGATTATGAGTGGTCTGGAAGGTTATACTAACTTGACATATTACTGGGTTTACTATCTTCTTTTTCAATGCTTAAGAATTCATAACATTGCAAAACCCAGAGTTGTGGCACAGTTTCAGTTTTTAGTGTTAATAGATGTTTGATGGCTTTATAAAATCTATTCTGCTAACTGCAACCAAGAGAAAAGATTCATGCGTTCCTCTTCATTTTTCTTTTCATTCTTCTCAAAAGAAAGGCAGTAAATTTGAATTAGACAGGTTCAGAATTGGGCTCTGTGGAGTTTTTCCACATGCATAGCATTAGGTGTGTGCAAAGTGCCTTGCTGATCCTGGTCATTAGAGAGCTGCTCCACATTTCATGRAGTCTGCCTCTTGGCCAAAACAGGGTCAAATCCAGTACTCTCTGAAGTCAATTGGGAGCATGTCCATTGATGTCACTGGCTACCGGCTCAGGCCCAAGCTGGAGGAACACATGGGTATTTTATGGTATTTACTGATTATTTAACAAGTGTCCAGGAGCCCGATCCTTCAAGTCCTCTACAGGAAGAAATTCTATTACCTCAAACTAAAGGCACCAGGGAAATACAGGATGGGGTCTGCCTGTTTAGATGCTTATTCCACATACTTCGTGGGTTCAGCGTATAAAATGTTTCCTACGAGTCTTCTAGATATTTTGTTTTTAAATGAGATTTAATATTTGCATCTTTCTGGCTGCCCAGTTATTTGTGCAATCACGTAAAACTGCTGATAGATTTCAGGCAAATGTGTGTGTACTATACAGTCAAAAATAACATCAGTTTCCATTACCAAATACATGGAGAACTGGGGTTTAGTCATTAGTAAAACACGTTGCACATTTTGGGAGTGATCAAGAACTCAGTTCAGTAAAACCTAACTTGAAATCAGAGTTGTTTCAGTAGGACTGCTTGTGTGCTTAAAACTACATACCTGCCTATTGACCCTGCTATATTTAGGCCCACGTGCTTTTCTAAGTCTTAGAGCCAATTTTGTCCCATYTCGCATGATGGGAGTTTTGCTTGACTCAGATAAAAACAGAATTTGGACCTCATAACACAAAAAGCATCACAACACTCCTTCCACGACGCTGGAGCATACTGTCTCAGTCCTAAGAAGCTCAAAAAGACCAGCAGTGTCCACCCATTTTTTAGAGATCACTTAGTATATTTATTTAACTTAATACTTTGCAGAATGTCACATTTTCCCCTTAAATTATTTAGTTAAATTCCAGGTTGCAGTAACAGTCTTGTCAGACAGACAAAAGGAATAATTCTGCTTGACTGAAGGATCCGCATCATAACACCATCTTTTACTCAAAAAGAAAATCCCAAACAATGTAATTGGCATTCATGTACAAAGTGCTTAAATGCTCTGAAGTTCTGCCTGGCTTCAGAATAGCTGAACAGTATCTGAAGTATCTACTCTCCATCCCAATTTGTATATTTTAAAAGTCATTAAATTCTTGAATGAATCATTAGGAAAACAATTCAAATGCTGTTAAACTGATTGTAATTTTGTCTCACAGGATAGATGTGAGCTTAATGTTTGCAAACGGCCAAATTCTTTTAAGATTTACACTCCATGGAGTTCAATATCAACCAGGGAAGAATTACTAAATCAGGATATACTTCAAGTACAGGTTTTGGCCCAAGACTATTTTTGGTCTTTCTCAGCTGCTTGTTTTGACAGCATCTAATCCCCCTCACCCACCCACCAGCAGCCACACAATCTATCCATTTACACTTTCAAAGCAAATTGAAAATGAAACATTTTCAAATAATTACTCGGGGATGTCTGTAACACAAATCCAAAAAGTAACTGCAATTCAACTGCAATATTTCTTAAGGAGAAGAAAGGGAGGAGGAGAAAAACCTCACAGAAATCCATTCAAATGTGACTTTCTCCTACACTAATACTCTCACACCACCACCCCCCAAAAATTTAAAAACAAATTATAATCAGTCTAATTCCCAAAGAGCCTATTTACTCTATTTCACACATTCCCATCAGAAACACAACACTGTTTCCATGTTCAGAAGACGTCATTTAGCAAGCTATTACAGACCCTGGTGAAAGAACGGTAACTGAGAAGGTCTGCTGCAGAGGCACAGGGCAAAGGGGGAAGGGGGGGGAAGGAGGGGAAATACCCAAGCCTGGAACCGAAACAGTTCACCTTTGTCTGGAGAGCAGGATCACCCCCTCCAGGTTGAGGACTATGTTGAAAGTACACGCTGCTGTGGCGGGCAGTATGTTTGTGCATTCACACAGGAGAGGAACCTGGCCCGCAGATGGCCTGTTCTCAGCTTCGTCAGCCACAAACAGACCTTTGAACTTTCTATTTATATAACAGTTTAGTGAGTTTAAGCCTCTTCCTGTATAACTGGCAGTTTGCTGGTTTTGCTGTAATTAGGCTACTTGTGATACATAATATAAAAAAGMAAAAAAAAAAACCAAGAGGCTTGTTTCTCTGCAGTGACAAGTCTTCCCTATCACACCCACACAGCTACGACGAGACTCTTACCTGCTGATCTCATTTCCCTTTGCCAGGGTTTATTTTATATACCTCAATACGCATTTTCCCGCTAAGTATTTTCTCCACTTCCACTCTTTTTAAAGATTGGAGGACTTAAACAATATTAATACCAACGACAATAAATATAACATAGACCATGAATCTCTCTGCCTTTTTTGCGTTAGTGAGGAGCTATATATTCTGCGGCGGTTGGGTCTTTGTTGGGTTTTGTTGTTTCCCAGCTGCTGATTAATGGCACCACCTTACTCTGTAAGCAGGTTCAAATCTAGCCACATGGTCCCAGGACACTTCAAGATTTCATTTACTTGGTTACCACAGACAAGCGTGGAAAGTGATTTAAAAGATGAAATTTGATTTTTAACAGCAAGTGGTCCCCTTGGTGCACACAGGCATTCAAGCTTTTCATTATATCCATCTCCCTTCCTTTCTCCCTCATAGAATGGCTCAAATTAAATGCAAGCCCAGGTGAACGTGTCTTATTCATCCAGGAATCATAGCAGCCTTTAGCTTTGGCCCTTTCACCTCAGCCAGAGTTTAGATTCATTTAAATTGTTTTGGGTTTTTTTCAGCTTTTCAAGTCTGGCAAAACATCCACTGGGATATCTGTGGCCTTATTTTACACATTTTACCCAAGTGTTAACAAAAAAACCCACACCAACCCTCGGCTACCCTCCCTACATTCTTGATGAAGGTTCAATGAAACACCTCATTCTTATACTACTGTGATCTCTCCTAATATGGGAAACTAAAGGGCTGATTCTGCAGTTTGTATCAAGACAGAGTTCCCACTAATCATCCGGAATGCCAGGCAAGAATTTAAGACCACACGTAGTGGCAGTGCATGCTGTAACTTTGACAGTTCTTGACAAAATACGTTTCAAGAAGTGACACAAAGATGCACCKGGGGGGGGGGGGGAGGAATTAACTGTATTTTTCCCATCAGCCCAAAACTTTTGGGGAGTCATTTCCTGATATAATGACAATGCATAGAAAGTGTTACCTTTACACCTTTTCATCAGGTAAAAAAAAAAAAAAAATCCCTG
Source organism: Oceanodroma leucorhoa (assembly GCA_030449065.1). Taxonomy (NCBI): domain Eukaryota; kingdom Metazoa; phylum Chordata; class Aves; order Procellariiformes; genus Oceanodroma; species Oceanodroma leucorhoa. The sequence continues at coordinate 1,999,640 of JASVER010000112.1, forward strand.
CTCGAGTGATAAATTATTTTTTATATATATATTTTTCAGGCTAACTATGTTTCTGTTGTAGTTTGCATACAGATAATACATACAAACACCCACACACACGCTGTAGGCCTGAGCTTGCCTTCTTGGCGATTGCAGCACAGATTAGCAGAAGTTTTGGGTTTGCAAGGAATGCAGAAGAGGGTCTCTAATTGCCTTATAAATGCTTGTGAAACACGTTTTACAAAGGCCAGCTTACAGACAGGAGGAAGGAGGACAGTTTCAAAATAAAAAGCAGCAATTCACAGGTCATGTTATATATACTTATTTGTAAATATTATGAAGTAACCATACCATATTGGATACACAGAAAAAAATCAATAAATCTTGATGGGCAAGGATGCATATTTCTGGGTGTGTAGAGATGATGCATGTATAACATATATTACATGTATACACATTTTTATGGATAGATGAGCTAAATTCATCTCTCCTTAAGCAATGCAACTACTTGCCAGAAACAGAAATCTTTACGTGTACAATAAAATGTAATGTTTGTGTATACGTGTAGATTATGTACCTACGTATTACATACATGTGCACATGCATATACTAATTGGATTATTAAAAGCTAAATCCAGCTTGATCTCTGCAATAAGTAATTGTGTGCGAACGCCTGTGCCATATAGAGAGTTTGTGTAGATATCAAATACTTTGAAACAGTCAAAGTAAAAATGTTCTTTCCTCATGGACCCTAAAAACACTAAAACCAATAAATTTCACTGTAGGAAAGCAAGCAAATGAAATTTCTAGAACAAGTGGCAATATGTTAATATTTTGTGGAAAAACACAGGCACAAGAGTTCCCTTCTTTCTGATGCACATCTCTAAATCCACATAAAACCATATTCAAATGAAAGTAAGTTATTAAGCAAACATTAAAACTCAATACCTATAATGTGCTTAGTATTTGAACTACACCCACATATTGGGTTGTAACAGCTTCTATTAAATTAATGATGTTACCCACACTATAAATTAGGCAAATTGTATGCAAATATTATTTGAGTAGTAATACGGTGGTTATCAGTTGTCTGCAAAATAAATTAGTGTAGCAGCGTAAAGATAGCGTGGTAGAAGCATAATATTTAATTGAGCACTAATTTTATTGTGATTATTACTTTTAAATAACAACAGCATGGTTATTAAAAGATGTAATATGATGGTTTATGCAGAGCTGATAAAACACGCACATCATCCAAAACGCCTGCTCACAGATTAATATTGATACAGTGTAATTTACGGTTCCAAGGATTTACTCCAAATTGCTGTAAAATAGAACGTGACAGGTATTTGGTTCTGCTTATCTTGGATTTGCAACCATAGCTGTTAGACTGCGTTTGGCAAAATGATAGTTATTAACTAAATATATGATCTTTTTCCTAGACATACCTTTATATTATCAACAAAGTAAAGTAAACCCTCTGCAAAACATGAGGTCCAAATGCACATGCATACACGCATATAATCTGTGTGACATCTAGAGATTAGGATCACAAAATACAGTATTTTAGTCTCTTTCTTGGCAAACTGCACTCCAGCCTAAAAGCGTTTAACAAAGCAGCCACTGAATTTCACCCTGCATAGTTAAAGAATTATAACTATATTTGCTAAATTGAAAAGTAAAGAACCAATAAAAACAGTCAAAGAATAAGCACAATCTCATTAACCAGCCGGGGAAGTGACTAAATACCAACCCAAATTCTAACTTTCCCAGCTACTTGTCACCCATCGAAAATTCCTTAACATTCACTTTGGTAACAAGTTTACAATACACTTAAACAGATGCACCGACCTTTCCAAGGTGTGCAGCTATTTGCAGAGCAATATAAACCTAAAATTCCACTCTTAAAAAAAAAAAAAAAAGGCAAGAAAGAGGCAGATAAGGAAAAAAAAAAAAGACCTGTTATAATATCACGGGGACTGATCTTCCCACTTCCAAAACTAACTTCAATAACGCTTCATCCAGAATAGGAAACCAGCAAAACCAGCAATAGAAACCCCCACACTGGACAGGGCTACAGTTGAACTGTGCCACACAGCAAAACTACAGTTGCGTTTCTCCCCGTGAAAGGAATATTGTCACTGACAGCAGTAAACACAACATGAGCAAAGCCGCGATCCCGGGGAAAACCATCGCCTCTCCACACCGCTTCCCTGCTCGGGGAGGGGGCTCGCTGTTGCTGTGGGTATTTCACCGGCACCCCGGCACATTTCAGCGCTTCCCCGGCCTCTCCTCCCCCTCCGGCCAACTTCGCCCCCCGCAGCCGGCGGACCCCCAGGTGCTCCCCACCAGCGGAGCCGGCGGCGCGGCCGCGGAGCGGGGCCGGAACCGGCCGCCCCGGCGCGGCTTCTCCGCGGGCGCAGCGCGGACCCGCTCCCCGGCGGGCACCGGGCGCTTCGCCCCTCAACAAAGGCTAAGGCACCGGGGGAGAGAGAGAGCGGGGAGGAGAGGAAGGAGGCAGCTGTTAGAAGGAGAGGGGTGGAGAGGCAGGGGAGGAAAAAAAAAAAAAAARAAAAAMAAAAAAAAAAACACCCAAAAAAACCTACCACTGCTGCTCTAAGTCCCAGTCCCTGAAAAAGTCGAATAGGTCCATAACGATCTGGTGGGGAGACTCAGAGAAGTGGTGCCCCCTCCCCGCCCCGCGCCGAGCCGAGCCGAGCCGAGCCGAGCCGAGCCGGCGCGGCTAGGGCTGCCCGGCCGGCATGGGCAGCGGCGGCCGCCGCGGGGCCGCGCGGAGCCGCCCGGGGCTCGCCGAGCGCCGCCGCCGCCGCCCGCTCCGGCCGCCGCCAGCAGCGCGGCGCGGCGCGGCTGGCTGCCTGGCTGGGAGAGGCAGCACGGCGGCGGCGGCGGCCCTGCCGCACGCTCGCACACACACACACACACGCTCACTCGCACACCGCGAGGGGAGGAGCCGGGGCGGCCCGAAGCCGCGGCATGGAGCCGCCGCGGCAGCACCGCCGGGATCTGGCGGAGCCTCGCCGACCCCCCGCCCCGGGGGGGGACGCGGGGAAGTTTTGGAGAAAAGGAGAAACGGCGGGGATGGGGGCGAGCGGCGCGGCTTCGCGCCTCGGGATAATCTGAGAGCGCCCCGGCTGGGCTCGGGGCGGAAGGAGTGGGGGTAGGGGAGAGAAAAAAAAATAAAATAGGCACCTATAATGTAATTGCCAAAGCCACCTCCTGCGAGCGAGCAAACCTGACTCGCACCGGCACGAGAGGTGGCGTAGGCATGGCACGGCCCAGGCTCTGGGACAGCCTTACGGGGAGATAGATGCACGACGGCAGGGGAAGGGGGCGAGGAAAGCACGGGCCCGGGCAGCCCTGGGGGGGCTGAGCGAGGAGGGTCCTCCCCAGCACTCCTGGGGTTTTGCTCCCGCTGAGCAGCGTCTGCTCGCCAGCGGGGATGGCCGCCCGCGCTGCTGCCTGCGTGAGTCGTGGGACGGGGCAGAGCTCACCTGCGGGCACCAGGCAGGACGCGGGCATCCTGAACCGCTCCTGCAGAGACCACCCCGCTGCCCCACCTCCCCCGGGAGGGGCCAAGCGCGAGTCCCAGGCTGCCCCACACACGACAGAAGGGGAATGGGGCCCACTGCGCCCTCCATCCCCTAAGTCAAATCATTTTCTACCCAGGTTCACGCACCCTGCCCGCATGCTTTTGTATCCAACTGCCTTCTAAACAGTAACTAATATCTTATGATTTTCCACACCCGCTTTTATAAAATTCCAAATACATATATCCACTGAGGAAACAAGTACGTACAATGGTATTGCAAAGACAAGACCAAAGCTATGTTCATTTTTAYTCTGGTTTTCCACAGGGCCAGTCACACCCTCAACTTCCCCGTGTGCCAGCGAGTCTCGGGGACTTGGTGTTGGCAAAGTTTGAAACGACCCCTGCTTTGGTGGGGTCCCATCCCTACAGCCATGTCCCAGCCCCGGGAGACTCACGCAGCCGGTCACAGCGGCCAGCTCTGCCGCCACAGGGACCGGGCTCCAGTGAACCCTCTAACAGAATCATCTTTATGGGCTTCYGGAGAATTAAGAGACAAATCCAAGATTATAAAGTAGATCAGTGGCAGAGCAGCTAATGTAATCCACAATTTTTGCCTTCCTAAGGACTACACAATTGTTTTATAAGCGCTATCGGGTTAAAAATATTGCTGAGGAAAAGCTGTGGAACTGTTATCAGTGGAAGTCAAACATCTTCATCATCTTAGCTTGGGCTTCACTGCAAGATTCGCATTTCCATCATGTGTCTTGTGGGCCCCCAAAAGGGAGGGAGCTCAGGCGAGGTTGCGCCGCTGACGGTCTGTGCTCGCACCCAGCAAAACCCAAAGCACTGCTCCTCTCCCCGCTGCAGGCAGGTGCACGCAGCGTTTCCTTTCCAGCATCTCTGTTTTCTCCACAGRCTCAAACACTCTGGGCCTCGAGCTTCAAAATACCATGAGTCAGGCCCCTCTCTCTTCTGTTTCTTATTTTAGTGTCATCGTTGGTTTTAAAAGTCCCGTTCAAAATCATAATTTGTGGCCAATACTTTGAACCAACATGGGAGGTGTGGTCACATTTTCAGAACTTTTCTCCAGAAACAGGTAGAGTTTGTTTGTTTGTTTGTTTGTTTTTTTAAATTACTATGAATAAAAGTAAAAGCCTAGTCTGTCACCTAATCCCTTACATTCAATAACTCACCTATTTTCTGTATCTTGAGCTTGAACCATTAAACTCAACTAAACGACTTACTAAAAGCATTCTGCACTGGGACTTGCAGGAGTTGGCAGTTCTGCTCCCCGTTTTCAGAGAGGGCTCTGGTGGCTGCCAGCGGCCGCCCCTGCACCGAAAGGGTCYGCAACAGCAGTTGCTCTTACCCAGGAGAAAGAAAAAACATTTCCCAGGTATTAATGTCTTCACTTTCTTAAAGTAAACCCTTTTCAATTCTTCAGAAACTAGCAAAAGCTGCACAAAATAGTTCCTGAAAAGGCTTTCAGAGCTGATTCTAGCAAAGATAAGGGGTGGGAGATCCCACCTAAGCAAGCAAACCTGCTGTTCTCATGGAGGGCAATAGTGGAGATAATCCCTCTCCTCAGAAGTGACACGTTTGGCACCTGGAGCTCCCCAAACACCCCGCACCCTCAGCYGCGTAACAAAGTTTGCGCACGAACCAGCTTTTCGCAGTCAGGTTTCAAACCGCCCAAGGACGCGCCTGAGCGTCACCGTCGCAGCGGGCCGGCCCAGGCTCCGCTGGGGCCCAGCGCTGGACACGCTCGCTGCGGCCGCGGGGGCTGGCGGGAGGGCCCCTGCCCGGGGCACGGCACACACCGCTGCCGGCGGCCGCGCTCGGCCCCACGCCACCTCAGCGCGCGCCGGCTGGAGCGAGGGCTGGCCGRGCTCGCCGCCCGCGCACCGCAGCTGCGGGCCGCAGAGAGCGCGTCGGGGCGGTACGCGCTCCCCCAGCGCGCGGCTGCCGGCAGCGAGCAGCCTCTGCACGCTGCCAGCTCGGGGGCAAGCGCAAGCATCAGGCTGCCCCAGCTCTGGCTTCGAATAGCGAAGGGTTCATTTACCCGAATTGCCAGGAATAGAAAGTTCAACTGCCCTCGGCGTGACCTCTTTTGCGGTTATAGTGGAAAATACAACTGCGGTTCCCAGCACCTGCGGCAGCTCGGGATCGGCGAGGCCTCCTGGCCCTGTTCGCTACCACCCGGCCCCGCAGTCTGCTACAAAGGGGAATGCCGGCTCAGCACGGGTCAGGCTCCCGTTTTGCCGACGAGGCTGCAAGGCTACGAGTCCTGCTGCCATTTTCACCCGGCCCTGCCCTGCGCCAGCCAGCCCTTCCCCTGCCCATCCTGCTCTACAAGCCCAGAGGCAGCTTTCCGGCAAGATGCTCCTGGTGGGTGGGTTTGGCGGTTGTCCCTGTTTAGGGTTATAGGAGGGGGAGGCGTGCCGGAGTGCCCCTCTGATGAAGGCACAAATGCCTGGCCCCCTTGGGCGGCTGCTGCTGTGGTCGAGACTGAGCGGCCGTGGGTGGAAGCACAAGGCTGAAAGCACTGTACAGCCAAGGGAGCTGCTGAGATTGCACCAAAATGGTCGGACTTCCCAGCTGCTCCTTCAGCTTCAGCAGCAAACAGCGGGGTACAGAGTTTGAAGGAGGGAAGGGGCATCCCAGCCTCATCCTTTCTCTTTCAAACCTACATACATCCCATGCTAACCTCATTACCCAAAGGCTTCGCACACACGCCCTGCATACGCAAAGGGAGATACAAAGGCAATGAGGAAGGTGTGGGGAAGTAGTAAGGAGGGCCTGCTCGGTGCTCCGGTCCAAAGGCAGGGCTCAGCAGCCGGGCTGCAGCCGCCGCCAGCCGCCCTGTGGTCCCTGTTCCTGAAGGAGGAGCGGCGGAACTGTGGCCGTGGTGGGCTGGGCAAAAGCGACTGGGGCCAGCGGTCCACAGCTGCAGAGGCAAAAGGTAACTGAACTGCAGCCCTCCTGAGGCAGCACAGAAACCTCTTCTGCTGAGAATACTCCCTTTGATCCAAACAAAACCCTATTTTTCCACAAAACAACAAGAATGAAATTACAGTTTTCTATCCAGAAAATGTTAATGGAAAATTTGTGCCCAGCTATGCTGTTGAATACAGATTGGAGATATTTGGATTTCTGAGGAAAGGAAGGTCAAGTCATTTTCACAGTATGAAAAATGAAGCTAACAGAGTTCATATTTCTCTGTGAAGTAATGATTGATTTTTCTTTGTGTCTCATTCATACCGCACTAAACATGTATAGAGAACACACTTATAACACCTTAGATAAAGCACACAGATTACATTAATACATTGAAAATTAAGTTAACATTAGCATCTCTTTGAAGGCAGCACAAGAACATTTAGCCCAACTCCATGAGAACAGGCCATCAGCATGAGAGCATAAATCTTATGTATCCTAAAGCTGCTATATCAGAAAAAAAATCACCATTGAGATGTGCATGTGTAAAGTAGGAACCTATCATGTGCTGCCTCTATGGCTAAATTTCCCATTTGGAAGTACATAAGAATTCTAGTTATTGAAAGTATGTTGTTACTCAGTTTGAAGTGCATATGTATAGGTAATCTTTATTTTCCTGCCATCTTAATTGTAATTATCATCTCCGTGCTGCCTGAGTGATTTATTTAACTGTGCAGAGCTATTCTCTTATTAGCGTTATTACTCCTATTTTATGAAAAAAGAATAATTTAATACACTAATCACTTCTGAAAATATAAAGTTTTCTTACTGTTAGAAGGGGGAACGTTTTCACATCCTGCTGAATAACCCTTCCTTCAGTAAGTTTTTCTAGACTCCTTTAGGAAACCCAGTGTTTTGGTATTTTTATTATATTGGAGTTCACAATGGCAAGCTCTTACATATCATATGTTAAGACGTGTCCGCAGCTAGCTGCAAGGACACACCGAGTTTCATCACGCTTTGCTCAAGCAAGGTGCGCAGTGGACGTTATACCCACGATAGTCGGGGTGCAGATTGGTCATAGGGGGTTTCAGCTCTCTCTTGTGGTACCTCTCCATATGTTGACCACATGTCAGCAAAAGCCCCAGGAATGCCGTTCAGGTGGTGAGGAAGTCCTCCCCAATACATGTTGCAAACTCATGCTTTCAAGAGATGCATGCAGACAACCCAGAAATCTTGTTAGAAGTATTGTGGTGCTTAGACTGCAAACACTGTGTGACCCTACCCGGCCGAGACGTAGCTTCACCATGATGTTTGCCACTGTCAGAAAAAAATCAAGGGGAAAAAAAGCAATAATAACGAGATTCCTATTTATTGCTGTCACTCTGCACATTAGCCAGGCAACTCTTAAAACACTGTCAGGAATAGTCTAAACTTTCAAAACTAGGCAAGACAGACCTCCGATGCCATCAGCAGCTGGAGAGGGAACACCTTTCTTGGGGGAAGCAAGGAGGGGTGACGGGGTGAGATATTGGTGGGCAGAACCGGCTGGGGGGTTACCTGGAGGGCAGGAGCACCAGGAGGAGCAAGAGCCTGCTTCTGTACCTGCCATGGCGGTTGGTCAGTGTGGGGTTTGTTGGGGGCAAACAGCCTCCATCCCCATGGCAATCACTCTGYCAGCACCTGCTTCAGCCAGCCTTGTGAGGGTTTGATTTTTCATACCACAACAACTTTCCATCTCAATGACTTCCCATCCTACCGAGGATTTCTTGTACTGAATGATGGTTTCCCATCCCCATGATGGTTTCCCATCCCCATGATGGTCTCCCATCCCAGCTATGATTTCTCAGCCCTGTGATGGTTTCCCATCCCAACGGTCTCCCATCGCCACGATTTCCCATCCCAAGCATGATTTTTTGGGGGAGGTGAATTTTGTGTCCAAGGGGAAGGGATGGGGCCGGCACTGGTGGCCCTGTGATGCCAACATGTGTGTGGTGCCCCATCATGCCCCCGTGGTGAGGATGGGGCGGGGGCGCTTTTGGGTTGGTTTTGTCCTCCCCCTCTCTGCTCCCAGCTGTGGTAGAACCGGTGCCGGTACCAGTACTGTGCAGCCGTGATGGGGAGCTGTCACATGAGAAAGTCATTTTTCAGAAACAAGTAAGCAAAGAGATCTATTGGAAAACAGAGGCAAATCAGTTGCAAAAAGCAAGAGGGAGGGTCACACAACCAGGAATTTGGAGAGCACCAGTGGTCAAAAGTACAAAGGCCCTATGAAGAAAAAAAAAAAAAATCAAAACCTATTTGACTTCCAAATAGACATTTCATTAATTAATTTGGATCATCACAATTTGATCCTTCTCTCCCATCTGCCCCTCTCTTTTTCCTTTCTTTTTTCTTGTTTTTAAGTTTATGACCMATACTTTGTTTTGCAGGTTTCAAAGCAGCTGGCTATCTTCTGAGATTTAAGGAACAAAATTTTATTTCATGCTTACCAACTGATTGTAAACGATGGGCCGAAGTGAGCAGCTAAAGAGGAGGCCATCTGTTGCAATCCCTTCCTTTAACCACACCAATTGCTTACAGCCTTAGCACGGCTCTTACCCTCTCCTGGCCTGGCACGCAGAAGTAATCCCTGTAGTAGCTTTTTAACCAATTGCATGACCATATGTTCCTTATGAGTGGAACCAAAGCTAATGTACAGCATAAAACAAAACTATCGTACCAACTTTGAAACACGAACACAGCCAGAAAATTGAAGTGCAAAAGCATGGTAAAAAGGCTTTTCACATCAAGTTTCCTTCTTTCTGCCATGTTGCTTTCAAAAGACAGAAGCACTTTACAGCAATGATGTCTATATATAAGCTGCTGAAGTACTGTCTTGTCTTCAGTGATTTTTATGGTGATATTCTCTAATGCACTTTGCAGGAACATAAGACTGGGTAAAGTCTTCCTTTTTATGAAGGAAACAAAAAGAATAATATACGGCAGATAGCATTAGCACGGAGGTGGAATATCAGACAAGAAAAGTTGGTCTCTTGTTTCCTTTCTCTTTCCCCCTTTCTTCTGTTATTCTGATAAGATCACTCTGTTATGTTCATCCCCTTCAACCTCAATTGCCTGGTCACCCTATGTGAGGAAAATAGACTTTCCTGTCTTCTACTAATATTAGAGCACGGTATCTCTAACAAATATGTTGAGAGCAGATCCTGTAGCCATTCAGGATTAATTATAAGGAAGCAACATAATCCAAGCAACAGCTTGAGTATTTGTCTAGATGTCCAATACCAAACAAAGGAATTTGATGATAAATACGAAGCATTAAAAAGTGCAAATAGCATCCACGTATATGAAATATTCCATGTATACAATGAAGAGGTSAGACAAAATTGAAATTCATTTAAGGAGAGACTTTCCCCCAAGAGGAGGTTGATAAATACTGACAAAATGTTTCTTTTCTAGTAWAAAGCGTTAATAAATTATGTCAACTTAATTTCAGGATCGTTGTATTTTCACAAATGCGTACCCAGCTGAAGCTATCTGGAGTTTTTGTTCACAAATTTGATCAATTTCACAGGATTTTGGGAGCATTTTACTGGTGCGTGGGGAGGCCAATAGACTTGAGTCAGTAGACTTCTTCCTGGCTGCGTTGTGAGAAGAACAGAAGGGTCTGCTTTCCGTGGGCAGACACAGCCAGTCATCCAGACACCTCGGCCATTAATGGATGGATCCTATAAACTTATTACATCCTAGTTTGCTATGATGTAACAAATGTTATGGTATAGAATATACCTGTAGAGTACCAGCCCACATATCCATTCTTTGGCAAGCACAGAGCACGGCATGAAAGTTAGTGAGTTTGGGTGTTCACACCGCCGGAACTTTTTACAAGAAACAAAAGCCAGTTCTGACTTAAGAAAAAGATATTCAGGCCCACCTACAAGACAATGATAGAGAAGCCTCCCCAGTCGAACTCCATCCGAGCCCTGAAAGACCTGATGAAACTGATACTCCGCACAGAAATAGCGTTAGGATTAAAGCATCCAAGATGGTCCATCGAAGGCCTGTGAGAGGTCTTGGAAAGGTTCTGCCAAGAACAGTGCAAGACCATTGCAGCAATTTCTTTTCATTCAAGAGATGAATGTCTGGCATATTTATTTCATAAAGTGAGAACCAGCATCCCAAACAAATAGCTAGAATGAGCATTATTCAGCCTTTTTCCTGGCAACCAGCTTAAACGACCGTGTCTTGCTTTTCTGGGAAACCTGCCAGGTGAGCTTTGAAAGGATTGTAGTGCTGACGGCAAAGTCTAGAGGGTTCGCTCTGTGCGCTAACCGGAGGTCTGTTAAAATAATCAGCAGGAGGAGGAGGCAGAGGCCTTCATCCTACACAAGAGAAGAGGGTTGGAGCATAATGGCATTGCCGGGGGGAAACTGAGAGGGCTATTAAGCTCACTGGGGCATGGACTGTCTTTTACCATGTGTTTGTACAGCTCTAGCACTGAGGCCCCCCAGAGTAAAGTCTTTAAAAGTGGTTAAATGACTTATGGTCTTAAAATCTATTTCCAAAAGTGAGTAGTATGACTTCCAGTTACTCCCATCATTGGGCCTGGGGTGCAGTTCTGCTCCCACTTTCTTTTTTCCCCTTATCCCCGATGAAAAACTATTGCCTTGTCACTTACCTGGTTCACTTGCGATTCTACTGGTTACAGTGACTGTGCCTCGTGAAGTCATCTCCACGGCAAGAAGAGGCGAGTGGCACCAAATGATGTTACRCCATTTTGTGACGTCACCACATTGACTGAAAATGAAGTTTTGAGGAAAAAAGTGAATAACTGAACAGAATTCTTAAATCAGAATTAATCCAAGCTACATAATGAAGAGCTGCCAAGTGAAAAATTTGCTACTGTGACTTACATATTGAACTGATTTAAATGACCTAATTTATGAAAACGCACTTTAGAATGCCTTTCTGTCATTGTGGAAAACCAGTCTTATAAGAGTCAGTAATCATCACCCTTGTGACAGTATTAATGTGAATTTTCCTATTATATAGTATAGATTATTAGCTGTTTCATCCCTAAGGAAAACACTGATATTGACAAAGGAAGAATTTCACTTTGAGCGAAAAAGCCACACTTGGCAAGAAGTTTAAAAGCAGAATGGTATTTATGTAAATATAATGAGAAGATTATAGCTGATCTCCTTGACGTTATTCTTCCATAAAATGACAGAAACATCAGAAATTTATCTGGACTATGCTAAAATAACTAAATAGTGAAAGGAAGCCTTACAGCCAGATACACTGAGGGGACACCTGAAAAGCTTTTTGTCCACTCTGTTAGGAATAGAAACCTCTTTGTGTATTATAGGTGACTAAAACCAAACAGTGCTTGTCACAGATAACAGTGCAAACCTCCGTGAGGAGCTGCTTGATGGAAGAGTTGACCTAAGCAATCATGGGCCCTTCTGTTGCTTGTTCACTCTGKTTTAATTTTAAAGGCCCAGAAAAAACAATTGAGGCCAATGATGCATCTCTTTAATGCAACTGAAATATGGTATGTATACTCGCAAATACCATATTTATTTATTTTTTTAAAGGTAGAATTACAATATTGCACCACTAAACCCAGCTACAAGAGCAAGTCACCATGTCAGTGGTCATACTTGCAAACTAGTTTTAGACACCTGCTAGACATCATAAAAAAAGTAGTCAGTCAAGACCAGAACAGCCAACTACAGTCTAAGGATACTGAAAATACAGAACAATATCTGTCACCCCAATTGCAACCTTAAAACTGCATGACAGATTGGTTGTTGGAAGAAAAAAAGTCAACCACAGATCAATGTAATCAAGTGACCGATTACTTGACTGAGAAAAAATTAGTATCCCATGCATARAGAGATTTCTTTTTGGATTACAGTGCCAAGTGCTTCCTGATCTTTCTAAAAGCTGCACACATTTACTGATGGTTCATTCAACAGGCCTTAGAAGAGGGAAAGATTTTCTTAAGTGGGTGCTTGAAATCGCATTGGCGTTTTTAGAGAAAAACCAGAACAGTTCCTTTGGTCCTGGTTTGTGCTTTCAAGAATGTAGTTGCAAGCATAAACATTTTAAAAATCAGAGCAGGAGCCATTGGGAAGGCTATACACAAAAGAAATGTGATACAGTAAGCAGAGGCAAGTAAATAAACAAATTAAAGCATGCCTAGGTCAGGACAGCTGCTGTAGTTTTCTGCATGTTATTTAAAAATCATTATTTGTTTTAGATGTTCTTTCTGATAAAAGTACTTTACATCTCTCATGTTTCCTATAAGAGCAAAGCCATGAAGTAGCCATGAACTACTAAGTACTACTGCCATTATGCAATGTAAGAGAGTAATTTTAGTGGTCTGCTCAGGCCTTCAATTTCTGAAATCCAGTTTTATCATCACATACATTTCCTGACAACTGGGTTCCATTTTCCTCGGTCAAAATACAGAACTATTTGAATGTATTTCAGAGTTAGTTATGTTAACCTGTACTTTGAGAGCAGTCACAGTATTAAATGATAGATACCCATTAGAAGGAACAAGTTTGAGTCATTGAATCCTTTATAAAACATTTTTGTAAAAATTTAAACATCATTTTGAGAAGTAGAAAACGTACCAGTCCAGTGATATCTGTCATTACTCATTTTTCATATACTCAATGTGATTATTCATTACTCAAAAATGACATAGTTAAATGCTAAGTCTTGCTAAAATATTGATCATAATATGTAGGGGCATATAATTTATCTGAATCAAGTGAAATATGTTTTCCTCAGCGAGATGATGAAAGCTTGTCTCATTACAGCATTATTTCTACTGAAGTTTCCACCATTAGTTAGTTTAATGACTCTGTGAACATTTTAATTGAGAAGATCCCTGTGCAAGTTGCTCGTCCAAGACACATGGATGGGTTTAGATTCGGGAATGAGAGAAATGTGCAGTCGGCTGTGCTCAGCCTGAGAGCGCAGGCAGAAGGCAGAGAACCAGATACAACAAAATACCCAGGTCAGGAGGGGCAGAAGGAATCCAAGGGGAGCAAGGCAAGGTGTTACAATCTAGGAGACATGAAAGGACATRACTTGCTGGTGAGAATACTTGGGCTGGCAATGTGGTGTACAAACACCTGTTCGCTTAAATAGTTCTCACCCCCCAAAAAATCCACTGAGGACAGTGGAAAACTACACTGACCTTTGGGAATCAAGCCTGATAAGAAAARGTAAGCGTTGCTATTACGAGCCTTGGTTTCACTCTGGATATCTACTTTATAAAGGACAACAAATTAACCAGCAATCTTGCATCATCCCCGACCTGCACACGATGATTCACAGACATTCAAMGGAAAAACCACAGTAAACCACTATTTAATATCAGCTACATTAGAAGGTCAGCAGATCTGTTCAAGTGGTGTTCTGCTGTCCTCCCTGAGGATGTGAGTTGGGTCTTCATCAGCTTTTCCATGAAGTCTTCTATTGCTGTCAGTAGCATGACACCAAAGCACTGATACCAAAATATGTTGTGGCTAATCTTGTCCTTATTACTGATAAATTAAGTTGCTACAGGAGACTATGCTGCTTCTGTATCAGTGGCATAGAAGCAGAGTCATTCCCACCTGTACGTGCACTTCTCTGAAAATAGGGTAATCTAGGGGAAAAATGGACACAAGTATCATTCTTACAGAAGAATATACTGGGGATGGAGAGATACATTTTTATTTCTGCTTCCCAGCTACTGAAACAGAACCCAAGAAGAGCTTGAGTGATTTGTCTGAGGTCAGGTAGTTCTATATATTTTAGTCTGGGTGGCAGATCATAAGACTAAACTGTTAGCTCAGTCTCCTTTCAGTTGCTGCTGATATCAGGAAACCCCACAGGATTTATGCTTTGAATACCCACAGGTTACTTCAGAACACGCAAGACGTGGAAGTTGGGGATCTTTGAGTGCAGTCTACCTTCTTCAGTCATTTACTTGCCTTAATTGAAAGATCTTTAACTTGGGACCATATCTTTTGTAGCTATCTACAATGTCCAGCATAAGAGTCCTTGATCCCGGCTGTATTCTCAGAGAGCTGTAATTATTGAACATGAGAACGAGTGTCTTTTTGTAGCAACTGATCCAGGGCACAGACAGCTGATTAAAAGCGAGTTACTGAAGCATAACTAGTTACTGTCACACACACACACACACAGAGACCAAAAAAAAGAGGTACTTGGAAGCACCATAAGGGCGTCAACAACTCAAACATCTCGCATGTAATTTTGTGCTATATGCACCACAGATTACATTCTCCTTCGGAGGGCTCTTACGGGACAGCCTCAGATATTATGTGCTGAAGTTACTAGTCCAGGGCCAAATATACATTTGCCTTCAGCAAATAGTTACCCAGAGAAATGCAACGAGACTAATTGAGCGGGCCAGCAAGATTTGGCTCCATGGAAGCATCGCTGCCACAGTGCATCCCTCATTTATGAATAGAAATAGCAGAGAAAAGCACAGCAGTTTAAAAATGTCATTTCTATTAGGAAAAAATGAAAGAGGATGAATCTCTGAATATTTCTCAGAATGCCATTTTATTAGATGCATGCAAACCTGGAAAGCTTAATCCTAGAAAAGAAAAAAAAATTAAACATGATAAGATTCATTCTAAACAATCTCACATTTTACATAAAGAAAATGAAGTGTTTGACATAAACACTTCATGAGCAAGATGATTTACATTATTTTCACTTTGTTTCTGATTATTGGAAATAAAAATATATAACCCTGCATTCATTT
Organism: Oceanodroma leucorhoa; assembly: GCA_030449065.1. Lineage (NCBI taxonomy): Eukaryota > Metazoa > Chordata > Aves > Procellariiformes > Oceanodroma > Oceanodroma leucorhoa. The sequence continues at coordinate 2,014,906 of JASVER010000112.1, forward strand.
CTTACTTGTTCTGTAGCACCTTTGCTGAACCTTTCTATGAAATCATACACATGCAAGATCAAAACAGAGAGATGGGAAGTAGAATGTGCTTCATTATGGCAAGTACAGCTCATCTCCTCCTCCACAACACAATTTATTAGTATCTAATAGAATTGTAATGTTTCTCATTCTACATTTTTACAGCTGCATCAAAATATTAAAGTGTGAATTGCAATTAAACTCACACAGTGCTCTTAGCATAATTTCCCTTGTATTAATACTTAGCAAACCAAGTTATTGGTGTAATATTACTCTTGATACTGGTTGTCATAAAGGGATAAAGCCTCTAAATAGTAATAAAGTATATTTTACTGGAGAGAGAGCGGCAGTACAAAAAACCATTATGCTACAGGAGTTGCTAATTTCTGTGGAAGGGGGTGGCAAGAGAAAGGCTTTTGACTCCTTAAATTATAGTTTGCAGGTTAGTACACCAACTCACTTAATCTCTCTAAACAGGTAATTTACTTGCTTTCTGAAAGCACCCATGTGCAAGGAAATGCTAGTGCACTCCAGGGATGATTCTAAGATTGATTGCTTGGCTCTAGTCACCGATAACGGTATGTATTCTGCTAAGCTCTATTTTACATGTGTCTAAAACCTTTGAAGATTTTAGAGGGGAAAAAAATGGAGAGGCAATGTTTGTTTCAGATAACCTCAATTTATGAGTGTGTGGTCTGACTGACTGAAGAATTTTGAAGCAGAAGGACTAAACTACTACTTGCAAACGGCAGTAGGGACATTAACTAGGGATAGAGCAATTGCAGGTGTGATATGCTTATGTTATCCATTAGGAAGTTTGGAAGTTACATTTTGTATTTTTCTGCTCCTTAGATTTGCAGTTGACTATAGCTTTTTSTGGTTTATATATCAGAATTGAGCTCTGCAAGAACACGCTCACGGAAGAAACGGAAAGCTTTAGTGTTTGCTTACAGAAAGAAAAAACAACAACAAAGCAGCTGAATTAAATGCCATGAAGCAGACATGGCTTTGGTAGGATTGCCTGGGCGGGATAGTTCTATAAAAGCACCTGGAAGTAGAACTTAAATGTCAAGGTTTAAGTTGTTGCTGCTTTGCTTTTAAGAACTCACCGGGTAAAGCAAACTATTTCATACTCTATGTGCTGACCCATAGCATAATCAGAAGTGGAGCTGCAGTATGGGTCAACACGTTTGATCAGCCTTTGCCTGGTTGCTCAAGGGCTGGAAGCAACGAAGACTTGGCCATGCAGGCTGCAACCAAAAGCCCGGGGAGCTTGTGCAGTCTGTCCTGTAAATCATGTCATGAAAACAAAAGATCATTTTATTAAGTTAACAATAAAATCCCAGTCTCAGGGTGATGCTGAAGGAGGTTTTGAAAAAGATTATCTTGACTTATTTCAGATAGGCTCGTGGGTTTGCTAACATCCAGTTTGTGTTATTGATAAAAGACCCTCTTAGCTGTTGCCCTCCAGTTTGCAAAGTCATTTCTGTCAGTGGGGATTTCTCTCCCTTCCAGATGAGAAATCCTTTTGCATCAGGATTAAGGACTGCTGGGTAGGGGAGGTGGTAAATCTGTGAATGGGTGCCCAGATTCTGGTCCATGCACAGTGCCACACATCATGGAGCAAAATATAAATAAAGCAAACCTTCCRAAGCTGCTGCAAGCTCCAGTCCCACCTGCCACTGATGTCAGATTGTATTTAACAGTATGGGCTTCTGTTTGTGACAATTACTGATGATAGATCCTCTGAGCTGGGTAGGTTGAACATGAGGAATCCGTATCACCGCCCACAGAATTAACACTGTTTGTAGTGTCTGGGATTTGGTGTGTCATTCACGAACTGCCAAGATAACTGCATCATTGCAATGTGTCACACATTTCATAKTTTTCCTCCCCTTTCCTTCTCCCTCCCTTATATTTTATCTCCCAGAAGTTTAATCTCTCCTGCCTAAAAGRCCAGCTACCAGAATAGAGCAAAGTACTTGAATATGGTGAAAAGGCCATTAATTACCACCAGCCTGACCTCCCATCACAGGCTGCCTCCCTCCTCACTCGGCATGGGGAGGTCAATCTCCTAACTCTGTGCTGCTGTACCCGCTACSGTAATTGCTCCTCAGCAACAGCAGTGGTGACATTACTTTTGCTTGTGAGGCTATGAGAACTTGGTGAGCTGAGGACTACAAAAGCAGTATGGTGGCAGTCTGTATAAAAAAATTGGTTAAGCGTTCAAGGGTCTAACCCAAAGCTTATTTAAATTCAGTAGAAGTTTCAAATGTGGCCCCTAATATCTTAAGCGCATCTTAGAAAGACCTTGAGCACCCAGGACTGTGGCAAGGTTTATTCATCTAAGTCTGGCTGAAAGTAAAATTCTCCATTCCTTCCTCTATTCCTCATGGCACATTTCCTAACTGTATAATTTACAGGAAAATGATCAAAATATCATTAAGAAATGTCAGTACTCTCAGTCAAGCTCCCTTCAGAAATGTAAGCAGTGTGTGGCAGGCATAATAAAGTCGTGATTAGGAGTGTCCTTTAAATCACAGGAAAGGGAGGCAGAGGAGATGTGCCCTATTCCATCTCTGAACAGGCTCTTTGCGTGACTGTGAGCAAGTACATAACTAGCAAATGCCCAGGCATAACTCAATTCTTTAATGCCTGTAAAGATATTAGCACTTCTGCACTACCCAGCAATAGCAATAACATCATCATTTTCTCCCTGTACATCGGAAGCCACTGACAAGCCAACCCAGAGGAGCTCATTGCAGAAGCCGCCTCCCTGCTCAGCCTAGCTTTGGGGCCAAGCAGAGGCAAAGCAGCAGCTGGACCACAGAGGCTGATGTGATCCTTGACATTAAAAATGGACACGGTTACCCCAGGGTTAGATTTGGTTTTACCCTGGGAAATGCAGAATGGCAGGGAAGGGTCGAAGGACCTAGAAGAAAGGCACCAGAGCAAGACTCATAATACTAAAGAAATTAGTTCTGCATGAACATCACCAGTTCTCCTCAATCTCCTCCCAGCCGTGTTTCTGCTAGCAAGCCCATGCACACAAACCAAGGCAGACACGTATGCAAGAAGTGATCCATTTGTTCTGTGATAACATTACTCTAATTAGCCATATATCCTTGGCAGCTAGGACTGCACCTGAGAAGAAAAAGGCATTTGTCATTGCTTGCTCTTTTCCTACAAAGAAATAACTACATGGCCTCTGTAGAAAATGCGCTCAATAGATGAATTTGGATAACACCAGGAGTTTTGCGAAACAGTGTTTAATAGTGAGTCCAAGAGCAACTGAGGAAAAAATTATATGCTAAGATAATCAAGCACATCTCKGTATGTAGCACTAGGTTTCTGAGTTGACTGCTTCACATTTTGAAAGAAAAAGCCCACGAAACAACAGAAAGGGATGAGCCCTCACGGGGCATTATTCCAGGGAGTTATTCCTGGCTCACTTCCAGAAAGGACACTCCCAGGGTGGATGTTTCTATTTTAGAACAAAAGTGTCTCATTTTGGATTCCTTTAGCCTTTTGAGAAACAATAGCTCACCTGTTATATTTGGCAGACTCTGCCAAATCCACTTCCCTGGGTAGACGCCCCCTTTATTGTAAGGGACTTATTCTTAGATCCAGGTAAATTGTTATGTGACCAATCTAGACATGAATTAAAGGAAAATGTGTGCGTGAAATACTGAATATATATAGCACCTGTCAGAGACGCTGTGGAGTTGGAGAACTTAACTGCAGTCCCAGCCTAGGACCAGTGGATGGAGAGATGCAGAAGCTTCAGTTTAGCTTGTGGCAACACCACCGCGTACATGGGTACATCTTTAGCAAGCCAGTCACAAAACAGGTTCCCAGGAGGGTGCTGGACAAGGAAGCTCCTGATCTTCAGACACTGTAAAGGAGTGGGGTCAATCTTATCAAAGGGTTCTCTGTGAGCCTGTTTCTTTCTCAAAACAAGCCCTGCAAATCCCAAATCCACCTATGTCTAGGTTGCCAAATTTGAAGCAGATACCAGATTGTTTTACTTCCTGAGTCTGGACATAGCAAACAAACAAAAAAACCCCAGACAAACTCAAAACCGCAAGATAATACACATGGGAGCTGTGAGCTTTTCTTAAAGCTGAAATGCTTCTTTCATGAAACAAAATATTGCTATTAGCCCACTCTTGCTGTAAATATAATCAGTGCCAAAAGGTACATTGGCTTTCCTAGTCCCATTTGTCCAGCTCAGTCATAAAACRGTAAAGAAGCCAAAGCCTAGATGCCAGCTAAAACTGTGGTAAAGCCGAAGGTGAAGACTAGATCGTACTGTTCTACCTGGTGGAAAGAGCACATAAAGGCACCAAAAAAGGATTTGACTTATAGACAAGGTGACAGTATTTCTGAAATAAAAGATTGGAATACTTTCGTAGTGACTTTTTTAGGGTCGTAAAAAAGACAAAATACCCATTTACAAAAGATGCGTGCTGGTGTTGTTACTGCCAGCTCTCGAGGCGATAGCTACACTTGCATATTACTTATAGTGTAGGTTTATTTCCAGACACTCAGTGTTCTGGAGACATTTATCATACGCCGCCAAACAACTAACGTTAACATCCACTTYGAGCAAAGGAACAGCTTTAAATGTCTGCGCTGATCCAACTTTTTCTCTCTTCAGCAGACAGAACACTCGTTCCGCTGGACTGTTTATCCCTGGCAAACATGGAACAAATTCTTCTCAGCCTTGGAAAAAGAGCAGCTTGTAGTTATTAAAACAGAAAGAGAAGCAAAAGAAAAAAAAACTGGGTCACAGGTGTCAGAAAAAAAWTTCTGGGATGTCATGAGAGAAAAGAAAAAGAAAAAAAAAATCRAAATTGTCCTAAGTTTTGTTATAGAAGAGACAAGCAGGAAGGAACTTCCCAAGAAGGTAGGGATTACATTACAGTGCTATACCGAGACTTCTCCGAGCTGCCAAAGGGCTGGCAAATCCAATAGCTCATGACCAGAAATAAAGAGCAATTATAGCTGGGCAATGGAAAATTGATACCTCTAAATGTATAAACTCTTATGCTGATGCCTCCCAGCAAAGAACAGAAGCTGGACTGGTGGGTTTCCAAGGTAAACTTACATCGTCTGTTTAATTCTGCTTTTATTTAATGCCTTTGTCCTTTATGTGGCATTAACTTTAATGTAACATTGAAGGCTTTGTTTTTTTAATAGCATCATAAGTGTAAATGTAATAGTTATATAATAATAATAATAAATCAAGAACGTACTAGAGTCACTGCAATAACTAATAATGTTAAGACACAGTCTATGAAGCATCTAAAGTTCAGTACCTCAGAGAGTTAATTAAGTCCTAAGTTAATTGGCAATGATCTTATTTCTAGACAGGAAATGTAGCCGATTATCTTGTTTATGCTTAAACAAGTAACTGAGGTCATAACAAGACTTTTTGGGGTATTATTGATTGATTTATCATTTCTTAATTAATTCTGATTGACTTTTCAAGTACCTTGCTTCTTGGCTTAATTCTTTGCTTGTAGGGAGATGAAGCTACTGACATGACTGGTAGTAACGTAAAGTCACAGTCACCATTTTCACTGCATGAAACGTGTAGYTTTCATAACTCCACTGTACTTTTAAGATGCTAAACTACTACAGATAAAGCTTTTGTGGCAAAGTGCAAGTCAACTTACTGTTTTCATAACGTCATGCCTACCTTTACCTGTCATAGGGTACACAGTAGCGTCAGAGATGCCAAATTGCATTTAATCAGCCAGACAAGCACTGCTATGTCATTTCATATGTTCCTATTGTTAATTGTACAAACATTACCATTTTATTACTTCAGGAAATGATTACCTTTAAAAACAGTTAATGGATAAATACATGAAAACCAAACCCAGGTAATGTTTTCCAGATTAGAATTACGGGGAAGAAAACCAATCCTTTACAAGACAAGTTTGTTCCATCACAGCCTACTCAGCACCTTGAACTTTTTTTAATTGCAAGTGGCTTCTCCCCATATAGCCTTATCCAGAACCATCCAATAGTACATCAGTTRTTACACAGACTTTAAGAACTGAGCRTAGTGTTAAAATTCAGCTCATGGGAAAGAACGAGCCAAAAAGGACCTTTAGCTCATGGCRTCTCYAATGAATAAATTCTTTCACAGCACAGCCACATAGCATTGGATAAAATTAACAACTCGTTTACCTTGCCTTCTGCCATTTTAGACCAGAATATAGGTATAGAGTAGTGAAATGTCTGTGGTGATGATGAGTGACAGTGCACGGGGATGCATCTGACTGGGAAAGTCAGAGCAGGGTGAACTGGGCAGCGGTGCCSGTGCGGGACATCCCCCCCCCCAGCGCTGCTAATGCACCTCCTGCCAGCAGAGCCCCAAGGGACGGGCCGTACGAACAGGACTTTCTGTCCCCTGTAGACTGGTTTGGGGAAGCTAGGTGGCCTCCCTGTAAGAAGGMAGATTAACCCGGAGATAATTAAAGGCCACAAATGATATGGAAATTCATTTCTGACARTATCAGAATCAGAGGGGACAAATCAGTCCCAGGAGGACAAAGAGTCTGAACTGAGAAAAGGTAACAAGACTTCTTGAAAAACAGAAGTGCAAATTGAAATGATAGCACTTTATAAAAGGCCAAAGAAGTGCAGATATGACCATATTTTAAACCACCCCACCCCCCAGGTGGCAAATGGTATAAAATTGAGATTACTTTTCTGCTGTAGATACAGAGCAGAYCCAGCATGGTTTAAATACTTTCCTTCTTTATCCTCCTACCCCCTTCAAGTTCAGCCCTTTTTTTTTTTTTTTTCTCTCATTAAAAAATCCCACAGTTTGGGAATTAATTGACAAACCCAGGGATTTTCTTCCCTTGTGTTAATGGGCCTGTTCTCACTTAAACAAAATATTGTGGCAATTTAGAAATTATTCTTTACACTGACGCAAAACTCTTCTACTTGATTATGTTTTATTCCATTGCTGGAGTTTTCTACTTCCTTCAAGTCCCACTTCACTATCCCTTGAGTACCACTATTTCATACTATTCTGATTTTGGGCCATGTGATTAGTAGCAAAGCATTAATTTTCAGTTTAATCAGATATTCAGGGTTGAAYGTTGTACCCAGCACTCTGTCCTGTCCCCCTTTGTAGCTAGCTCAGTACTTCCCCAATAACAGAMGGTAGAAGTTCTCCTTTGGATAAACACTTTCCTTATAGGAATTGTATGGGCTGATTTACCACACTTGTCTCCCCCTACAGAGTTAGCACTGATTTCCTGGATCAAACTGCTCCCAAAACTTGCAGCATTTTGGAGGTAGCCACCCCAATGCTGAGGGAGGACAGTTATTCACGTACGCTGAGATTTAGTCCAGGGCCTCATTTGCGTCGTAGGTGGTTTCACCTCCTGAGTATCATMGGACCAGTTCTAGTTTGAAACATGCATTTTGCCGCCATCTTCTTCGGCAAGTAAGTCCATCCATGGAGGGAACTAAACCAAGATATGATGGCCATAGTAATGTTGGAGGTTTCAGGAATAACATGAGAATTTTATAAAAAAGCTTATTTTTGTCCTGATTTCTATCATTTTCCCTACTCTTATGCTGTACTTGTCACAATGGTGTCCTTGAAGCATGAGAATCTGCTATGAGCACTTATCCTTTCTTTCCACACTTGGAGCCTAATTTTTAAAGTACTCTGGGTGGATATTTGTTTCACTGGAAAATGAGTGTTCTTCTTTGCTTAYGTTTTAAGATCTTGTGGTACAAACACTTTCCACTAGCAATTTGCTCCCTACCTACCTGACCCAGGGGAAACCCCCTACATCCAGATATCAAGTCTACACCTCTCCCCACTCCCACTTCACCAGGAATTCTACTTTTTCTCTAGTTCAAAGCAAATTAAGAGCCAATATTTTGGGGTGGCCCTATCTGTAATTTTGTTTTGTACTATCAGAGAGAACTCAATCTCCTTTTTCTAGTCTGGAAAATATAATCTTATAAAACTCTCATGGTTTAAAAACCAAAATGACTCAGAGTAATCTACAGTTTTAAGAAAAAAATATACTTTAAAAAAAGTAATAACAGTAATGCCTTCTTCATGCTAGATAAGACCTAGGACACATAGACAATGAGTGGTTATCAAGATTTTGTTTTCATATTTATTGATATAAAAACTCGATATATAAGATATTTAGTACCCTTTAAGCAGACTGAAATAATTCCTTAAGTAGAATGACTAGAGAAAAATCCTTCCCAATTTTACCCACGGGCATAAAGCCTGACCTCAGGTGTACGCGTGCCTGCAACACACGGCAAAGCAGAGGAGCCCAAAGTGGCCCAGGGGAGCCAGAGCCCAGCGGGCCCAGCCGCGTGCGAGAGGCGACTCCGCAGAGCTCGCTCAGGTTCGCTGGCTGCGGCAAAGCACCCTGCCGGCACAGCCGCGCCACCCTGGTGTTTTCAGTGGTGGAACTGGGAGCAGGTTTCGGCCCAGKGACTCTGCACTCCTTTGGATCAGGCTTAATTTAAGTTACTGTTGCTCCCTATACACCATTTTAAGGATATTTGGCTGTTTGTATTCTGGAAGGCAGGGGGCTAGCACGAGGTGCTACTGCTGGGGAACAAACTAAAGCAGTATGACGAAAGACGTGCAGTGCTGGAAAATTCTTCTGGGCACCTTTGCTCTCCGTGCCAGGCCAGCACCTACACTATTCTCTTTGGGACAGCCTGAGCAAGACAATACAATAGGAACTTTTGCTTTTATTATCCTGCCCTGAATTTTATGGTCTACTTCAAAATGTATCTTTCAGTTATGAAACCATTATGCCACCAGTTGTTTGTTTTTTTCCCTGGTTGATGCTCCGTGGAGAAAAGACTGCCAGTAGCATTCCTGTAGAGTAAACATCTCTTTTTGCCTAGTTGTATATTCTCAATTAAAAATATATTAATAGCCAAATCCTCAGCTGTGCTCATTTACATGAAAAGAGTGCCAAATGGTACACAGCCTCCTGTGCCGCCTTTTCGGAACAGATATAAAATGCCTGAAGAGTACTGTAAAGATCTGGTTGTTTCCTATACAATAGTGAATGCACTGATGCTAACCATTTCCAGTACATTTCGATTTGCTCCTGTTTTCTTAATCACAAATGGGACTTCAGATAAAACAAATTAAAATTCTGATGGGGTACACAACTCTTAACAAAACTAATACCCTGCTCACAAATGCCATGCAATTTATGAGTAGTGTCCTCTGGGTAATGACCAAGACAAAACACAGAGGTACAGATGCACAAGAAGTTAAAGCAGATTGGCCTAAAATCAATTCTGTTGTCAACCSTGTGGTATTTAATAACTGGGACTGGTCATTGCTCTTTGTATAAACACAGGGAGGACAGGCAGGATTATCAGGGTCATCTGACTTCATCAACATAAAAATATATAGGYAACCTCCCCATCAAGTACAAGCAGTCCCCAGCAATCATCATTTGGTGAACTGTTGCAGCAACCTTGTTTTGATCTGCCCTTTGCTTCTGTTGCGGGTGAGAGGGGCAGAAGCAGCACATGRTCATTCTGCCAAAAATAAGTATTACCCAAAACACAAGATGTGCAGAAGACCCATCAGCTGCAAGCAAGGGCCTTGTYGATCAACTTTGGACAAGGTTACAAATACCAAAACCCCCAAAAGCTGCACCTGGGCACAAGAGCTTCAGCAACGCGCCCCATGCTCCCAGGCTGGGGGTGTCTGTGTTGGCAGCTCAGGTCAGGCAGCTCTTCTGAAATGACTCTGGATCAAACTGGGCCACATCTCAGTTTAGTTTCCACCAAAAGGAAGCCTGTTTGCCTACTCCAGGCTGGCTCCACAGTGCAAGTCAGGACATGAAGCCTGGCCAGGCTAGAGCCGATCCGAAACACGAACGCCCGAAGTCCGGACAAGGCAGACACCAGGTCTTCAGCACCAGCTGTTTGCTCAACCTTTGCTGCAATAGTTATAAAGSTTCGTGCGTATTGTGTGTGGGCAGAGAATTCAGCATGTGCATACAAGTATCCTTTCTATGCAGAGAAATATTTCTGGGTTTTACACTGGGGGTTGGAGTCTTTTAGTGACTGTAGCTTTTTTTTAATTAGAAAGCTCTTTTCACCGTAGTGTTAACTTTCCAGCYGTTGTCTCATAGCTTATTTCCCTTTCTCCAGCCATGACTTAGCCAATTCTCCTCTCCCACCCTTCTCTTGGTTATGGTTTGATGTTTTGTTTAATTCCAGCGGCTTCTCTGATTTCTGTGTTTTGTTGAGGATTTTTGGTTGGGGTTGTGGGGGTTTTTTGTTTGGTTTTTTTTGGGGGAGGGTGGTCAGGGAGAGGGRGAGGAATGTTTAGTTTATGGAGTTCCTGATCTTGTTATCCAACCCATTTCCCCCGTCCAGTTTTCTGTTGTTAGTCATATGCAGCTGCCCTCTGCAAATTAATATTACCATTGCTATGCTTCAATGCTTTGTATTTCCAGCCCCTTTAAACCTCTTACTTTAGAACACTGTTGTGCAATAATATATTGAATAAATGAGTAACCACTTCATACTGCTCTCATATTTATGAATAACCAGAGAAATTTCTTTTTTTGGCAGTGAATGAAAAATTAGATGTACTTTAAAGGCTCCTAAAATATATTTTCAGTTGTTACCATGTGAAATCAAAGAGGCAAAATTACTTTTTTCTGCTTAAATATTTAATTGATTTTTTTAGAACACTACCCTTTCTCCTCTCAATGCAAGGTGTGTGCGATGATTCCTGGCTATACTGTGAGGCATTCTTTATAGATCTAGACCTGATCAGAGTATTTCTAAAGAATGGCCCACAGTAATGTTACATGCATTTTAATGCACATATTCTACCTGTATAGACTAGCACCCAGGAACTTCATAACAAAAGAACTGAATTTGACTCTCTCTGCCCAACATGCCTGTCTACAAGTACGGTGTCTGCAGTGCTAAATTACAGCCATATTCTAGCTGCCCATGGCTTCACACAGCCCGTGCACATTAATTGTTCCATCCAGAAACAAAATTGAGAAAGGCATGTGGGACTGTGCATGGAGAGGGGGGCATACTTATTGAAATTCATGTATTGCTCTGCTTGATTCCCCAAGCCACACGCGGGAACGCTCCGCCACGGGCGGCTGCCTCGCTGTCTCGGGGAGAGGGAAGAACTGGGGCAGAACTGTTCCACTGTGCGGTTTCACTGTTGGTCGCAGCTTTTCAGACATGCAAGGCATAAACCCAAGAACCTGGCCCGTTGGGTTTCAGTGCCTGCAAACCCAGAGTAAAATACACCTAGAGCTACTGTGGTAATTGTGTACCAGTTTATGTGCATTTAATCAGACCCCAGATGTTTTCTAAAGATAAAAAAATAAGGCCTTATAACTTCTCKTCACACATAAGCAAAATAACCTTATGCGTTCTTCCAAGCTGAGATCAAACTGCGTCCCAACAACCTGCCCAGCATTTTAGTGACAATCTTCTTTAGTCTCTCCAAAACAGAAACAGCAAAACGTGAGCATTTTCAAATCAAAAAGGAAACTTCCTACCGCACAGAGAGACCACACACAACTACAGCAGCACCCGTGTGAGCCCGCATGTATGCTTTGGTTCTCAAAGCCATGCACAGCCCTTCGCTGTGTTGCTTGCTTAGAAGCATCGGTTATTTCAGCAGGAAGCTCTGCACAGGGGCCATCCCAGCATCAGGGCAGACTTGAAAAGAAAAATGCTTTGATTTCAAAAGCCCATTTCTTAATTGTTAGCAACTGGTKTAAATCGGGAGCTCCATTCCAGTTGCTCCAGTGTAAAACCACTCTAATTTAGAGGGCAGATTCAAGTCTGGTCTTTCAACTTGCAGAAGCACCTGGACTCTGTCTGGGCTGGGCAGGTAGGCTTTTTGCATCGTCTGGGGCTGAAACAAGGAGAGAGTTGCATTTCATACAGTTCCGCTGCTCATCTCTCTGAACCCGACTTCTCTGCACAGTAGCTGACAGCACACAGCCCACAGGGAGGGATACAAGGACAACACATTTCGCTCTGGTTAGATTGAGTTTTGCAAGTGCAGATAACTTTTTAATATTTTAAAATACATTTTGAATTACAATTGTAATTAGGGAAGGAGCTTTTTTCCCCATAATCACATGAAATGGCCCAAGCAATTTAGCGTTCCAATTTTCATATTCATAGAGCAAATATTAGACTGTCCAGTTACATTATTGAACAATAGATAACAATCCTAGGTCACGCTGTATATTCTTTTTAAGTAGATATGTAATATGGAAGATTAAAAAAGTATTCTTCTAAAATTACAGTGGGKTTTTTTGTATAAAATTTTTCTGGCTTAGAATTGTAATTCTAACTGGAGAAGGAGCCAAATTATTTCTTAACATTTTCAAACCACAGCTTGCAGGACACTGCAACCCTGAGCTGAGACAACTGCATATCTTCAAAGTAGTCATTTAAAAATATGAGCCCATTTATGTCAGACCCCTTTGAACCCATTAATCCAAAACTAGAGGCTTGGCGCAAGATTATGCATAGGAGTATCATCTGCTAATTGAAAAAATGAAGCTAATTAAATATATATTTGCTCACCACAAATTAGGAAAAAACATCAATCTGCCACTCCCATTTCAGATCCCATTTCATAAGCAGTCCTTACAGACATCTACTCTGTGATAAATCATGTCTTCAAGGATCCCAAAAATCCACATTTTCCGAAAATATGCGTTTCCTTGAGCTCTCCGTATCAGTTCTATGTTCRTACCCAACTGGATCCTATCACACTGCATTCTTCAGGCATGCAGCTGCTTTTCTGTCTTTGGTGTTTTAAAGAAAATTAAAATGAGACTTAACACTTTTAATTAGATGTTTAATTCATGCTTTTGTGAGCTATTTCTTTCCAATGTGAATTTTGTCACACAACTATAACAGTCTTTCCACTGCCAAAAAAATTTTTTTTAAAATGCTAACTCAGTGTCTCATAAAGAATGTGTATTGCACAATTTGGTAAAGAATTTGAAAGTGAAAGTCTCATTTGTTAGTAAAGTAGGAACGCCTAGTAACTGTCACAAGCTGTGGCTGCAGAAATATGCAATGTTCAGAACAAAAAACCCTCCAAAACCAAAGGAACAGTTTAAACACATTTTATAGGGRAATACAGTAAACACAAAGTTTAAGGGACCAGTTGAAAGAGCAAGTTGAGCAGAACATGGTTCTTACCAACGAGATGTAAGTATTTTACTCCTTTTTATTTTTAAAGAAACAAGTGCAGAAATACTCCTCTAAAACCAAAAGAAAAGGTAGTCAACTATTTGAAGAAGGTAGCAAAGAGCAGCCCAGYTTTCAGAAGGAGCTTCCTATTTCCACTCTCACGGTCATTCGGTGCATTCACAGCATTGCTTCCCAAATCCTTCGGTAGCAGCCGAGTGTCATTCAGCCAAATGATGTTCCCATGAAGAAAGCAACACATAGCAGGCTAAGTCCCATGCCTTTTMCTCTGCTGTCAGTTATTGTCTCTAATCACAGGATGAGGGTGAGCAGGATTTGGCCTGTCCTCAGGACCACATCATATAAGCTGTGTCTCAGCAGGTGCTGCTCAAGCAGCGCTCTCCCCTTCCGCTTGTCCCTCCAACCTCTTATCTGACACACCACCAGTATCACCTACTGGTTGGCACTTTGCTGTTTTATTCATTGCCCCATTGCACAGTGTGGGAACCATTTTTGGTGCTGCATGTTGCCATAGGAATAGACTGCACRGGTTGTGGAGGCAACATCAACTCATGTGATTCTAGGTGAATCTGTAAAGGCATCTGTTCGTACTTGCAAAGGTACAAGTGCTCCAGCACTATCAGTATAATGGATTATCATTATTAATAAGAATAAYGAGAGATGTTCTGTAGGCCAAGATTCCTGGTTTTGCTGGTTTTCCTAGTGTTCGTGGCCTAAAATGAGCATCCCTGTTGAATCTACTTGTTCATCCTCTTGCATGCACTTAGCTAACCTGGTGATCCTGCTCACAATTTTCTGAGCATGTTGCACCTGTACAGCCCCACTGTGCATATCTTCAAAGTGCAGCCTTCCATTGGGCTCAACAGCAAACCCCATGGCTTGCCGAGATCCAGCCACTGAATTGAAGGCAGCTTCTATTCAGTGATGGAGACAGARTTTTGAGGACTTCGCCGAGATATTTAAGGTTGTTTTGAAACTGCTGGTCTGTCTGGACCCTACCATTCTGCTTTAGAAAAATTATTTCCATGTATATTCTTGTATAAGCAGATTGATAGGTTGGCTGAGAGTTTTTGCACACCTTTTAAAAGTGACCTTAASATCCAGAATCCAAACAGGCTAAGAAAAATACAGTTCTGCCCACAGCATATGCGGGGTCACGATGCAGTTTGTCTGAAAGCCCTGTCAAAGCAACTGTGATCCAAAGGTTGTGCTCACAGTCTGGCTCTACCAGAAGCATGTTGACCAGCAAACGTTGGTGGCCACGCTTCTTCACCATTCCTCCCTTTGTGCAGACCCTGTCACCTATACTGCAGCCAGCAGCTTTTGAGCCTGCATTTTTGGATGTAAAATTATGAACTGCTGTTGCTTCCGCTACAGAACTAACACAACAGGCAACAACTGCAGCAAAAACCCCACTCCGTCTTGTACCAAAGCATCCAGCAGGACAGGGACCTCCCCGCTGAGTATTACATGGCCTCRGCTGCTGGTAAATACTGCCAACATAACTGCTAGTTGCTCTTTATCAATGTGGACATTCACAGCCTAAAGAGAACGTCATCAGATCATCAGAATCACTAACTGAAGGAAAGAGAARTGCAACAACACAGCCTGGATAGCCTGAGAACATGCAAGTTCATACCTTGTCCAACCCCTTCCTCTCCTTGAAGCAAGACAAACGAGTCATTACCTGAGCAGTCATATTTGCATTGTTYCAGGTAACACATTAGGTCATAATTTGAAGACACCCCAAAATATCTATATAAGAATCAAACCCTTAAATAACCAGAATACAGATTTCACTTCAGGTAACTGTGCAAAGGCCTACTGTATCAATAATTTATTCGCTTACATAATTACTTCAGTCAAGTTCTWGACAAAGCAAGGTCAAAACCTCAGCGGTCGGTGGGGGAGACAGTGCAGAGCTCCTGAGCCCCCCAGCAGTGACCCACAGGAGCACAGGCTGGCAATCAGCTCATCACCGCAGCCTGCGGCTGCAGGTGTGCGAGGGTGCATTGTGCACAGTCATTAACGYCTTTACATTTGGCTTTCTCATCTGGGGTGACTGAATTCAGAAACCACTCCAGACCCCTCTCAAAGTCTGTTCTCAACTGGGAGCCTAGTTAAATCACTTAAGGGGAAATTGAAATCAAAGACAGTTTTCTGCACCCAGCTGAAAAGGATTGTTTAGTGATTACAAAAATATAACGCTTCAAGTGGGCTCAGGGTTCTGTGGAGTGGTAGAAAGGCTGGGAGCAGTCTGCATGAAAGAGAGTAAATAGTTTTGTGGGGGGAAAGGCATTTTTCTCTTTTAACACAGCTASTAATGAAATAGCGAGAGTGGCTTACAAAGAAAACATGCAAACATTAGACTGCTGTGAATTATGCAGTTTGGTAAGAGATAAAATAATAATCAGCTCACCATCAAGACCAAATCCCCAAGCTGCTTGTAGGATCATGATCGGAGTGGCGTTGAGTCATCTCTTTTGCATACCTCTGCGGTACACAGCATTCTCAGCATACCGAGAGCTGCATCCGCAAGCGGACTGCAAATCCGGCAGCCGCTGCCACCCAGACCCAGCAGAGAGGCAGAGGTGGACCTCCCCACCGGCCCACTGCTACTTTGAAGACACATTTGGTACGATCAACATCTTCCCCCACCGGTGGTTCCCAGCTATCTCTTCTTCCTTTATCTCCTCAGGAGGCACTTCCCTCCCTCCCACCCACACCTGCAAAAGGCTGAAGCTTTCAATCAGCCGATGGGGATGGTTAGAAGCCAGCTGGGCATTAATTTGTTGGTATAAGGAGGTGTCATTAGCACTAGGAGCCCTCCCTGGCTGGGTGTATTTAAGGAGCTGTTGCAGCAGTTCTAGACTGCCTGATAACCTCGTTGTCACCTCCCTAGGTGGTTGTAGTAAAAGTGCTGCAATTTTCTTTAGAAAGGCAGGAACCTGCAATATAATTAAATATGTCAAGTCAGTTCTGATCCAGTGTGTGGAGACCCCAGGGTAATTTGCTTCCCTTTATAAACCTGAACTTGATTTGCTTAATTTCTTTCTAGATGAACCTGAACGCTGGCTTTCAATTCTCATGGCCTCTTATTTATTATTTTTTAGACAGTTCATCCCTCAAGACACAAATCATAATTACCAGCGACCGGAGGGAAAGAGCCCAAATTCAAATGAATACATATATACATATGTGTGTGTGCACGTGTATATTAAGCTGCTGCCTGTCAAAGGCAGTTTAATGAAGCTGGAGGGAAGCTTTTAAATAAAGTCATGGAGAATGTCAAGCAACGTGAAGCAACCTAGTTAAACACAGAAAAACCTGTCCTCCCTTTCGTTTTGCTCCTGATTTATGTCAAGCTGAAATAAATGATAATAACACAARGTTATTAGAGTTCTCTATGATATAAATATGAAGTGTATGCATTTAGAAATCTTAAGACTATAAAACACAGATGGAAGCACACCATCCATAAGTTCCAAACCATCTCATTTAAAACACGTGGAAAGCACACCAAAAAGAGAGAGCATGAAAAATGAAGATTGAAGTCTCAGAACTCTTCCTGAAGCACTCCGAGAGCGATATTAGCACAAAATTCTTTGAAGGCGGAGACTGGCCAGTATACAAAAATGCCAAGATCATGTTTAATTTTGATCAGATCTCAAGCAAAACCTCCTGCACATATATTAGTAAAAAGGCATAACCCCAGCGGGGCGTGGAAACACGCTGCGAAGGAGCGTGAACCATCTCAGGAACCCGTTGCCCACCCTGCTCCGACGCCGGGCCGCGTGGCAGGGGGGAGCTGCGGGGCACCGGGACAGCCTTGCGGGGGGCACCACCGGCGTGGCGCGGCCGCCCACCTCCGCCTGCGTTTCTCGACGCGCCCACGTCCTGYGCGCGCACAGGCGGGCGGCTGGGGTTGCCCCGGGGGCAGGAGGTCTGTGCGGCCGCGGTAGTTCCCTACGGCCTAATCATTTTCCTCACTTTCTGGGGTGGGAAATCTCTGTAAAAAACTTCTCCGAACATACCTGCAGAACATAAATTTCCAGGAAAGCAGCAACGCCGAGAGTAATTCTGCCTTTTCTCAACCTCTTTTGCAGCAAAGCATTCTGATAGTGGATATATTTGACTATAAATAATAATAAAGTTTACAGATAGGAAATGAATATTTTTATACATCTCGGTTCAACAGACTCCAGTTTAATTCTAAGCCCTTCATTTGAGAAATCAGTTGTGAGGCTGATTATATGTCAAAATATCCAAGCCAATGAAGTTATGTTGATGCTATTTCAAGAACAAGTAGAAAGTGTAATTTAAAGAGATAAGACCAGCAAAGAACAGAGCATTGGAATGTTTTCTTCTGCAGGTGACTAAAGATCTAATTACTGTTAGTAAAAGCAAACCCTTCGTGTCAGAAAGAGTGCTTACTTCAGTGGCTGCAGATTAAAACACTCTAGTTAGTCCTTTTTATATTCAGGAAAAAAATTAGCCCATAAATTCTTTTATACTTTCAGTGAAGATATTTTTGGAACTGCAATAAATTTCTCATCACTGTAATACACTACTGTCTGATTTTTTTTTTTATTTTTACCTTAAAATTATGTCTAAATGGGACAGTCCAATTATGTCTGATTTAATGTTCTAATGTAATCCTGTGTGATTACAAGAAAGGTCTCGGGTTATTTAACAAGTGACATTTTGGATTTATTACAAAAGCGATATTGGAAGTATAGGACCTGTGGGGAGCCAATTAAACTTTCCTGGACATCATCTGCTTGGCAGTGTCCTCCTGCCACTAACCTGCCACCTTGCCTACAGAAATAACCAACTTGCTGTGCAGTGGCTGGGAAAGTGGAGTTTAGTTCAGGGCTGTACCCTTTAGGAGAGCAGAAGAGGAAGACAAAAGAAAGAAGATTTCGGTTGTTTCCATTACTGACCTTGTCAAAACAACCACCCTGTGGAAATAGCCTGGCCTTCTTGTCCGTGGTGTCCCAAAGAGTCAATGCCAGGGAGAGTCTGTGCCCGGGTAAGTATGCAAGTGAATAGATCTCAAAGGCCAGAGAAGAGAACTCAGCATGTACTCTGTCACCTGAACCAGGTTCCCTCCCTTTTGTACAAAACTGATGTGAAAGGCTGTCGCAGATGAGTGATTTAGATCGCTGAAAGAATCACTGTCAAAGGTATTATCCAAAAGGGGTTTTARTAGGAATTTATAAAAGTGCAACTTAACAAAGTTTGATGGCAAGGTTCACTCTATCACTCACTACATGGATGAAACATCCAAAGGAAAATCRAGTTAGAATCGAGCTAGTATGATTTATACAGAGACCAAAGACACAAAAGGGTAAGGGAGACTCTCCCGTTGCGTCATGAGGTTCAGAGAAGACCCCCTTGCTTTCTAAACTCCTGATGGAGTTTAGGTGTGGCTAGGTCCAATCTTGGTCTCAGACTTGGACAATGGTTTATGTCTAAGRGATTATGTGTGTCTAGCAGCAGCCTAAGGTTCATTCRCAGTTYTAAGGTGGATCACAAGAATTTAGCAACACTTAATCATTAACTAATTTAACATTTACAAAGTAAGTCAATAGAATTTACTACAATCACAACAGTRACTTAATTACAGATTCGAGATGGCAATATTTRYACTATACTWGCTATCGGGTACCTAAATCAATTCACACACCCACGCACACAGACACAAAAATATATAAACGTACAAAGGTATACCTGTTAAAAATTCCCCTTGAGTTCAGTGAAATATTCACGTCAAATGTCTCAGCATTTCTCATCAGGTGAGGGTTGGTCCTCAAGGAGTGAAGGGTTTCAGCCCAGGTCCCGTCACCAGCTTTTGGCGATGGTCCTCCGAACTTCACAAASTTGAGAGTTCGGAGCTCTGAGAGGCGACCCACCCAGAGGGAGATGCTGGTCGCAGCCCGTTGCGGTCCAGGAGAGCTCAAAGGGCCTCACTTAGGACCACTGTTTATGGGGTCACAAGATGATGGGCTTTAGCCATCAGTCAATTTCCATCCTGGCCACAATCCAGAACAGTAAGAATGGTACCGTTCCACTCGAGCTACGATCCAGGTAGGGAATGTTTCAAGGCCATCAGAGATGATGAATTATCCCCGCTGTTGCTCCCCACCTTGGCCATGCAAGAGTTCTGGTGCGGTCAAAGGACCCTTAACTGCCCAACTCATTACACAAAGGCCAAGGCCTAATGGGAATTCCCGGGATCGTAGAGCGGCCCGGGGGAGTGGGGGAAATGCACCACCACAATGGCGAAATTATGCCCCCGTCCATTCTAGCTGTTTCAGTGCATCGGTGTGAGAATCCCGTGTAAGGCAGGGCAGAATTCAGCTTGCAAAGTCATTGCGGCTGGTAAGGACGTGTGAGGAAGGCCGACCCTGGCTGGGCTGCCAGAGCTCAGGTAGAGAGCTACTAGAGCTGGCAATTAGAAAAGCTAACTTTTAATTGCAAATGAAGCAGATTTGTTCACTGGTGGACATGGAACTGTGTGATGACTCTGTTACAGCATCATTTTCAGGAACAAAACTTGCACTTGAAAATGGATTTATTAGAATTTTTATAGCTGTACTTCTGGTCATGAGATATTGATTTTACAGCTAGATATAAATGAGTTAGAATAAAGGGGAAAAAAATCCTAAGCWTTATCTCGGTGACCAAAGTGATGTCTGCTATAGAAGCCTTTTGCTCATATAGGCGTGCAGTATTGCTCAGCCCCGGCACAGCAGTCTTTGTGTAGCCAGGCCATACAAGGAAAGTTTTGTATCACTCCAGTAAGGCCATCTGCAGAAGTAGAATAGGCTTCCTAGGAGAAGTGCAATTTTAGCAGAATAATTCTGTTTATATAGCAGCTTTCACTGGTGCAATTATGATGACTAGATACTACACTCCTCTTTCTCTGCACCTGAGAGGATTCATTCCTGTGCCAAGAAAACCTACAGACCAGGCCAGAAGCAAAAGTTGAGTTAATTAGAATACAGATAAGCTCTTTATGACTTACCTCTGTTTTGCCACTCTTATTACACAAGCAAAATGAAAGTAATCTCATTATGCTAGAAACTGTACCAGCGCTCAGCTTCCTGCTACTGGTTTCTAGCTGGAAACCAGCTACAGTGATGGATGTAGTGAAGAATAGGCAGGTACAGACAAGGAGAGATCAAGGGAGCAGCCAATCATCACGGGAAATATAATAATCTTTTGATCTGTTGCTGTATCCAAATCATTTAAACATTGCAACCGGCAACAACAGTATCACGTGAAAACCCTCATTCTGCCTCAGCGTGCGTTGCAATCATTTATATATTCCCCTTCAAACCTCAGAAATCTTATGCTCGTGTTATTTCTTTATTGCTTGTTTGTTTTTCTCTCCTTCACTGCAGAACTAGCTGTGCTGGTCCCACTGTCTGGCTATATTAGCACTCATCAAGTATAAAGCAGAGTGCGATATACACWTTTTCGGGGCATTTGAGCATGAACTATTTTTCACTCTGGATTCCCTCTACCCTGTTTTGCTCCATAACTTTTCCCAGTGCAGTGATCAACCCGTCCTCCAATCAGCTTTACAACCTCACCAACAATACTGCTCCATAGATCAGCCCAGGTTGCTGCAGGATCGTGATGATTTTATGCCTCCAGCCTGCCACTTCACACTGCCCCTAAGTACCCGACGAGTGGAAGTCCCAAGGTTGCTTGTAAACTGGTATGTCTAGTACAGCCATCAGGCTGGCCTGGGTTGTAAAGTTGATGTATTTAATACTTAAGTAGGAGTGTCAACTGTTAAATCCATTCCTTGCTAAAAATAAAAGCTACATAATAAGCCTGATACTGTAGATCACTTTAAAGMAGATACTGTAATCCCCACTTCAGACAGATACATGACCTATTAAATTAAACATAGATTCCCTCAAATTGCACGCAGAACCTCTCTCAGATCAGACTGCRTCCATTACTTTACCCTGTAAATAGAAATATTGAACTTCTGTATACATTCAGACATGATGTATTTAGTCACTTATCAGYGTTTGTATATGCATGTTGTATTACCAGAGGTGTGCCTTGCAACGAAAACAATGTTGACAACATTTTCAAATCGAAATACCTGATACCATCTTCCTAAATACGTAGTTAATTTTGTTAACAAAACAGGTCTTTGTTTTCTGAATAGGTGACACCTATGGCAGGTGAGGAAAAAAAATGCCACCTATATTAAGCTGCTGACAAATTGTTTTTGGGACCCACATTTGAAAACAGATCTTAACAACTGGGAAAAAACCCCAGAGCTGACAACCTTGGGAATGCCCTTATTTTTGCATATTTCCACTGGATCTTCTAGATTTTTTCTGGGTAAACACACATTTCTGTAGAATTTGCAGCTCAATAAACTCTGTTGTTGTTGTAGTTGTATTTTACAACTTTCGAGCTGTCTTCACTCCGACACTGAAGGGTAGCTTTGGCGATTTATGTGAGGGAAATGTTAAGAAGAGCGCTAAGATGGTACCAGCAAAGAATACAGCCCTATGACCTGGGTCTGGAGAGAGGTTTTGATCACCAAGAGGTTTTGAACCAAGACTTCAGCGTCATGGTTCCCGAGACGGACAGAAGCATGAGTACCGTCTTCGTGTGGATTACTGCGGAACGAAAGAAACAGGTTGTGCGTATTTTATGCCTGTGTGGCACCTACTTAGTGTGCCTTACCACTTACTGTGCATGGGCTGGACATTGCATGATATCATTATGCACAGGGTTAAAACGGATTACTGCCGAGTACCCACACCCAGCCTTTCACAGCTGYTCTCTTGCCTTGGCACACAATCAGGGCTTTCTTCCAACATAGCTCAGCAAAACTGCTACCTCCGTGTCTTGCAGCAACTCTCATTTATTTATTCAGATTTATCACCACACCTATCAAGCTCTTCGCTTTTACATGTTGTTTTTTCTTTTTTTTTTTTTTTGACTTCCCAAACTTCATTGCCTCAGCTGTTTTTCTGAGGACTCACTACAAAACTGGGGCTCTTTCTACTCTTTTGGAGTGCCAGAACAGCTCTGGTATTCCCACATAAAGCTCCAAATTGGGAATGTCAAATGCGATCAAATGCATCTGAAAAACAACCAGCCAGCTGACCAAACAAATGAATAAGCGAAAAACTAAGCAGGTTATGTGAGGCCACCATCCAGGTGGATGCAACAAATAATGCTTGCACTTCTAGAACGAGGATAAATCAAGATGATGCAGTCTGTAGCAATATTACAGGGGTAGTATTTTCCCACGCACTGAAATGAAGTTCTCTTGAGCAATTCCTGCAGTGGATGAGTCACTGTCTGTCTTGGATGGTTTATTCAGAATTATTTCTGTTCAGCAAGAATGGAGGAGAAATCTTATTCTCCACTGTATGTGAGCTCTCATATTTGCCAGTACTGTGCTGATGCAATACAGCATTTCACTCTACAGTTGCACTCAAGTTATAGTAAGRTGTCTCTCAATAAGCCTGCGGTTTTCCAAACAGCATATCCATGTTTGGAAGCAAGGAAGCTGAATGCACTTCATTTTTCTGCAGGAGGATCTGCTCCTGAGCTGTGTGTTGCGCATCAGGCACGGGGGCTATRAGGGTAGTAATAATAGTTCCGTGAATGGGGAACGCCAGCTGATGGCAGTGGGAAGTGTGACACCTTTCGCAGAGGTCACAGTGTTGGAGAGCGACTGGGAAGAGCTGAAGCCATTCTTCTATGAGAAAGTGTGAAGCCAGCCTATATATTGGTGAAGCCACTTCAGGGATACGCTTCAGCAACAAGACATGACAAGCTGTGAATTACAGTGCATTAATTCAAGCCTAGCATATTGTCAAGTATGGGGCCAAAGGGCTAAGAGCCATCCATACAACTAGGTGTCAATTAATTCACACTAGTTCACACACTGAAGTGTCTTATTGTGATAATAGATTTAATACTCCTAAAATGTTATTTTAAAATATCTATATATTATTAATTAAGATATAAGATTTATGCCTCCTGAACACTGAATTATATCTCAATGAAACCATTGCTCAAAATTCTTATTAACCCAGAAGGTCACCCAATTTCTCCTGCCCATTTCGTAATAATAAATAGTATAAACTATTCAGACCGTTCCATCTCTTTGTTACAGGAACTATCACCATCAAAGGGGAAATCCCTCTTCCTGTATGTAAAATTAATGCTCAAGTATGTGGTTGGATAAATGTTTCCTGCATGTCGATGTTCAGCCATACATTTCTGGACTTCTCTTTGATAAGTAAGTGCTGGCTACCGCTGAGTGATTATGTGCAAAAACTGTACCAGGAGGAAAGGTGCCTGTGCACAAACTCTAATCAATGAACTTTGCTACCCATCAATTCATATTTCCAAAGTGCTTGCATTGAAATGAAAGTCATTATGGATGTGCCAATTAGTAAGAAAAATACATTGGGCTTTTGTCTCTTGCCAGTGGAGGTCAAGGTACTCTAATTTTAATAGAGTGTCATCCAGAGAAGAGCTAAAAAACAGATTGGGTGGAGCCCAGCCCTTAGGAAAGTCTATTAAAGCTGATGGGAATTGCCCAGAGTGGGTCAAACTCATTCACTTCTACCAGGAACAAATTTAGTCCCCTGGGAACAGTTAAATATTAAATCCATTTCTGGTTTTTGGTTTGTTTTGYCTTTAACCGAGTCTTGGGCTTCTGAGCTGTTTATAAGAGAAAATGATATAGTAAATTATGTAAGATAAATGATACAGTCTGGCAGTGTGAGAAATCTACTATTTGTAACTAATTCTAATTTTTTAAGCTACTGTATGTCATAGCTAAAGCAGCACATGCTATCACTGAGCTGTCTTTGAGATTTACTACTTGTGTTAGTGTTTCATCTCTGGTTTGTTTAAAATGTTTGGGGGGCTTGAGTCTGTGGTGCTGTGCTGAGGCTGTGAGCTGCATATAAAAGGCTGAAAATGCCCTTCTGCAGCCGGGCGGATGAGCGGAGAGGTCTGCTGAGGAGGCAAATTGAAGTAAATGACCAACAGTCATTTAAATGTTTCTGTATCAAAAGACAGCTCTATCAAGGGGTGACACTGGAAGGCCTTGGCATGGGTGAAGACAAGCTTCTGCGGACCTGAAGGGAGCAGAAGCAGTCGGATCTGAGGCTTAGCACAAAGGCAGCCATGAGAATACGCGCCCTCCGCACACTGGCTAAGCAGACCTGTCTCCTCTTAAGACAGAAGGCTTCCAAGTAAAGGTTTTTACATTTTATTGATCTTTGTCTTCTATCTTCCTCTGCAGCAAATGTTTCCAACAGCACAAACATTTTCTTAGACAGTTACACCGTTGTGGCTGCTGTACGTTCCTTACAGAGTACACCTTTTCGATGCCATGCCATTTTTGCCCTACAAAGCAAGTTAATAAATTATACAGTTATGAGCTTTGATTGCATCACTTTCAAACTGCTCTCTCCGAGAGCCCGTGTTACCCAAGATATTAGCRGAGAGCTCTGCTCTGACCTCATTTACTGGGCAAGCAGGAGCGCTGCCGAGCCGCAGACCCCGGAGCATAGTGAAACCATTGTCTCCTTCCAGGACAAGCCACGGAGCCTGAACCGCAGGAGCGTAACCTTGGATGTCCGTTAGCGTTTCAGGCTGTGTTACACGGGTAAGCACTGAAAGGAGACAGTATCTGAGCATCTGGGAGAAAAGTCTATGACAGGTTTATTTGATATTTTTACTGGAGACCATACAATTACTGGAATACCTGGATTTATTTGAATGGAAGTATTATAGAAATATTCTCTCCAGTGGTTTCCTGCATGGAGAGGAAATTTCATTTGGCAGCCAAAATTTTGTCAGAGGGTCACAACCTCTTTCTCAATGCTGAAAAACTGTTGGAACTCACCCTCTAATAAAATGAAAGTCTTCCAAAGAGGTTAACCCCCCTCGGCCCACGACGGAGGGTCCCTCCGCGCTGCCCGGGGCCGGGGGTGAGCGGGCCAGGCCAGCACGGCATGCCGGGGAACTTTCTCATCAAAACCTTGCGAAGGGCGGCATCCTCACCAGGACCTGCTCTGGGGCTCAATGCTTGGCAAGACAGGCAGAAAGTGGAAATACAAACACGAAATGTATGGTAACCCTGTTTCTGAAGGCAGCAAGCTCCTGGTGAGGGAATATCGCCCTGACTTCTGCGTGGGCAGGCACCGGGGGTTTCAGAAAAAGAGCATCACAGCTACGGCTGAGGAAAAGGGGCACAGGATCCTGACTTGTGCAAAATCAAGCCAGGGTTTTTTTTCTCACAGAATTACTTCTGGTTGCTGTCTTCTGAGCAAAACCTTTTAAACATGCAAAACGTGTGGCTAAAACGGGAATTCAGAAGTACTGGTCTGCGCACTTTGAAGTGAAACTGAAAGTTTCGTTTTGGAAATCTCGATGGCCTGGTACAGCCTTGCTCTGCCCCGTTTTCTTTCYGTGGAAGCAGCTGCTGTGGCCATCTCTGGGCTAGTGTGAATAAAAAAAACAAGCTAGTGACAGAATAAGCCTGTCCCCTTTTTTTTCCCAGCATCTGAACTGCCAGACTAGATCAGAGCTAGAGTCCACCTAGTCCGGTTTCCTGTCTCTGATAGCAGCCAGAACCAGATGCCTTGGACAAAAGCACAAGAAATCTCAGTTTTGGCAAAAAGGGAATAATCTACCCCCCTTGATGGGTTCATCTTAATCTCTACGAGTGGGAAAGTGTTTGAAACCCTGAGGTATGAACTTTTACATCCTTTCTACAACTCTCTTAGTATGAATTATCATAACTCTGGCACCTCTAAAAACTTGTTGTAACATTTGGCACTGTGTCGAGAGTAAAGTGTGTTGAAAGAAGAGAACAGGACTTCTAAAAAAGCTGAGGCACTGCTGGGATTATTGACTCAAGGACCTCAGTAAGGGAACATAACACAGGGTCATGTTTCCCAGTAATAACATGGGTGGTTGACTTCCCAGCATAAGGAAAAACTGGAAAAATTGGAACTCATGTTGTTTTGGATAGAGCCCAAGAAGTTACTGGAGATTTACAATTAGATCATGCAGAAACCGTGGGCTGATTTGGTTTTATTTTTTCAAACAGATGTTGGAGAGGTCCCACAAGAGGTGGTGTGGAGGGCGGCTATATTAGTAACTGAAATAAGTGTAGCTAATTCCAATTTAATACTGTATTTTATGCATTACAATCACTTTCCTAAGTGTAAATACCAAGCATATTAATTATTCCATGGTAATTTTCTAGCCTTATAATTAAGTCGTTTTCCTTCAAAGGAACCTATAGAGTTGTGGCTCAGATTTTCAGCAGGCATTTCTCCTATTGGCAGCAACATAATCTATTCCATTGTCACTGATGAGCTCTTCTGACTAAGAGGGAAAGTGACAGTAACATCTATATAAGATCATCTGGAATGGGCCAACTGCACATTGCATTAAAATATGAAGTGGAGAGCAGTCCCGTGGGGCCAAGGTTAACAGTTCCTTTCCATCTGTAATTCCTGTCATTCCTGGGTGCAGTCTGTAAACTGTCACACGTCACAAGCATTGGCGGAAGACGCATGAATTACCAAAAGCTGACCACAGCAGGACAAATACAAGCCGTTCTGGGACTATTGGTCAGTGTGGGTTTGTAAAATAGAATTTAATTTTCTTCTGGGACACTGGAGACTGTCTTGGGCTGGGGGATGGCACATGGAGTAATATCYGATAGACTTTCTCAGATTGTTCATCTTATTTGCTGTCTCAGGTGGTCATTTCTGCTTTCCCGTGCCTGGGTACTGATGCTCCAGTCTGGCTTTACCCAGTTGTCCTTAAGGTCAATTATTTTGTGTGGTTATATCCTTAATTATATCATACAGTACCCAGGAAGCAAGCAGACTATTTTCCCTGCTGTCCACTATTAACAAAAACCCAGTATCACCACTAGCACTAAATACTGTAGTCAGAAATTATATTACTTAGAAAACAATCTCCTTTTCTTTTTCCTAAAAAACCAAACAGAACAAAACCAAAGCATGGTTTTGATGTTCTCTGGAGTTTATTCTGTAAATACTGGAGGACACAGAGAGCCCTAACAGGGAAAAAGCTCAGCTGGACAATCAGCCCCTCGCAGAGCTCCTTCTGGATTCCCTGGAAGTCCAGCACGCAGAGCACAGACCAAGCAAATCCCACTGTGGCTGACCCTCTCTTCTTGTACAGGCACCTACCAAAAATAAATTCTCCCCATGCTTTTGACAAAGCACAAATAAGCTTCTGGAAGTGTTGCAGTGGTATCAATGTCCTCTTTAAAAATAGAGCTTCAACTCTTACTGAGCGTAACATCAGGAAGCCATCATCACGTAATAGTTGTTCAACCTGCTGACATGGTGTTTCTCCCATACTCTCGCACTGAAGATTAGCCAACCCTTTCATTCCTCCATTAGTCACCTGTCATATTTAGAAGATAGTAACCACGAAATAAGCAACCCGGTGACTCTTGT
Source organism: Oceanodroma leucorhoa (assembly GCA_030449065.1). NCBI lineage: Eukaryota > Metazoa > Chordata > Aves > Procellariiformes > Oceanodroma > Oceanodroma leucorhoa. The sequence continues at coordinate 2,042,706 of JASVER010000112.1, forward strand.
AGCAGTTCGGCACATTCGTACTTCATAGCATGGCTGTAAACTGTTAATATTTGTGTTTCGGAAGCAAAGAACTTAGGTGCTCCTGGCACATTCTTCCTGTCCCACCTCAACATAGACTGCTGTGCAACGCAGCATCCGCTGCCTGAAGGTGATTAAGGGATGATGCTTAATCAACCATGGTTCGCTCTTATACAGATCAGTGGGAACTGAATGTACTTACAGCCTTGAGTCTGGGGCTCAAAATGGCTGAGCTAACCTTTAGACAACTCTGAAAGTCTGCTCTGATACGTATTTAGTAAAGTGAAATGAAGACTATAGAATAATCAATCCCCCTATCCCATGACAGGTCAATTGCTTATTTTCGAACTGTCTTGGCTGGTTGATTATTTAATTTCCTTGAAAGCAAGAAAAATAATCATTGTGAAAGTTGCTAATGTACTCCAGGTGAAATGCAACTAAACCGTTCATTCCAATATTCACATTAGCCAAAATACACTCGCAGTTTTGTATTTTGACCCTTTGCTTCTTCCATGTCACAAAATAATTATAAAAATGATTAAATGATTTTAAATTATTGAATTCTAATTTTTTAAATGATTGACTTGACATTTCAATTCATTAGCTTTCAACCTGAATTGAAATTTATTCCACAGTCCTTTTTGTAATTTGTTATGTTCCAACTTTGCTGTTTACATGATTGTCACTAAATGAAGAAATCATTAACCAACACTTTAATTGAATGTCATGCTTTGTATGCAGTGCACTACAATAGGACCCTGTGTGTATTCACTACAAAACAATCAAAACGTGGAATTTGACTTTTCTTACCTTGTTCTCCCAAATTTCAATACGATTTGGGATTTTCATAAAGCTTTTTTGTAAAAGCACAGGTTCATGTGCACTTCAATAACATTGATGGAATCATAAAAGGAAGCTGCAATTATACTTTCAAATTAAATTATTTCTTCTGTGCATTTCTAGCAATATTTAGAGCTGCTTTATGTTTCTGCTACCAGATAAACCCAACTTGATTGCAAACTGTGTAAATTAAACAATCAGTTACTCTCTAGATGCCATACCCTTTCACAGCTTCTGAGCTCGCTCGTGTTGTGGTAAAAGAATACCAACTGCCCTTTGGTGTTACTCCCAGGCACAATTTTAGGTGAGTTACATGTGCCAAATTGCCATTCCAGGCCTCTATATCTAAACCTTACATGCTTTCACCACCACATTTCACTACACAGCCGTTGAGGAGGAAGGTAATGTCCACTTGGGCTTCACCGGGAAAGCGCTCCACTGCCAGCAATGCCTCAGTCTTCCCAGAAATGGATATATTTGTGTTTCTCTCTTCTTAAATCTCCCTGGGGTGCACAAAGCAGTTGTCTGTCTCTGGCTCCCTTGCAGGGGCCATGCCATGCCATGCCATGCCATGCCATACCATACCATACCACACCATACCATGCCATGCCATGCCATGCCATACCATACCATACCACACCATACCATGCCATGCCATACCATACCATACCATACCATGCCATACCATACCATACCATAGCATACCATACCACACCACGCCATGCCATACCATACCATACCATACCATACCATACCATACCATAGCATACCATACCACACCACGCCATGCCATACCATATCATGCCATACCATACCATACCACACCACACCACGCCATGCCATACCATACCATACCATAGCATTCCATAGCATACCATCATACCAGTGTTCTCGGAGCAGATCTAAAAGAAATCCAGGCAGCCCACATTTTCTGCCACTTGGACAGAGTAATGGACAAGGTGAGCTCTCAGGATCATCTCTAGACCTATTTTGATGATAAATATGATAAAAGARTAAAAAAGACCCATGGGCAAGGGTGAGCGTGAGTGACTCCGTGAGCATGTTGTTAGACTGATCATGGGTGGAGCGGAGAGACTTGAGCTCTTCACTGTCTGCTTTGTTTTTTTTAAGCASTGGCCCTGTATTTCTAGCAGGACTGTGCAGCCATCTAATTACACACGAACCAGGTTTTTTCAATTAGTATTACAGGCAAGTGTTTTCTTTACCTGTGGATAGAAACAGGCATGTATTTTTCAGCCYGTGACTGCATCTACTTTAACGTTCCTGCAGCACAGAGTACAAAGGCTGAGTTATTCAAAAAGAGGGGTATGGCCATGGAAGGGATCCAAGCTAATCAAATGGAAGCAATTTCAATTATATAATCAAACAGTTATATTTTAATTATAATTGTTGCCACAGGGCAGCCCAGTATTACTTTGTGTGAACCTCTACTTAAATGTTTATTTCTGAAGAAAAATATTATAAGGCATCTATGGCAATTTCATTATTATTAAGAAACTAAAAAGAATCTATAGTTAGCTAAGGGACCAGTGCAATTACCTACATCATCTTTCAGAACAGTAAAATGTAATAATAAGCCACAATGAGAAACTGGAGCCTTAGAAATGAATCAGATGGCACTAAAAGAGATTCACTGACAGGGAGTTCAGAGCTTACTGAGCTGTTATTTATTACAGGGTTAGATTTTTAAAGCTACACTAGTGAAAACAGAGCAACAAAAAATATTGCACCAGAATTAATTGTACAGGTTCACTCTTCAAGCAAAAATAGACTATCAGGAAGTAGTCTTAAAATGAAGTTTGGAATACAGGGAGTTTAATTCATCTCCCTGAATCTGCAGGGAAAGCATCGTTTCTCTGACAGAGGGCTGAGCATGTCTCAGAGCCCCCCTCCTCTTTACAATCCACATCCCACCCTCTTCTATCCATCCCTCTGGACAGTCAGGGAAGCTCTTCTGGAGTCCTCCGACCTCTGCTCCTACCAGAGCTGTGCAAGCATGCTTTGATGAATATCCAACTTCAAGCTTTTCTGATCCGGAAGACAAGCATTTTGACTTTTAAAAAGATGGTTGAGTGAAAGGAAGGCTTTCAGTGAGAATCAATCAATTGCCACCGCRATCCAATTTGAATATAAATGGGAGGTGTAATTAATTTGATTTTAGAGGTTTGATGGAGTTTTGTTGCCACTAAGGAGCAGAGCTCAGGCCTTCTCCTGCCCTCACCCCGTTTCCCCTTTGGTGCAGCTGACATGGGTTATCAACAGGCACCTTGCAGGCTCGGGGCCATGGGCACAGGCTTTGCAGAATACTCTGAAAACCTGGCCATATTCCATGTCTTATCACATCAGAGTACAAAAACCAGGCCTTCATAAATTCTGTATGATGACAGAGAGGAAACTGCAAGAATGCACCCCATGGCTTGCAGAGAACTGTTTTTGTCTCTTTGAAGTAGGATTGTGCTCCACAGATGATAAGGAACAAAGCAACTGTGGCCAACACCTGAAGAAATTATACCTTTTCTGAATGTGGGCTGTATTGATTGGGAATCTAAAACTGCACTGGAGAATGTAGGAAAAAGAGAGGTTTTATTCAGTAGCAACATATCTACTTTGTTTTGGATAAGAACGGCAGAATAAACCTCTTGAGAAAGCTTTTTAGTGTTGCTTTTTGGGAATAAAATTGCATCGAAGAAAAGTACGTTCTTCATTTCTTAACCCAAATTGTCATCACTCCCTACACACTTTTGCATCAGCAGCACGATTTGGCTGTTCTTTGGTCAGCCTTTTCTCAACCCCAATGACTCATCTTTAGAACTGACCCATCACTGAAAAGCTTCTGGCCTCGGGGAAAACATTTCATCTAAGTCCTCAGATTGGAACAGAGTTTTCCACACACTGATTCAGACCCCACYAGGACTTTAAATCTCCTGATCACACCCTGCCCCCCACTGTACACACAGATTTTCTCAAAGGTAAAAATACGATCCAACAATGATGGGAATCCTGTCAATATTTCAGGGTGACAAAAGAACTATAGACACAAATGTTAAAAAAACAAAAGAAAATTTTGGAAGATTCAGTTAGGTGCACTATTTATGCAGAAAGGACATAAAAGGAAACAAAATATTAATCCCTAATGTAAATTTTACTTGCTTTCTGCAATAAGTAAAAATTAGAAACCACCCAAAAATGCTCTTATGGCAGGTTGAGGCCAGTCTTTGAACATCTCATTGCCTTGAGAAAATTTACATTCTGTGTTAAAAAATAATTGCTAGCCCGAATCTTAACATGTCTTGGTCTGTAGACTAACCTATGCAAGTGCTTCTGCTATTGCTGCTGCAAAAAAAACTTGTTCCAGGAGGGCACTGGAAAAATTACAGATGGAGAAGGAGTTTTCTGGTGGTTCTTAATATCTTATTAACACTCCTCAACCACTAGATCTAACATATCAGCTTCCAAAGTTTACTCACACCGAACCCTTAGCTATACATGCTGTTTTGCCTCTTATGCAATTGCTATTAGCTTTACAACTATTGTTTTTCCTTGAACACAGCCGCTCAGAAAGGATGTTTCATGCTTATAATATAATTTGTTTTTAAAAAGTATTTCTTGCCTGAACCACTGCCAAATAGCTGATAGTTTCACTTTATAGTTTCATTTAACATTGGCTTTATATTACAGAAAGCACACAGAAAAAAAATGCATGGAAGTCTTAGGGCAAGATTTTGCTCACCTTCTTCATATACAGGCTTATATTAATCCAGGACAATCCCACTTTGGAAATCTACCACATGCAACAGCATCATTTAATTACCAGATAATTACTGCCTTCAGTGAGAACCTTTTCTGAACAAGATCTGCTCAACCTGGAGGCCTGGGGGAATAGCAGCAACCAGTTACAGTTTCCCCATTTCATACACCAGTCTGTGCCAGGCCCAGCGCAAACCTTGGAATGATTTAAGGAAGAGTCGCTGTTGCCTCATTTCTGCCCTCCTACCCTGAAAGCCAGCTCTCAGTCGCCCCGTTCCATCCCTTTCCTGCAAAGAGTCTTCCTAAACCTCCTCSGTGCACAGAGCCAGGCGCGGGAACCCGGTCACAAAAGGATTTGAAAATGGTCCAGTTCATACGTTACATGGTTCCTCTTGTCCTGTTAGCACCCCCGTGTTTGCAAAGCCAGTTTTGCTGTCACTGTCCTAACGTTAATATCATGATTAATGCCACAACATTAGGCTGTGATGTTATGCATCGCCTGGGCTTGCACAGGACTTTGCAGATAGGTCTTAAACACATCCTTGTTCGCAAACTTTCTGTAAGATATGACCTTTCCTCTGGAAATAACGCTGCCTCGAACCAATCATCCCACAGGCGGGCAAAACAGGCATAGCCAGTTCATTTACATAACCTCATCACAAGCTCTCTTTCAAACATTTGCATCAGATCAAACTACATTTACAGCATGTTTTTATGATCTAATGAGGGACCGTATGCAGCATAGGAACTACAAGCCTTACTAGGGAGGTTCTAAATACATTATCCAGATACCATGGCCAGTCTGAATATGTAATTTGTTTTGGCTGGTGGCGTTCTGGTAAATCTGCCCGTGGTTTGGTGGGGTGGCGGCCACCAGGACTGTAAATCATCTGCCACTATTCAATGTTTTTAACCACAGTCAGGGCACACATCGTTTCAGCACTGTAGTGACAGCAAATTTTTTGATGGACGGATACTTAACAYTTTCTGAAAACTGCCTCCCTTTTGAGTGTCTCAGGTTAGGATCTCTAAACCAATAGCTGATTCATACACATTCAGTAATTTTTTAAATGTATGTATTTTGAAGCACTTGTATCAGATTTAAATTTTTTATTTAAGTCACATTAAAAGACATTGAGAAAAAGACCGAGTCACCAGCTCTCTTTTATATCCTCTGGTTTCCCCAACTGTGGTTGGAGGTCTGTGGTATCCCAGAAGTGCTGTTTACCACTTACATTACTTTCCCCTCACCAATAAAAGCTGAGTCAGCTTTGATGTTCCGGTCTTAATTGTTACAGCACGTTGTGTCCCACAAGACAGAACATGGCACAACTGGTACACAATTAAAAGAAAAACACCAGGACACTCGAAGGACAGGTTGACACAATAAAAGGGAAAGCAGGCAAGCGAGCCACATCTGCTCCTGACAACTGGACTCCTTGATTAGCGATTAATATATACAACAGTTTTGGAATAGAGTTTGAATAAACAGATAATTAAACAAAAGTCCATCAAAAGGTGCAATGCACAAATTTAGTCTGCCTCGCCAAYGGGGACAGGGCTGCAACACATCGTAAGGCACCTGATCTTTCCAATGCTTTCTTTCTGGTGTTTCCCAAGTCACAAGTTTCGAATAAATCCCTGAAATGGGATGAAAAGTTAAATTGTCAGAATTGTTTGCTAACTGAAAACAGAAAACCATGAAGCTGGTTCAGGTTAATTCAATATTTTGATTTCAGTCCTTTTTTTTCCTTTCCTCCATTCGACTTCTAAGTTTAAGTTAATCCCCCAAATTTCCCAATAYAAGATCATTAGTAGTAGGGGCATATTTTGACAGGAATGTTTTGAGTTCTGAAATTCCATAAAACTGAATTTCTTTCCAAAACATTTTGGATTTGATAGATYGGCATCTCTCAAGGATATGAAATGAAACAAAGTGCTTTATGGAAAACATCTACACCACACAGCCCCCCATAAAGCAGAGAACAGCGTCTGCGGGACCACGATTCTTCTGCCCAGGGGTGCACAGCGCAGACACCACCCCGTCCCTGCCCAACACACCAGGAGACAATACCAGAAATTTTAGGGTAGGAGGGAGATAAACGGCAATGTGTTCAGCTAAATAGAAGTTTCGCCCACATCTTGTTTTCCTCGGTGATAGATGGGATCACCCCCTCCTCTTTGAGGATCTTCCTTTCACAGGTCTAAGCTCATTTCTGATGAGTACTGGAGATATCCACTTGCACCTGTACCCCTCGAAGCAGTGCTCTGTGCAACCACCGACCTCARCGTGGTGCTGCTGTATCTGCCCGGCCGTCTCCACAGCCCACACGCACAACAGTCCCGTGTCCTGCAGCTCTATTATCAACCCACAACCACATGCCGCATTTCTCAGCCAAATTCTTCTTCACCTACAGCTTCAAAAAATCGTAAAAGAAGACATCTGCAATAGTTTAGCCTCCCTGGCATGACACAATCAGTAATGGCCACTGGCTCCTAACTCATCAGAGCGCACTCCATTTCCATGTAATTGAGAAGCAGACTAAGTTTGCACAGATTATATGGCTGGTTTAATGAAGTTTAGTAAAATGAGCTCATTAATGCAGCTTTCAAAGGAACTTCCATTTTCTACATCGCAAGGCATGATTTTACAATCTTTCAGCACTAACATTAAAATCTCTCCAATTCTGCCATGCTGCCAAATCACAGAGTGCATGTGGAAACTCCAGAAGTTCCTCTAATTGCTTGTAAAATGCAATTGCCATCCTCTACTTATGTGAGATGGGGCCACGACTGGCATTTCCCTAACTGTGGATGGGATCTGCTGCTCTTGCTCCCATTTGTTTGTTTCAAGAATACAATGAGGAATGCAGAACTTTTTTAAAAAAAATTAAGAAAATCAGAAAGGGACTCAGTTCCTAATGATGCCATATACATATACACACRCTTTCATGGTTTTTTAAACACCCCCAGTTGAGTACTTACTGTATGATTTCTAATTTCTATCACACYGTTGTTTTATCACACCATTTGAAATCTCCCAAGGTGGTTTTGAAAAGAGGTGTTTTCTTAGACAGCACTTCAGAAAAGCAAGCAGGTGCTGCTGTGGAGGGGAGCATGCAAACCACACGCTGGAGTAAAATATCTAGCACAAAGATTTCTCATGTCTCTTAAGATACCCAGAAGTCAGTTAACCTGCTTATAGCTTGTCGTACAAAAACCCAATCCATTGTCTTGGACAGAATGGAAATTAATTTTTAGTTCACTCTCACTAGCATGATGRCACTTGTGAAGTTGTTATCAGAATGGGAAACGCCCATTGGAATGATAAAATGTGTCATCAGATCATTGGTCCAGGTATCTGCCATATTTTATTTGAAGCACGAAGCCTGCTGGAGGTGGTTAAAACTCTCCAGAAGGCTGCTTTAAAATAAAGCCCGCCTAGATGCATGTARTGTAAATCAAGATAAGGCAGGGAGCTCAACAGCTTTGGAGATCRCCATTTTAGGGCCTCACATCATGTCAATATGGAAAACAACAAAGGAAAAGAATGAGGAAAAAGGAAAAGCTTGTATTTGAGAGGAGTTTATTTTCTTACTGACAGCAAGCAAACAAACAGAGGGAGAGAGATGGATGGCAGAAAGCATGCTCCTAATCTTTTTCTCATTCCTTTTTGCCATAAAATTGGGACATTAACACACCTGTGTATTACTGAAAAAAACATCCAGCAATGGTAAAGAGGCTTAACAAGATTCCTTTGAAGGAAATGGTGATAACGTTCTAGCTTTTAAAAAATTGGAAAGCCACTTGTGARGAAATTACATGTGCAGTCTCTGCCTGCCCTTGTAGCCACCCAAACACATGGCAGAAGCAACAGGCAACAACCTGGATGTTCCTTCTCTCCCCTCTTGAGAGGGGAGCAGGCTGTAGGCATATCTTCCTTCATCTTGAGAAGGTATCATCCTGAAGGACCTTTTCCTGCTGTTGTGTCCCATAGGAGCCAGGAAACCCAACCTATCAGTGGGAAGGAGTCTTGCTCTGAGGAGCAAAACTTACCAAAGACAAGAACAGAAAAGAGCACTTTTTCTTTTGCATTAGAAAAGAACTCTACTCCCCACAATGTKCTTTGGCTAAAATATTGAGGTCAAATGGATAGCCAGTTCACATCGGAAAAGGTAGTAATTATCTTTAGCTCTCCAAATATGCATCAATCACTGCTTAATTAAGGCCACAATGTAAATAGGCAGCACTAGACTTCTCTAGAGAGGAAAACTCATGTTGTGTATAGTTATTTCCTTTTCCTAACCTGTGCTTTGGTTTACATCCRCATACAGGGGCTTGGGGTGACAAATAACATCATTACTGGAAAAGAGTAAACAGCTCACAGAGAATAATTTACATGATTTAATATAGCTTCACTTTCTGTTCATAGAGTATATGTAAACAGGTTGTGWCTTTCTCCAATTATTTAATTGAAATAACTTGACAATATGTATATTTATCAACTTGTTTACATTATTTTATTCTGAGGATCAGTTGCAAAACACAATATCTGAGATTTAAACTCTGTTGGTCATTTGGTCATTTTAATCATAGGAAAGTATTTCTATCCCCTCTTTAGACAGACTCATRCTGAAGATGAGGAATCACCTTTCCTATGTTTGTTCAGCACCCAGAGCAATTTAGTTCCAATCCTCCCTAGAACATGTGCATGCTGCCATAACTYGAATTTATGAAGACAGCTATGAAACTGCTATGAATTTGAATTTCACAGTATCCCGGCATTATGACATGGATCTATGACCATAATAGAAGTGTTACAAAGCAAAAAGTAGAAGTACCCCAAACACTGAAAGGAGCCAATGCCTCCAATATTCATACTCCTCTTCATTGGTTAAATGGAATAAAATGTGGCATTGTTGTTGGAAAAAAMCAGTCTTTCTCATAAAGGGTCATTCTATCAGTCACTGAAAAACACATGACAGTCATCCATCATAAAACAAAATAGATTTTAAATTATTCTCCAGAGACCAAGACAACTAGCATTTTATTTCCTGAAACATCTTTGACATTTCTGCTTGTTTTTTAGAACTTAGATATGAAACTATTTCTCTAATATTCTTCTGATCTCTTAAATTTCAGAGTCACAGAGAGAAAGAGTTGCCCAGCTATCCTAGGTTCTCTCAGGTTTCTGCCAATGGCAGAAAATTGATGAGGAYGGAAAGCATAGTGCTAAAGATGATTTCCTCTTTGTGACAACCCCCCAAAAAAACCATAGAGAGTTCTTCTTCTTCTATGCTTGTTACTCTCRCTGCTTCTGCTTAAGATTGTTGAATAAATGGCGGAGGAGAAATCAAGAGAGAAAACAGACTCTACAGTGCTGATGGCATTAAGCCTCAGAGATTAGTTAGAGTTTATCTCAGCACAGATGGTGGTCCCCCAGAGGAGACTTGGACCTTGGTGCATCTAAGTGTCATGCAAACACAGAGCAGAGATGGTGGCTGTCCCACAGGGTTTACAGTCTGGGTAATTGCTTTCTGTACAATTACTCTCATTCAAGATCATTTGTAGCTTAAAGCRTTGTTCAGCATGAACTAGAACATCAGTCTGAACTTCCATGTAGTGATGAACAGAGTTCTTAGTTTGGTGATTAYATTATTACTAATATCGCTACTATTATTATTATTATTTCACTAGATTAAAAAAGCCAAGGGAGATGGGGATTGGCGGGAAGGTCACTCTTGAGCTAGATGTTCCCAGCCCCAATTCAACACAAGCAGGCTACTGCCATAATTGCRGGCAACAATGTTCAGGAACAGAATAGAGTGGGTAGAAGTACACACTGGATGRTGATTTCCAGCTGGAAAACTTCAGCTGGGCATTTGTGGTTGGACTATATGTGCATCATCCCAAACAGTGGGTGAAGATTGYCTGTGACCTTACTGTGACCACGGCCTGCTCTTTCCATTGAAATGGGAACCTCTCTTCCTTGCRCAATATAAAACTAACCTGAGAGGAGGTTCCAAGTCTTCACCTCATTAGCCATTTTGGTGGAAAGCAGCTGTATAAAGAAATATATATGAAATCCAGGTATGAAAGATTTTAATGTTATATGGCAGTTTCTAAGTATTCATATGCATAAAAAATGCAATTTTGACATTGCTACCAAACCAAACAAAACGGAACATCTTTGAGTGTGTGTATTTTAATAGCCCACACTTGTAGAAAATGTTGGCAATATTTTTGAGAGAATAGACAATTTTCTTTAAGTCCCAGGTCTCGTCTCTTCTTTTCTCTTCTCTTCTCTTCTCTTCTCTTCTCTTCTCTTCTCTTCTCTTCTCTTCTCTTCTCTTCTCTTCTCTTCTCTTCTCTTCTCTTCTCTTCTC
>JASVER010000112.1:2053897-2279935 GCA_030449065.1 Oceanodroma leucorhoa
TCTTCTCTTCTCTTCTCTTTTCTCTCCTCTTCTCTTCTCTTCTCTTCTCTTCTCTTCTCTTCTCTTCTCTTCTCTTCTCTTCTCTTCTCTTCTCTCTCAGCTTCTTCTTCTATTGCTCTCTTTCTATTCAGCTCCAATTTGCTGATTTGCAATCCCCAAAGACATGTGTATCCTCTTCTTATTTGACTCCAATTTTGGCTGGACCTCAAACCAAAGCCTGTCTGTTCTCTGCTCAGAGACTCATTATTAAGTACAGTCTAGTGGTTCTTGCATCCTGCCTTTTATTTTCCCAGACCTAAATCCACAGAAGGACTAATAAGCTTGAAGTGGAACATGGGTGGAATTTAGGCACTTATGTAGACGAGCATAATTCCTAAAATGTCCTACATRTAGCCTAGCTGGAGTCCCCAGATGTCTAAACTTGTATTTCTAGAGTCCGTAGGCACTTAACTTGCCCGTCAAGAAGCGTTGCCCTCCCAGAACAGCACAGTTAGTGCCTCACCTGCTCAGGGGCTCTCCAATTTGTCAAACCACAGTCCAAATCACTGCAGGAGCCAGAGCCAGACACCCAAACCAAGCTTAGCGTGCACAGATGCGAATGAGTTGCACACAAAAGCATGGCAGTGAGGGCAGCTTTCATTCAGCTGGGTGGTGATGTCCATATTGTCTATATTGGCTCTGCTCAGTATGTAGGAGGTCCAGGCTAAACAGCCTTTCAGGAAAGGGAATTTAAAACCCTCTCTCCCATCTTGTAAGAGTACCAGTAACTCTTCTGGGCTCTGGGACTCGCCACTCTTAAAACTGAAGTTGCAGCACTGTGCAGGAAAACATTTCCAGTTTTTTCTTCCAGAGGAAGAAAACYACAACATACATGACTCAGATATACCCTAAACTGGGGTAGGACTTTTAGTCTGCAGTCCCAAAATTTTCAGATGTTTTACATTAGATTATCTTTGGATAAGATATCTAAGAAAAAATTATACAGGACTTGCTTGAAGCACGGAGTGCTTCCCATCACCTTGGGGAGCCAAGATGCGCTCTTTGCAGTCTTGGCTGAGGGCTGGCATAGGTAACTTTTGCTCAATGAACACCCTTTCGAAGTGCCCATCTTTGCCCATACAAAGCAATTTAAAGCCTTTAATTCAGACCCACAGCTTCCACAGATAGTCAGGCCCTTAAAAGCTAGGTGCAGTGATGACAAGCGTCCAAGACTGATACCATTTATAGAGCTAAGCTTCAGCAGAGTTTCCTTCTCCAGGTTAGCACTCTTTTTAGTGTTTTCAGCCTACAAATCAGAAAGCAAAACGTAAATGCTCTCTCTCTCCCTAGGCCATGGCATAATCTGGACAGGAGTCTCACTCGAAAACAACAGGCACTATGTGTCTATCACCAGATGGGCAGGCACATCTGGTTCCTGAGTACAGATGCTTTGGGTTGCAAGGACTGAACAGAAACTCCAAAATGTTTTGAGCAGATGCCTGCCTGATCTATATGTTCTGGTGACTGGGAAACTGAACTATACTGCGTGCATCCCAGCAGATAAGGACAGATACAGCCAGGATATGCATTAATGCTTCCCCTGAGAATATGACATAAAATAGGAAATTAGTAAATTGCCCTCTGACACAGTGTTAAGTCCTAAGTATTCAATCCACACATTTTAGGAGCTTATCGGCAAGCTGGAAATGATCCAGAAACGCTTTGCAAATATTTCAAGACCGCAGAAACCATCCTGCAGTTGGAGACTCCAGAAATCCAGGCTGTTTAGGTTATGCCAGCGAAGGTCAATGGGTGATTCGCCCCTGGTCCAAAAGTAAGGAAGAATAACCCTTATTAGGAAAGAGACATTAGTGAAAACACAGAAATTAGGTTTTCGTGTAGAGAGGAMAGAAGCTTTTATATTTTTGGTAATAAATAGTGACAATAATAGAGCGATACGACCACATATCCACAGCTGGAATGAATTCCTCAGCACCTGAATTCTTTAAATATAGATTGTCTGTTCTCTGGGWTGTGCTCTCGGACAATATGAGAGCAAAGACTCAACACAGGAATGAATGGGGGCAAGTCTATGGCTCTGTGGTGCCGATGATCTTAAGGTTATCGGAATGGTTCAAGCTATTTTTAAGAAYCATTGCATATTTTGGGAGAAATCCTCAATTATTTGCACCACTATGCAGTATTTTTTCTGTCACAGTTTTACTTTGAATCTTTCAATGAAACATATGATTTTCCATCTCATTCTCCAAGACTGTCTTTTTGGCAGGGATTGTCAGGGTTTTTTATCCTCTAAGGATGTCAGAAGGTTCTGTATTTTGTCAAACTTTGTGGTAAATAACTCAAGCATTTACTTTCCTATTTCTCTGGCTGCTTCACAGATAGAGTGCAGGACCTTTTCTCCAAGTCAGTATATCATGTCTCGGATCTGTAAGGCGGTACTAGGAACAATTTGAATGGTTTCTATGGCACTGAACAAGACATAATTTCAATGAGTAAGACTGGTAAAGTCATTAGTGGCTGCACATAGGCCGTATGGTGGTCAAAGATTCTGTGCTCAGGATTTCTGTTCTACTGCCAGTCTCCAGTGTAGACAGTATGTCACATCTCTGTACTCTGCTCAGCCAGCCATTGCCCCCGGCTACTTTTATCACCACTGTGAGTGTSATGCCTGCCGCTTCTGTTACACTAATTACACACGCGTGGTTCAGTTATGTGATACAGATCATATACACAAACAAACAAAAAACCACAACGGTAGCAATTAAGGGGAACACAGGTGGTGACTTAAAAGAAGATAGAAATCTGTGTTATAACATACAGCATTGGTCCCCAAAATTTCTGTTCCGGAGCCACAATTGCAAGTACCAATGGATGAGTTCCTGAGCAAGAACCACTGCACTTTCTAATGACTCTGCAAAGCAGTAATGAAGAGAAAATTTAATTTATTTCAATTAAGGGGGTTTATATGAGTTATTACTTACAAGGTTTGCTAGTAACCATAAGAGTGACTGCCACTATATGGTTTTTTTTTGAACTCCAGCTGAGCCACAGAAGCAGAGGGTTATGAAAAGCTACCTGACTGATGTGTTGAGCTCCTGGATTTCTACCATGCTAGGACTGAGTGATCTTACAGCTTAGTAATGACAGGAATGATTACCTCTCAGGATGGATGTAATGCTACATTTCAGGGCTTAGGTGCATAACTGCTTTCCTCTTATTATATCTCCCTTTTGTACTCGATGTATTCTAGTCAATGGCACTGTAATTTCCCAAGCAACTCCTGCTTTCATAAGGAGCCCTCCTAATGACTCTGCCTTGCCTCATTTTCTCCTCAACAAAATGAATAGCTCCCCTGCCCTAAGCAAAGCCTATTTTTATTTTCCCTCCTTTATTTTTGTGCTTGCTGTGATGGACCTTAAAGATCTGGCCATTTTCAAAAGTTAATGAATTCAGTGCTGAGGAAAAGCTCCACGCCGTCAGCCTGGGATGCTGCAATACCACAGCTGTCCGTGGGACCCTGGCGCTGGGCTCCAGGCTCTGCTGCCTGCACTGCATTGCCCCATCAGTAACTGGATATTACTGGGAAGAACCAGCCAGCACAAGGGTGGCTAATTCCTGGGTCCTCTACCTAACTGCAGCATGTTGTGGGGATTTCAAGCAGAGCATCGGACATGTGGACCAGGGCAAGAGAGCGATGTAATCTGCAGACCCCTGTAAACTGAGGCAGGTAAACTAGAGTACGGTCACCAGCCCCAAACTAAAGACAAAGTCTATGTAAGAGCTGCAGTCATTTCAGACTTGGGCCGGTCACTTGGCATGAAACACCCTCTACCTCAGCCATCCTCCAGTGTCAGATATTTCAAACACACCGATACTGCCTCCTCAATTTTTTTCCTGTTTGTTATTTTAAATGTTGTCTATGAGACTTCAGAAAGCAATTCTCATGCTGATCCTCCACAGATATTTATCAGGTACAAAATGCAGTATCAGATCTACAAGCGCTGACAGATCCCTCGGTACCGAGCTGGTTTGGCCTTGTTTGGTAAGGTATGCAAGATTTGTTCCTTGAGCCACTTGTTATACAAAGCAGGTATTGAAAGGCAGTCAGCATTCCTGGGTACCTTCGTGATGATGAGGGAAATCCTCCAAGTCATAGAAGCCAGACGGTGGAAATCAAGCACWTTATTCACTGTTGCATCTTCAAAAATCTCCTCTCCTATATTTTACAGCACTTCATTATTTTCTCTTTCGCTACTGTGCAAATCCATAGAATGTGATAGCTGCTATTTTCTTTCCCTGTTCCCCTCCACTAATCGTTATTTCCTTCCAGTAAGTAACATTTTCAAAATGCTAGTATTTGTTTTGTATTTACTGTTTTTTTTTTTTTTAACATATGCCCAAATAAAGAAGCTGACAGTATAAATGACACTTGCAACTTCATTTTTCCATTCACTTCATGCAGAACATATTCATACTCACGGCACACTTACTAAAGCACAATATCCCTTTAAATCACTCTGAACATAATATCTTTAAAGCACTGATTAAGTAGTTGCCCCTATCAATGTAACTACTGCCTGCTAAGTGTGCTGTTAAATCAGCAGCTCATCAAATGGTCTGATGCTAGGATGTAACAAGTTTCTGATGGAGTTGTGCTCCTGCAAAGAAAAAGCATTTTTTTCATCACCTTCTTAGTCACCTAATTTGACTGAGATCTAAGATCCTAATGCATCAATCTTGTTAATTCTCTTGCCAGTACATAAGAAATTGAAGCAATAAACCACAACCTGTTTGTAGTGGTGTTAACATTATTATGTAGTACACCAGCTGACAGGAGCGCTGCTTTTCCATTAAGCTTCAGCCAACACAACAAGCCTGTAGCTCTTGGGAGTGTCTATCTTGTCATGTCCTTTTTCTTTTCTTCTTCTTTCTAAACCACTGATGACTCACCCAAAGTGCTGACCCTACATTCGCTCTACTCAGCGTTGGGTTTTGCATTGTAAAACACTGACACGGTCTCTCATTTCTATTGTACTTTCTCTTTGAGTGATGCTATCATTTAAATACCACTAATGTTAAGACTCCAATTCAAACCAGCAGGTGCTAAACATTCCAGGAGAACTGTCAAAAAAATTTCTAATGAGGTTAAAAAATATTTTTCCTCTAATCTGACTCCTCTAAAACCTTTTTTGTTTAAACAAAAAAAGAAAAAAGAAATAACTCAGGCAAATAGCATCTGTTTCAAAATGTCAGCCGTAAAGCTGAAGTTTGGCAAAGTTGTATATACAACTATAAATATAACACAGCATATAATAACATGCAGTGTTGAGGAACTGTAAGCATCACTGATAACAGCTTGCCCTTGACAAACTAGCTTCATCATAAAGAAAGAAGTTCGATCTCAAAATTGGACACAAAAGCTAATGTAAGCAAAGTGCCCTGTAAAAGCCTCAATGAAAAGTATACAGAATGAAAACCATAAGACAGGATTTTAATGGCAGCTTTGTCTGAATAAAGGCTGCAGCATTCCAGCCCTCAGGAGTCATGGTGGTGCTGATGCATGGGAAAAGGGAAGAGAGAGTTCTTCCGAGGGCTTTTTTTCACCTCTTACATTTGGGGCAAATACTGAGTTGTTTCTTCCTTCCTGCAGCCYGGTTTTCCCATCCTTAATTATAGTGCATTGTTTCCTCCCAGAAAAAACCTACACCCTTCTGCATTTGCCAGAACATGCATATTCCCCGTTGGTGGTTGTTAGAGATACCCTACTAGTATATAACTTTCCATGTGAGGGCTGCCATGGTAACACAATTTACTGTATACCAGGGTTAATATGTGCATAGACACAGAATAATGTGCAGACACACAAATTACTGCTTCCCTATGGACTGCTTCTTCTGGCACTGATTTTGTTGCTGTTGTTGGACACATGCTTTATACATTAATTCAGAAAAAACCTCTTTGCATTTGATCTTGTATGCTGACTGTTAGGATATATAACAGAAATGTGTTCTTTACACTTGGAGGGGAAAGAAGTTGCAAAAATCGCAAATGCATTTATGCTCGTGAAAATGCTACATGCAAGTGAAGTAAATTCTGAACTGGTCTCCAGGCATTTTTACATATGGCAAACAAACGGGCAATTGTTTGTTAAAGGTCCAGTCCACTTGCAATGGCAAAAAGTTCTTTATTCTAAATAAGGAAAGTATCATTTTGAAAAATAAATGAATGAGGCAAAATAAAAGCTTTACAAAATAGCAATGGGATTTCCTACTCTGCAGCTGTGTGCTATTACCAGCTATAGTATATCACTCAAATGCTGCTTTTAAAGGGGTAACTGTCAGCCTACAGGGATTAAGATTGAGAATTTGCAATTCATCATCTTTATTTGGAAGTCTGGTAGCTTGCCTACCCAAATTAAATACTTTCTCTATCACAAGTATACTTTTCAATTAGTTAGAAACATGGACTGCATTTGATTTCAATAAATAAACAAATTATAAACTCTTGAATCTTTATTAATTTAAAGCAAGTTTAAAATTCAGTCCTGCAAAGTACATGACACACTGAGATGTCTTTATGCCAACCTACTTCTCCGATTGTCAGAATCTCAAATATTAACTCAATTGCTTCAAATACAGCACACTTCATGCAGGCTGTCGGCATCAAGCTCCTTTAGGATTTTGCCACAGAAATCTTGCTAAGGGTGACACTGAAAGCAGAATCAGGCCCACATGTTTCTTTTTTTTTTCTTTTTTGCCTCCCGAGTGCTCTTTCTTTTTTGCTTCCCGAGTGCAGATTTGCAGTTAGAAATAACATTATTGTTTCTGTATAAAAGGGTCTCAGTAATTTGCAGAAGTGGATTTGCAACCAGAGTAAACTGGAGCTCTATTGTCAGCGCTGTTTATAGCATTCGGGCAAGACAAAGGGGAAAAAAAAAGAAAAAAAAAAGAAATCATATGAATTAAGAAAATACCACTTTTATCACAGGTTAGCTGACCTATGCATAGGAAGGGAAGCAAAAATACAGTGGAGACTGAAGGAGTGGAGCCTCTTGCTTAGATTACAGCCATCGATGCAATTGCTGAAATTCTGTCTCGGCTGTCTGCGCCGAGACCAGCTCATGCATTTAACACACATTCAGCTCATTTTTATATGTGAATATAGGTGCACACATGGGTAGTCATTTACATAGGCACAGAGGTGTGTTTATGCATCCATGTATGTTTTCAGGTCCTGGACTCTACAGGCCGGGTTCAGTTGCAGTAGGTAGCACACGTACGAGTGGAGAACATGCTTCCTGAAAGGCCTTGAGAAGGTTGTCGTGGATGAGTGATTTAGATCGCTTAAAGAATCACCATCAAAGGTATTAGCAAAAAGTGGTTTTAATAGGAATTTATAAAAGTGTGACTTAACATTAAGCTTGATGGCAAGGTTCACTCTATCACTTACTACATGGATGAAACATCCAAAGGAAAATCGAGTTAAAATTGAGCTAGTATGATTTATACAGAGACCAAAGACGCAAAAGGGTAAGGGAGACCCTCCCGTTGCGTCATGAGGTTCAGAGAAGACCCCCTTGCTTTCTAAACTCCTGATGGAGTTAAGGTCCATCTGAATCCAATCTTGGTCTCAGACTTGGACAAGGGTTTATGTCTAGTGGAAGAAATACAAAGAGTAAGGAAATCCTCCCGCTGTGTCAYGAGATTCAGAGTAGACCCCCTTGCTTTCTAAACTCCTGACGGAGCCCACGTGCGGCTGGATCCACTCCTAGTCCCAGCCTTGGTCAATGGGTTATGTCTAAGGGATTATATGTGTCTAGCAGCAGTCTAAGGTTCATTCACAGTTTTAAGGTGGATCACAAGATTTTACAAAGTAAGTCAATAGAATTTACTACAATCACAACAGTGACTTAATTACAGATTCGAGATGGCAATATTTGTACTATACTAGCTATCGGGTACCTAAATCAATTCACACACCCACGCACACAGACACAAAAATATATAAACGTACAAAGGTATACCTGTTAAAAATTCCCCTTGAGTTCAGTGAAATATTCACGTCAAATGTCTCAGCATTTCTCATCAGGTGAGGGTTGGTCCTCAAGGAGTGAAGGGTTTCAGCCCAGGTCCCGTCACCAGCTTTTGGCGATGGTCCTCCGAACTTCACAAASTTGAGAGTTCGGAGCTCTGAGAGGCGACCCACCCAGAGGGAGATGCTGGTCGCAGCCCGTTGCGGTCCAGGAGAGCTCAAAGGGCCTCACTTAGGACCACTGTTTATGGGGTCACAAGATGATGGGCTTTAGCCATCAGTCAATTTCCATCCTGGCCACAGTCCAAGTTGGTAGTTACTAAAATTCTCAAGATTCCAGTAAGAATGGTACTGTTCCACTCAAGCTACGATTCAGATAAGGATGTCGGGGGATGACGAATTATCCCCACTCTTGTTCCCCACCTTGGCCAGGCAACAGGAGTTCCTGGTACGGTCAGTGCCGCTCCCCACCTTAGCCATGCAAGAGTTCTGGTGCAGTCAAGGGATGCTTAACTGCCCAATTCATTACACAAAGGCCAAGGCCTAATGGGAATTCCCGAGACTGTAGAGCGGCCTGGGGGCACGGGGGCGGGGGGGAAGGGTGGAATGCACCACCACAAAGGTACAGAAAGTAGCAGTGTCCTTGATTTAATTCAGCACCATGTTTCTAAGGTGGTTATTGACATTATTGGGTGAGTAGTGTGGTTAATAACAAAAATTAATACAGTGCAAATCTCTTCTCATCTGACTGCACATTTTCTGGAGTATGAGATGGAGCCTTTGGCAGTCCTAGGAACCTTCTGAAATTTTGGTTTGCAAAATTTCCATGGACTTTACAAGAGATTGTAAGATTCCCAAGGGTGCAAGACAACATCACGATCTCTTGCAGACAAGCCACTCCTGGGTGCTTAGAAGCTATAAGCTGTGGGTGTTCAGTGTCAGCCCAAGGCATACTAATTCAGGTTCAATGTCATGCTGGCAATAGCTACATGCTTTTCATGGCAGACAGAGTCTTAAAAGTATAAATACCTTTTGCTTTGAGTATGATTTAGTGTTTCTGGAACCCCCACCCCTAATTGCTACTTCACGGGCGTATAGACCTGCTTCCAACCCTGTGGCTAGACAACAGCTCCTACAAATTCCTGCATGAAGCTCTTTGCTACCTCTGAATTCTCCCRGCCCCAGGCTCCGAAGGAGATCATGGGCCCCTTTGTTTTCAGTACTGGATTCTCCATTAAAGCCATGAACACTAACAGCTTGAACTCCGGTTAATGAAACATAACCACACAACTGGAGGTATTCAGCTATCGGCACAAAGGAGAGAAGAAATAAATCCAGATAAAATGAAGAAGTGCTATATTGCAGCAGTTAAATGACTAAACCAGCAAGGACTAACTGCACGTCAGACTGTTCTTCCTTTAGCGAAAGGAAGTGCGCTGAGAGGAAATCTCCTTCAGTAACCATAAACACAGAGTAAAAGCACACATAGGACACCACGTATTATTCGCCAGCTATAATTGCTTCCTGTCAAAAATAGRCAAACAGGCAAAAGTCATTAATCTGACTTCTCCCTGGGTTTTACCGAGGAGATAGAAACTTAACATCAGAGGTCAAGCACGAAGCACTCCAAGCTACCGGAGGGAACAGGCGGAATGGGAGCCGGCTCCGGGGGGGGCAGGGTGCCCCAGCCTGCCCAGGGGCGCGGGGAGCCAGCGCTGCACTGGCAGCACTCGGCGCTGTGCCACCTGCACCCCTCCCCGCTGGCACCGTAATCACCGTTCGGTGATCGACCATTTGGGCCAGACCCCACGAGGATCCCCAGCTCGCAGCCCCTCGGCGCAGCCCGGCCGCCGGGGCAGGGTTTCCGCGCAGCGCGGGGTTCGGAGGTACAAGCCAGCAGSCAGTTTTAGCATATTGACTTGCAACAGTTTGGGAATACTGTTAATCTAAACCACATATAAACAGTTTTGTCCTTTGTAGGTCTCCACATGCTAGGTAGAATTTAACCTTAATAAAAGACCATCACTTATCTAACCGTGCCTTTGCAACTTACACATAATACAAATGCACAATTTGTTCCTTTTTTGCTTACATGTAACATGACATGATACTCATCTTCACATAAGGAACAATAGCAACTTCATATATGGTTTTACAAAACAACATTTTTCCTTTGTCTGACCCCTGCCCCCAAAACCAAACCAGAACCCAAGCCAATAAGCTGACAGATCGGTCCAAACTAAGTCATATTTTTATGTGCAACAACTGGTTGCTAATCATTAATCTAGTTGAAAGT
Source organism: Oceanodroma leucorhoa (assembly GCA_030449065.1). NCBI lineage: Eukaryota > Metazoa > Chordata > Aves > Procellariiformes > Oceanodroma > Oceanodroma leucorhoa. The sequence continues at coordinate 2,064,225 of JASVER010000112.1, forward strand.
TTATAAACACCACAGAGAAAGCAGGCTCATTCTTCCTTTTTAGTGCTATAGAAAAATAATATGGTGGCTTGATTCCGTTAATTACAAACAAAAATAATTSAAAAGTATGTGCTTTCTGTATTTTATTACACAGGAGAAATATACTCAAATGCATCAAGGAGCCCCGCATATGATGGATATTTCTGGACTGAAATTCTTTATTGGCATGATCTGACATTCACTGGGCATTCCAAGAGAAACTCCCCGCTGGCCTTACTTGGCAGTGGCTGAGGTCATGTTTTGTCCAAGTTGTGCCAGCTTCTCCCCAGGCGTCCCCGAGGAACGGCAGCGGCCATGCTGGGGGTCTGGTGCTGATCCTTCTAATGGCCACATTCGAAGCTGACAGAAATTGGCCAATTTGTATTTTTAACTTGACCTGTGGTTTTTAATTAATTCATAATATTTTTTTTTTGGTGAGTTTTTCAAAACTCTTTCAGGTATTTTCTCTGAGATTTATGAAATACTGCACTAAGAATGAAAGAAGGCTTTTCAGGACATCTCTGCTGTGTATGGTAGTGCCTGTGTCTACCTGCAGACACATAGCCGTGTAATTCATTTAAAAACTGAAACAAATGCATCAAACMCATTTCAGATTAAAGATGATTATTCATTTTCCCCTTTTTCCATATTCATAGAGTTYTTTTTAGAAAGAACACCTCATCATCTTTCACCAGTAAAAGAAGAGCTTTCCTCTGCAAAGTCATGATCCAAGAAACTATTAAACTTCAGGATGGCTTTGGTGCCATTCAGTTCAAGGTTAGAAAATGATATGTGCAGTACCTCAGTTTTTGTTGTGATGTATATCACCTCAGAGACATAACTGAAAGTAACTATTTCTGCAGTTGCGAAGCCTAATAATAGAGAAATGCTTTTACAAAACAGGCAAGTGACTTCAAAATAAAAATCAAATTCAAAACTGAAGAAACTCATTAAACCCAGGACCACTTCCTAGGGAAAAAAAAAAAAGAAAAAAAAAGCACACTGTCTCTACTGTGTGGGTATTGTACGTGTTCATCCAATTTTTGAGTGCTATAAAATTGGTTTAAATATAACGTGCAGGTTACATTTCCAAGCTGTGTTTCAGGAAAGGCCTTTTCAATGTGTCCTCATGGGAAAATGCCACAGTTTAAGTGATGACATTTCAGAAAGCAGAAAAGTTGCACAGTATGAAATTGTCTGACTGTGGAAGAGATGAATATGCTATTTACTATGATAAGTACTAGTTATGTCCAATCATTCAGAATTTACTCTTTAATGTGTGCAAGGGGAATGCAAGCTACTTAGGTTGCAATTAAATGCACCTTAGGCTATTAAGTGATGAAGAAATAGTAGGAGAAACATAAAAGAAATCTTACAAGTGAGCTATGAGAGGGGCAAAAAAGCAGCTCTTATTTTTTTATGACAGGCATAACAAGGTGGATCAGAAAGCACGGCCACATTGCAGACCTCGGGTTCTGGAAGAATAAGGCAATGAATTAAACACCAGCAAACAGACTGGTCACTACTATTTCCGAAAGTATAAACTACACTCTCACAATTTCTTCTAGGACTAATGAGAAGAGGCCAAAGCCCAGTTTTAGGCTGATATTGTAACAACTGTTCTCATGCAAAATTTGACTCACTTTCTCAGGAAAATTAAATGTTTCATTCTGAAAGTCTGTTTAGAAGGGGGACTCCGGCTGGATACCACTCAGGTCTGTACTCCCTCATGTAACTGTCAAAGACTGGCAGGAAAGGTTGCAAGAGTCCGTAGAAAACAAAAGCTGCACAGAGCATGCCGATGGAAAGCAGAACCGCCCCGAGCAGCAATACCTGACTCTTCCAGTTATCTACCCATTCACAGAGGGAAAAACAATCACATTTACTGGCTGCACCAAAGCAAAGATTACAATAAACTCCACTTAGAAGTGTGTAGATCTTCCCCAAAGTCATATTGGAAGAAATGAAAGTTTCRGGTTTCAGTTTAAATAAGCACGTTTGCACACTTGCCCACACCTACAACCAGTGATTCTCCAGATTCTCACTCTTTTACAGAAAGGTGCAAGACATGMTAAGAAAAATGAGCTTGCCTGTGATTCTCCACTCTGCTGCATGGGTACAAAATCCTCAGAACCTGAATAAATAGCGTCACTTCAGAGTTATGCTATGGCAAGATCAATCTGAGTCCTGGTAGATGTAGTTTTTGAAGCAAACCTTTTTTACAGTCATTATTTTTAATAACCATACCTGAATTAATTTCAACTGTTTGTAAAAGAACCTTATCTGTAGATTTCRGAGAATGCTAAAACCAGGTGATGGAACTGCATAGGTTTCCATGCCATTCATGTCCTCTCTTCCTACTTGAATCTTCTACAGACATGGGGAGAGGGCAAAAAAACATGTGGACCCGAACTTCAGTGACTCTTGGTTTTACATCATTCATAAAACTTTCCTACTCCATGCCATCTCACTGACTATTAGACTGATGACCTGAGTATAGTATTTGTGATTACTGCCTTTGGCCTTAGTGTAGAACTGAGAGCACCCATTAAATCTGTATATGTAAACTCCTGTACAAATACCAGATTCCTGACTCTGTGTGCCTGAACTTAAATGGTGCTAAATACTTTCTTTTGACATAACAAGACTGTACTGAACTTCGAGAAACTCGCCTTCCAAGCTATGCTTCTCAGTAATGGCTGGAAGTTATGCATCTCAGCTCCACAATTCTTGAGAATAAAAACTGAGAACAAAGCCTCTGTGTAAAACAGAAGACATAGCCAGATCACAGATTAAAATAAAGAAAAATGATTAAAACACCAACAGAATGTAAAGCTTTTCCTTATTCATTACTACATTATATAAACTGAAGTATCTAAGTACTGCATGGTCGCCAATAATAAATAATGATGAGAGGTTCCATTTTCAAGTTGTATATAATACTGAAAAATTAGCTAATAATTTTGCACCTGTGTAATATAATTCTATGTTTCCTCTTAAATTTTAATGCAATTAATTAACATACAATTAGCATATTTTTATTTAAGGAATGGAGGAACGGTTATGCTTTGCTTCTTTTGGATTTGGAGGAGAGAGACTTTATTATGAAACAGGATTTCTGATAAACACTCACAGAAAAATACTGACTGTCTATATCACAACTGGTTCAAAAAGAAAGTGATGTTTTTAACAGGTGTCTCTCCAGTAAGAACTAGTATCAAGACTTCCATTACTTTTGTGTAATAAGTGAATATATAGTTACAAATTATTCATATACTTGCAACTATATTCATAAAGCTTCAGCAGGCACTATTTCCAACAACAGTTTAGATTGCTTAGAATAAATTATAAATGTTACATTCATTAGTTAGCACAGATTCCTGGTAACATCGCCACCAACAGTGTTAAAAGAAACTTCATGAAGTTCTTCTATCATGAGATACAGCATAGTAGCATAAAGAGTATTCATTATCAACCAAAAAACTGTTGAAATATAACTGATAAATTTGTCAAGGTTTGCATGCTAGAAATAGTCTTCTAATTTATTTATTTTGTTTAGCTATATTTAATAGTTACAGTAAAGATAAGTTGAGTGGCATTTCAAAGAGGAGGAGGGATCATTAGAAATAATGAGTTGCACTTCAGGTAGCGGTGAAAGCTAGCATTCAAGCTTAATTTGTAAAAGCATTTAGGAGACTGGATGGTGCTTAGAAACAAAGGCAAAACACATGAGTGTCCGGAAGCTGAATGCATTGTAGACAGTCATTTTAAAAGCCCAATTCTTCCTCCTAGTTGAGTTGATAAGAGAAAGAAATACTGCAGTATCATAGACTCATAAAACTCTGGCTGCAGATCTGTAAACCCAAATGCTTATCTTCCAAAGCTCATGAAGGAAAGAGAGAGGATTGTATTTGAAAGGTTGATGTTGGGTAAGTTCAGTAGCACCTCCCGCAAGGGACTACTCTGCTCTGTGTTCTGTACTTTATGTGTTCTGCTTAAGTTTGAGAATTTATAAACAGATGGTGAAAACTGTTGTTCTGCTACAGGTTTCTTATGCAATCTTCTCTTTCCCTATGTATTTCTATGACTTTTTTCTACAGTATGCTGCTCTCTTCCACTTATTTTTTCTATTCCATTTGTTTAATCTATAAAGGTGAGGGAAGGAATGAGGAGAGACAACACATGGCCAGCAGTGGTTTACTGAGAAAAATGTATCATAGAAAAGAATAATCAAAAAGAAACGGAGTTATATTTTCAATATCTTGAAATCCGTGATCGTGTTTTCCCCCCTTTAGCAAGTATTCCAAAGATTTGGCCAGTCCGCAGGAAAACTCCCTCATGTGCTCATGAATTTATGCGTTTTTTTGAAGATTTTAATGCCCAGTGGAATACAGATACCATGGAAAATTATGACTATAGAGGAAGACACAGGCAGTCTTTCAGTCTACCCAGGGTTACTTACTTGGAAGACTGAATTAATTTGTCCTCTGTATCAACAAAGATGCTGTGAAAGAAGAGCACATGAAATTTGCTGGAACTCATTCAAGACATGCAGTTCCATTTCTAGGCCATATGCCCTGAAAATCACTTAGGCAATCTTCTCATATGTAAAAGGGGTTGAATTAAACCAATCTTTCCCCCAAAGACATTGTGAGGTTAAACACAATATTATTTTCCTTTAAAAAATACACCATGCATTGAGAAAATATTGCATTTCTAACATGACTAGGAGTCCTAGAAAAAAAATGAGGAGTGCAGCAGGAATAAGCTTCTATTGATAGTTGTGCTTATCCCATAAAATTTCATGAGTAATACTTTTCTCCTTGACTAATATAGCCCCAAAGGCCTTTGTTTCAAATATTATTTCTAATTATTCATGGTTTGTAAATGCAATCACAAATAAAGATGAGAGGAAAGCAGGCTTACTGTTTAATGAATTGGATGGAAACACTGAACTTTAAACATGTAAAGAAATGAATATGAACACTCATATCTCCAGTCTAACAATTAGATTTTGTCAGAGATAAGATTTTCTTTTGCTCAGTAATAAATTTGTGTAAATAGCTTTACACACAGTGTCTTTACTCACAGTGAGCAGAATACAAGATAAAAAAGAAAAATGCTGTGAAAAATAGAGGTGAAGGTGCTTATTTTGTATTGAGTTTTCCTATTAACTGTACAGGATGAGTGCTCACCAGCAACCCCACCGAGATCTGTAAGGGTGAAATCCAGGCTAGGTCTTGGGTCACAACTACTACTGGGTATTGCACACCAGCAGAGCAGGTCCAACTTCCCTCTATSTGAAGAATTAAAGGCTAGTTAAATCCCTGGCCTTTCTGGTGTATAGATTGATATGTGCTGTTTCAGACATCCTGTGCCCCAACTCCATGACGCAAGGAAAAGACAAAGTCAGGAGAGAGCGACCTACAATTGTCRAGATGGAGAAACTCCAGATATTAATTACCCAAAACCCAACTGATGTAAAACACAAAGGGATGGGTATCCAAAACTAGGTAAACTCTCAACTCTATTATTATGGCACCATTTTGCAGCTATCTGATCGGGCTTTATAGAGTGAGGTACTGACATGCAAGATAGTAGGAATTCAATCAAGATATGAAAGCGTCCACATTGTCACAGCCTGGTGATGTTCTTTAGTTTACAGAAAAAACCTCCTGACACCTGGTGTTAGAGCGCGACACTACGTTTCTGGTGCAGCCCTCTGTAAGGTTATTGCTAAGCCAGAAACACGGTGTTGTGCTCTAACACACGTTTCGTTGGAGGATGGGACAGCGTGGAGGATTTTCCTTAAGTACGTCCACAAAGCATGACACAAGGAAGAGTYTGCATGGAACATTTGTCCACTTTTGCTGTATTGGAGGATTTAAAAAAAAAATTAAAAATAAAGAGTCGTCTTCATAAAAGCTTGCCCTGCCTGTGTCCTTAGACCATCATAGCTGTAATTTCACCAGATCTAGTAACCTTTTCTTTTGATTATTATTTTTTTAATTAGTGCAGGAGTGTTACTTTGTTTATAATGTGCCCATGTTTCACATGTTCTTTAAAGTGGACCGATTTCTGAAAGTATCTGTAATCTAGAACTCCTGTGCAACTACTGGCTTGTCTGGATTTAGCCACGCATTAAAATCATCACACTTTACCCAGCTTTCAGTGTGCTGCAAAGAGAAAAACAGATACATGAAGTGAAGGCTTAAGGAAACACCAGGCAGCCATCGTCATAGATACCAGAGTGAGATATGCTGTATCAGGGTCCTGCCAACCGAGCACTAAAGCAACAGACACGTACATTTATAACATGAGATACATTTCAGTTCTAAAGCAGAACTAAAGCCTTAGCTCTTCTGTTACTCCAACAAGTTTTACACCAGAACAACTGCATCTGCTTCAGAATTACCTGCATTTCTGTCAGAACACGATCCGGCCCTGAAAGGCATAGAGAGGTTAAACAATACATGGTGGAACGGAACGCCCAGACAGCCAACACCTCCACAACTGCCTTTGAATACTAAACAATGCACAGCAGAAGCTAGAATATTCCGTGTTTGTCTTTAATCACCGAGCACCACTTTTAAAAATTTAAATTCGTGCCTTTGAGTCAGTTTTTGTTGCCAAAAGCAACAGGTCTTAACAGATATAGTGTGAAATCTATTGTTTAGAACTGGCACTTACTGTTCTTCCTCCCTCTGTAGCAGTAGGGAGTTTTTCCAGGTATGTGGGAGGCAAGCTGCTTGGAGCCATTATATTGCTTGTTCTCTGCATGATCTCCTTCATTAAATAATCTTTTAATGCAACATTAATAGTAATTGCAAGATTACAGTTCAAAATATTTGATAACATCACACTATGCCGTTGAAAAGCTACCGATCTCTTCTCTAAAGCTGGCKGTGGGGGGCAAGCCTACTGTGAAACACCACCAGTCCCTTGAACTGAAAGCATTGCAATTCCCTTTGTTATTTCATTCCAGGTCTGGATGTCTCGCGAGTGATAAGTGGTACAACCTAGCAACGGAGGACAGAAGAAAAGAAAACAACTGGTTAAYTTGTTTTTTACTTTGAACTTTTTAAAGGACATGAACATAGAAGTGTTTTTTTTTAATTGATTCACAAAGTGGAGGACTGTCGATCACCTATTAGGAGATGATATTTAGGTACCAGTGCTTGCATTCATAATGTTTCAATATCCATAGGTATTTCAGAAAAGTAACATTATTCAATTTTTACCTATGTTGCACCATCTGCTTCTTCTGTATATTCTTCATATACATAAAAAATGAGTATTAAGGAGTTTGCAACCTTAGATTCTGTAAAGCATTAGCAAAAATGTGCTTAAGTCTACTATGCTGTYCAAGTCAAATATCCTTTCTACTGTGATTAGTATTGACTCTTTTTGACTGGCAGCTCCTTCAGAAGAAAGAGTAAGTTGTAAGCCATTGCTTACACCAAATATTTAGGTGTAGTTAAATTCTGTTCTTCCATTCTCTCCCGTCTAAGTATCCATCAGTGTTCTCAAAATCAGTCACCTACAGGTTAAGAACTGAAAAAAATATTTGATGTCCCTCTCCTCTTTCTCCTGAATATTCCTTCAATAGGAAGCTTCATGTTGATTCTAACTTTGAATGTCATTAGCAGTACTGGTAACAACAAAAACATTTCCTACTTGCAAAACTAATCTGGATCACAGTTAAAAGAAAATGCTACCAGTTCATTGGTTATTATTTTTGCTGTATACAAATTCCTAAACACTAGACTCTCAAACTGTCCTTAAGGTGAAATAATCAAAAATTTTGCATCAAGGAACATGACAAGATGGAAGAACCCAGGAGGCACACAGAGTAAGCCACAATTTTCACTTACACAAAGGTGTTGAGAAGAGTTCTTGCAGGAGCTTCACAACAGAACAGAGTCAATCAGTACTGAAGAAGTGCCTAAAGCCAAGACCTTATATGACTGACTACATTAGTCCAGATGAACTGTTCAAGAGTCACCAGAAACCCAGRTTGAGGATCGCAGATCTTCCCTATAAAAGGGCAGAAACATTCAGAAACTCCAAAAAACCCCACTGCCTAAATTGGCTTAATTCAACATAACTAGTTCAGCATAACTAATGCTTAGTTGAGCATAACTAACATAACTAGAATAACYGTTCAAAAACAGCTTTGTTTTGGAGCAAGGTAACCAAACTCCTAAACTTAGCAGGCAAAAGTGAGGACGAGAACTCTCCAGAGACTATGGAACATGATCTGTCCTGGGTGGACATCATTGCTGCCTTCCGTTTCTGTGAGGCATTCAGTCTTAAATTCGGAAAAAAAGGTTTTTAGAAGCCATTTCATGATAGAGACTATTTGTGATCACTTTCTCGCAGCAGGACAAAGCTGCTGTTTCATTGCTAACATAACCTACCACTTATGTGTAGCAGGCTTTTACAGAAATAGCTGAACTCCGGTTATGTTTTCTGATTCCCTGCCTTGAAATAAAAACATGTGAAAACAGATATGTCCCCAATTTTCAGAAAGGTAGGATTTGGCAGTATAGCCAGACTMTCCTTGTATATATATAKAGAGAGAGATATATGTATATATCTCTCTATATATATAGATCARCTCTCACGGTTAGCATAAAGAAACATGCCATCTGCAACATGTGTGAACATAYACATACGGGATGACATTAGAGCTGTGCATGGCGTTTTCAACCAAGCAGTTTTTTGGTGTTGGAAAGAATGCGCAAAAGCCAAAATCATGGATGTGTGTCCCACATGGAATCACCAGTAAAAGTTGGATCAGTACAAGCAGTTCCATGAACGYAGAGAAGTGCCATTAGTATCAGGAATCTGCCAACATGGAACAGATTTGTTAACCACAGGACGGAGGCTGCAGTGGAGCCCAACAGCAGTGCAATAAAAACATCTCAGTAAAGATGCAGAAGTACAAATTCCAACCTTAGATCCATGCTGAAGCCTAACCTCAGTCAACATGGTCATATAAAGTACTTCATCACTCAGACTGTGAAGTGAGAGCCCCATCACACTCCCTGAGCTATTGTTGACCATAAACTTGCCATGCCTAAGCCACGTTGGCCCTATGAGGCTGTAAACCCCGAAGCATTACTAGGCATGGGCAGGCTGTTAACATTGTCTTGGTGAAGACATTCCAATAATTGACTTATTGAGTTGCAGGCATAGACAAATAAGTTATTAATAACAAAATTGCTATGAAATGACATAAGTTAAATGAAAAATGAAAATAAATGAAATAATTGAAAAATGAACAGCAAGTTTCATCACTGAAAGAAAAAAATAAAATCAAATCAGAAGTAGCCAACCACCCATATCCCAGGGAACTTGTAATAACAGTGTTTTCTGCAGGACATATTAGTTAAAAATTCAGAAAAAACGTAAAATATTTTATAATTTATATGATACATACATACCGCTGAGTATGAGGAATTCTTTCTGCATGAAAAGCCAGCAAGTGGCACCTCATTAAACAGGACCTAGACTTAATCTAACTTGGAACAGATAAAAAAGAAAGGATTCATATGAAGCTATCCTGCCTGGGGGTTTAATCTCAAAGCTTTCGAGTATAATGAATGAATTAAGTAGGGCAAGTGATTAACAACAAAGAAGTGATCACATAATAAAAACAGAAATAGTACTGAATTTAGAGCAATGTTTCCATTGTTTATGGACAAGACCCTGCTGTGCTATTTTTATTGTTTTAACTCTTAAAGAATAGGCGAACCATATGACAGCACATGTTCTCCAGGTTCAGACGGAAAGGAGCGGGAAAAGGCCGCGAGCAGAATACCTAATGGTGCATAAATAATGGACTGTTCGGATATCAATATTTGTATCATTATGAGAATAAAATTCGGTCTGTAGGACTCACCAATATTTTAAAACATATTTCTCTTAATGGTGTAAGCGTGGAATAAACACCATCAAAATTCTGATGCTTTATGTCACTGGCGTGTGCCGCAGCCGGTTTGCCCGCCAGCCGAAGCGGCGTGAGGCGCAGCTGGGAGGACGCGACGCCTCGCGGGGCGCAGCGCCTGCACCTCCGGCGGGACCCCCACGTGCCCGCTGGGCAGGGGGCGGGGGGCAGCGCTGCCGTGCCCTGCAAGCTTCCTCGCTGGAACAAGCACACGCTGAGGGATCRCAGGGCTTTGTTGGGGCTTGTGCTTTTATGGCTGGCGTAACTCAAGTTAAGCTGACTGCCAATTGATATAAGCCAATTCCCATCAGGGTAAATATGAGGTGTAGGCAGGTACAAAGCAGTGCCCCCCACCCCTCAGCTACACCCTAAGGTAAATCATGAAACACTATGGAGGGTCCAGGCTGTCAGTCCTAGTCACGTTATCTAGACTGCTCTGCTCTAGACAGTGTCTTGCATTTCGTTCTTCACCCACACTCYAGCATTACTTAGTCCTGCTTAAATTATTTAACTCACGTTAAATCACAAGCTCTAGTTTAGGGAGATCCTGAAGGAAACCCACTGAGCAGAGGTCAAGATAAGTCAGGGCCAACAGTGAGAAGACTCAGGAGATGTCTTCCTGGCATAGCAAACTCCCAAGTTAGCCTATGCGACATGAAGGACAATTATCCTATAGACTACCGCAGGCACAGATAATTGCTCCCGGGTGAGTTAGGCAGCACTAAGTCAGCACTTTGCCACCCATCTTTACCTACACAGGCCCAATTTTCTTGAAGCAAGAGGGCTTAGTAGTTCTTCCTGGGTCATTGGTTCTTCTCATAGCATGTGTTGAGCAACATAATTTCTTCAGGTCTCACACGCAACAATAGACAACATAAAACAAGTACCACGGTGGCCAGCAGATTGAGGCCTGTGACGTCTTGGATGCCTAAGTGAAACCTGAGAACACATAATCACCAAATAGTGTATTTTCTTCTACTACATGAAGGTACCAGTGCAAATAATGCTTCAGGGTCTAACAGGTATCAAATGAATTGCACATAATCCTTCTCTCSTGGTATTAAATAATAAGAAATAATATCTTTTTCACTGTCTTTTGTTACCTTCACAAACAAATGTAGTATATACTGAAGTATGTCTAACAGAGGGATATAAAAACAAGCAGCTTGAAATTTGAGATTTCAAGACAGAGATCACTAGGGAAAAACCCAGATTTTCTCAAGGCACTTGATTGGCTCATAAATTTTGCTTTCCATTCACTAAAGCTTTCAGGGAAGAGAAAGAGAGGATAAAGGCTGTAATTGATGGTACAATGCCCACAAGCCTCAACAGATGTGATTCCTCGTAATGAAGCATGTGGGCCTAATTTGGCATTACTTACTACCAGGAGGATCTTATGCAGGGTATCTTTCTAAATCTATGTTTGGTTGGCACCTGTGCCTTGTTGAAACTGGCATAGCACCTTCTGAGTGGGCATAATGCCATTCTAGCAGATGGGCATGAGAGCAGATAGGATGCCAGAGATCTAGTATTGCATTTGCAACAGACTTAAAGTAGCAGGGTCTGGGGTCTCATCACAGGACAGCTGAGGTGGGAAGACACCTCTGGAGATCAGCCAGTCCCACCCCCTCTTCAGAGCAGGATCAGCTAGAGTAGGCTGCATCCAGTTGGGTTTTGAGTATCTCCAAGGATGGGGACTCCATAGCCTCTCTGAACAATCTGTTCTGTGTCTGACCACCCTCACAACAAAAAAGTTTTTTCTTTTCTTTTCTTATGCTTGAATGGAAGTTCCYGTATTTCAGTTTGTGCCCATTGCCTCTTCTCCTGTCACAGGGCACCACTGAGAAGAGTCTGGCTCTGTCTTCTTTACTCCCCCATCAGGTATTCATACAGGCTGATAAGGTCCTCCTGAGCTTCCTCTTCTCCAAGCTGCAGTCCCAGTTCTCTCAGCCTCTCCTCCTATGACAGATGCTCCAATCCCTTAATCATCTTCATGGTCCTTTGCTAGACCCTCTCCAGTAAGTCTGTCTTGTACTGGGGAGCCCAGACCTGGACACAGCACACCAGATGTGGCCGCACCAGCGCTGAGTAGATGGGAAGATCACCTCCCTTGAGCTGCTGGCATTGCTCTTCCTCGTGCAGTCCAGGAGGCTGTTGGCCTTCTTTGCCACAAGGGCGTATTTCTGGGTCATCCCAGAGTAATGAACACAAAGTGCACACCTACACAATTCTTAGGCCTAAAATAACTCTGAAAATCTAAAAGTATCCTCTGTGGTCAGGAGATCATGTTCCTACCAGGAGGAGAGATGATCCGGGAAAGGAGGGTGAACGAGAGAGACAGTACACCTAGCACAATTCCCAGAAGGAAATACCAAGAGGTAAGAGGAGATGCCAGAACCTAGCTTGCTTCCCAGCTAAATACTTTTCATATGAAAGCCATGAACTATACCTCAAACTCGAAAAAATGATAACTGGAACATTTCTAAACAGTAGAACTGCAACCTATGGATCAGACATCACTGAACAAAAAGTAACTCAGCTGATGCCAATTTATAACAGCTGACAACTAGGTCCAGTACTTTAAAATAGCCTAATGCTTTCCTCTGGTCTGAAGGACCAGAGGTCCTTCCTCTGGTCCTTCAGACTGATTAGCTGTCAGGTGCAGCGGCACCTCCCTGTAGTGCCCATAAAAGCAATTTAGTCTACTGGGAAAAGAAATACCAGATATGAGCCAAATCCTATTTTGCTGGGAAGATTTAACAACTGAATTAATAYTTTATAGTAGATTTACTTTTTTTGTCGTTGTTCTTGTTTTTAAAGTAAAAACAGAACTTCTCATTTTATTTTAAGCCTCTGAATCTATGGGCAGAATTTTCATGCTATATATGCATTTGTATCAACTGACAATAACTTCACTATGTTAAGCAGAGTGATGCAAGATGTGAACCTAGTCCTCATCCTCATATATTACTGCTCAACTTCATGAATATGTGAGTAGATAGAGCTAGATTTTACTCTTTTTCCTTGCATCAGTGTTTCTTTGGTCACAGTGCAGGCATCTGCTGAAGCAAAGAGAAGCCCAGTGGAGCCCGTAACTATTATCTTTTGGTTATTTGTTGTTTGTTTGGTTGGTTTTTATAACTAGTCCTTGGTGTTAAGGATGCTCCTCTGATGGAAATTCATCACCTGAAAGAGGAAATAATGCATCCTGGATGATAAAATGGTTTGTGAATGGTATTCTAATAAAATACTGTACCAAACTCACAAATCACAGAAACTGTACAGATTGAAGTGAACCTGTATTTTGAAGTGTACACATAGTGATTTGCATGATATTCATTGTGTTGAGGTTGAAAACATTACTAACATCTTTGCTCTAAGCCTAACAGACCAATTTATTCTAGCTGGCACTAATAAAATGTATCATTAGCAAACAGGGGTCAGTGGAAACCACAGCACAGAGAACATGAAGAAGAATAACAGATAGTTCAAGAAAAAGGATTAAATCTACTTCAAGCTGGCATTGTACAAGTGGCTCATCAGAACATTATTCTAACAAATGTAATCTACGATATACCAAAAGTGTAGTCATCTATTATGCTCAGTATTAAAGCAAAATAGTACTTAAGGAAAGTGATGCAGAACAAAATTGTATTAGCTTCTTGGATCATCTTTAATGATACCAAATTTAAAGTATGATATTTATGCGCTCATCTCCTTATCTTCTAAAAATATTCTTATACCGATTAAACTTGCAAATTTTAAATCTGTATTTTGATTTGCTAGAATTTGTGTTCAAGATTCCAATTATTACTACTTATTTCCAGCATGGTAAGCTAATTTTGCTGCCTTTGCCTTTACGCCTTTAGTTATTTGTTTTGAAAACCAACCCGCAATGCTGATAATTCCAGGAAGACAGAGGTTGCAGTGCATTTTGTTATAGTACAGGCTTGGTCTTTCCTGTTGGATCCAAGTCTTTCAGAACTTTCAGTGGTTTTTAAGCCTCTCATTGTGCCATAAAGAAAAATATAAACCATTTGCAATTAAATACACACTTGCACACAAAATCACACAACACAGGGAGATGAAATCAAAGAGAAAATAAAGTTGAATATTCTGCAAGAAGCCCTTGGACAGCTTGGGAGCTGAACCCGAGTTTGTTGTGTCTCAACACACAGTATCTTTCTTCCTCTAGACCACCATGAATACCCCTACTCATCTTCCCATTTAACTTCAGTTTTCACATTACAAAGACATAAATATTCTAAGCTGTTGTGTTTTCTACCCTTATACAAACATTTAAAACTATTTCATAAAAAGAAACCCAAACTGTCTCCAAGGATAACATCCAAAGATATTATTAGCATTAATTTTATCAAATGAAGGTTTTTGTKTAGAGTATCTGGCAGGAAGCAAGTTCTCGTAGATGGTATATTGAATAAATGAACATTCAAGCACAATAAAGAACATTGAACGAGCCAGATTTTCCTGCACAGGTGCAGAAGCAAAAAGTTAGATGCTGGTTTTCTCTCTCTCTAGCTCAAGTGTATTTATTCCATTCTTGCACGCTAGTGGACTTCCTGTGTACTAATATTTGCTACTGAACACAGTCCTTAGGAGGGTTTGGTTTATATACCYCAAACCATGACATAGCATTTCACACTCATAAGGAAACAAATACAATGAAAACAGAATATGTAAGAGCTATAAGGCATCAGCAGCCTACAAAATGCACTATAAAACCAGAGAGACAGCAGAATTTTGAAAATAGCAGATCTTCATTAGGATAATCAATTTAAACTCAATGATAATTGTACRAAGTATGGTAATTTTAGTCTCTAACTGTGTGTTTTAAGCACCCTTTTGAATGCTATGAAATGGAGAGAAARTCAGTGAATTAAATCTACTGAGAGAAAAATGTCTGCCCTTACAATACTTGGCAAAAATCTGGTACTGGATGAAAGCATGTCAGACTTCAGTTCAGCGTGGATAAGGCAGAGGTAATGCTGGCTGGCAGACGACAGTGTTTTGAAGAATTGGCAAGGTCTAAGAGTACTCCCTTGGCTGAGAGCATCTGCTAACCTACGGTGAAAGCACTTTATAATCTCAGGGTTTCACTCTTCCTTGCTTCTGGGCTTCAGGTAGCAAAAAGAATCAAACACACACTGCTATATGTTTCTCTAATCAACAGGTTATATCTTTGCCCCTCAGATTCAACCCCTGTCCAGTTTACCTGTTGCCATTTTTGCATCAAACTGGACTTCTAACTCTTGGCTACGGTCAGAGACCCTAGAGCGGGCTTTGGCAAGAGCGGAGCAGTGCTGCTCCCTGGGAGCAAGAGAGCCCGCTGAACACAAAGCTACACCTGCGTTCCCTCCTCCCCACCCCTGCACCCGGCAAAGCAACGTTTGCACCATCGTTCACAACCAACAAACAAAAAGCAGCAGGAGCACAATAAAAATAAGCAGCTGTTTAGTGTTGGATCCCTTTGTTTGAAGTTTACACCCAGCGACACGCAGGTGTGCGGTGGGATGCTCCGGTGCCTGAGGGAGCCTGCTTCCCTTCTCTGCTCTCTCCCAAGTGCTGTTTTTCTCTCCTCAGCCCCCCTCTCACTGACCCATGAACCTGCTGTTTCCATTGCTGAGAACGGCTTGGACATAAATGTTTAGATTTTGTCAGGTCCACACCTTTGAGGAGTAAATGCCCCCCTTCACCCGCTCCCACTGGGCCCCTCACACTCTCAACACACAGTGTAGACTGTGCAGAGGATACCACCTCATAGCAGGTATTTAATAAAAATATATATATTTTAGGTGAAGTATGCATGCCTTAAATAATTTTGACCTAGATAGAAGCTGCTTTTATTAAGTTGCCACATCTATTACCAAGAAGAAAGAGTCAAGTAGGCTATAGTATTCCATGGGTTTCTTTTTACAAGCTTTGCTCTTAAAGGAGAACTTTTGAAACATTGTTCTCTCTCATCAAAGAAGATGAGAAAGAATAGGATTAAGGTGAAGAGAAGGATTTCTTTGAATAGGGAAGATATAATTACACATTTTCCATGACACATGCTGGAAAATGTAATATTGGATAATGCAAGTAACCTCAAATTTTTCATTGTATTTTAATAGAGAGCTCTCTTTTAAGATTTTTATATTATATACAGTATATAGTTATAGGTATAGACACTTCTCACATAAAAAGGATTGAAAAGGAATCAAACAAGAATAAACTCTCCTCCCTAACCACTAAGGAAGCATGATAAAGAAGGACAATATCAGATTAGCTACAAATTTTCCATCTCATTGTTTCCTGAAAAATAAAATTTTATAATGAACATACTCCATACAAGCTGTGCAGAGGAAGTATCTCTTCCAAAAATGCACAGAGCAGTAGTAAAAATCAAGCATGGACTCAACGACATCTGTTGTGGCATTGTTATCAAATGCCATCTTTTTTACACAAATCTATAACAGTCAGTACTTTTTTGTGTGGAAATATTAGTTTGTCTGCGGCATCTAAAAGTTGGCACACGAGGACCGACAGATGCTTTGGTTTTACCTCATCTTCAACTTACTTGGCTTCTCATTACACTAGCTGCAGCTCGGCAAATTATTCCTCTGCTTTGGAAAGTCGACAAAATGCCATCTGTCTCTGCATGGTTATCAAAACTAATACTGTAACGTGAAAAAACTATGAACTGAAATTGTACCTGGCAACTACATGGTGAGGTCGAGTTTCCCGTTAGATTACTCATATACACAAATTTCAGTTAGTGGACACGCACCTATCCCACCGTGTGCTCAGCCTAAGGAACAGTCAATCTCTGACCTTTCTTGCGTGTAACAGGGTCTCATACCATTGACATTGACTGACACTAATTATGGCTTAGAATGCAAAATGAGATAGCTTCTCACCAACTGAGACTCCAAGGTCACTATGATTAGAGTATGAGTAGCTTTTGGTTTTTCTTATAAAAATGAGAGGCTGAATGCAGGGAGGAAAGAGGTGGAAAGGTCAAGGAAAGAGAAGGAGTAAGATTACATCAGTGTGGTTCAGCATGTAATCGGGTTGGCCCAACAGCTACAAGATTCATCACYAAGGCTTTAGGAAGAGAAAACATGAACAAGGCGTCATTAGATAAAACAGAAAAGAACAAAAAGGTATGAAAAGGCCTGACAGTCCCACCCTTAATTTGACAGAGAAGAAGTAGGCACCTTCAGAGCTTCTCTTCCTTTCTAAATACCATGGAAATTTCTCCACCAACTGGTGAAGTGCAGCCCAGAATAAATACCTCACACAGACAGATGTAACAAAGCTTGCTGTTCTACACTGCGGAAATACTTAAATGCCAACTCCAGAGCTAGCTCCAGCCAAATGCATTTTAGAGATAAAACTGAGGTGATGATCCTGTGGATCAGCAATGGAGAGGTGGTCAAAATCCAGGCTAGTAGACACTGCCCTCTCTTTCATGGAGCTTCTGAGCTGCATGCTGTTAAAAATGAGAGAGTAGAGTGTAGTTGTTCTCATCCTCCCTCTAAGCATCCCCTACTGCTTGTGGTCAGAGATAGCATAAAAGGTAAGTTGGTCTTCAGTCTGAAGCAAAACCGTGTTATATTTTGTCGCCAAGAGAAGAGGTAAGGGTAGCACAAACAAGCCCACTGCTCTGTGTCTTTAGTCAGCAAAATTAGTACCAGATCCTGCCACACTGTAGGAGCAATAGACTACTCCTAGATACCCTTTGGTTAAGAAACCATCCCCCGGCCAACCTTATTCATGGATCTGAGCAATTAAGTCTATATTGCACACAGCATACAATGCCRATTTTTATTTCATATTTAAAACACTATAGAAAGAGCATCAATCTCCCTTTACCATCTGAGATACTTTGAACTGAATATTAATTCTTTCCAAAATTGCATAAGCTTAGTAATATTTAATATGAGAAAGGCTGACCCCAAAATCTCCTGTCCCTTATGTATTTTCAGGCTGAAGTTACTCCTATCTTGCACTGATGTATGATAACAATGAAGTTCCCTGTTGWTACAAATGTGAGTTTATTTAAAGCTATCCAAGGTAGGCAAACATTCATATGAGGAAAAAATGCTTCAGCTAATGGCTATTTTTATTTTTTTTGTGGAAAGACATTTTTAAGTTTAACTTAACAAAATCAACATCTACTCCTCTACTGTTTTCCTCTATTATTTCCATTCTCTTTTATCATGATTATTTTTTTATTTCTTAAGAAAAAGTTTGTGTAAAATACATACCACCTTCCATGCAGTTCTGGAAGTGGTTACTAGAGATTCCTTACAGGCATTCGTTGTCTGCTCTAGTAAGCAGTCCTATTGCATATGCCTTAAGAATGATATTACTTTAAGTTGTGCTCTGCTACCCCTTTGAACTGACACCACGATGTAGGACTGAGAAATCATTATATCCCGCCGGAATCCCTTTCTGCAGAAGAGGCAGTGTGCATTGCCTATCAGTTACATTCACACCTCATCTAAATGAGTAGAAAAGGACAGAAAGACGGAGAAAGCTCAGAGCTTCCTCTCTTCCTTCGAGGCACCCTTTTTTCCTTCCATACAACATTCTCCCTTGTGTTCTTGGCTATGCTGTATTATCATGAGCTCCTTGGGAAAGGACCTCTTCTCCCTATCTACAAAGAAATCATTAAAAAACAGTAATGTCTTGGCTTCACTATGTAGTTGGTTTCTCCTTGTATGTTCTTGCTCCCAGCAGTGTTAAGTCCATGTGTAGCTCTTATTCACAGGAAATCCTTTTAGTCTTACAATGAGGTTTTTGTAGAGAGTCTTTGGTGTTATTCTTCTGTATTTGCAAGGACTCTTGAATAGCGGGCTGTCTGGGACACRGTATCTAGGGGAATAACTAATATAGCCTAAACGTAAACTAATTTTGGGGAACAAAAGCAGCCTTCAAGCTATATGCAAAGTTACTACAGGCTGTTTTTTTCAATGAGGGTGAGTGGAAGTGACAATTCTTTTGCACTTAATGAGCCAGAGTAGCACAGATTAGAGAAACCCTCTAAATTATTTGGCTGTTGAATAAAAATCCAATTTAAATCTTGTGGAAAGTAAGAGCTTTGGTTCAGCTGTAGAATCAGGGTGCATAAGCAAGGAAAATAAGCAGTCTT
Organism: Oceanodroma leucorhoa; assembly: GCA_030449065.1. NCBI lineage: Eukaryota > Metazoa > Chordata > Aves > Procellariiformes > Oceanodroma > Oceanodroma leucorhoa. The sequence goes on from JASVER010000112.1 coordinate 2,083,352, forward strand.
TTAGATCCAGTCCCTAAACTAGTAACAGTTTATTATATAAAAGCCAAGCACAGATAATGAGAAAAAGAATATGTTAAGAATAAAGAAAAAAAGAAATCCTCGGGAGACCAAGAGGTTTGCTCAATGTTACCAACTACTCCATGCAAAACAGTAGCCTTTCTAGAGAAACTGATATGCCTTCCTCTTACACTCCTTTGGACCGGGGCCTGTGAGGAGACAGCAGTTCACAGTGAAGCCAGCGTGGCAACATCAGAAGACATTTCTGCTTGCTGGTGTTGCTCAGCAGTGCCCATCATAACTTTTCAAGCACCTAAGAGATACTCTGTGAGGACTTGGGAAAAAGAGAAGGCTCTGCAAGGGAGTGAAACCAGCAGAACAGCAATAGAAGGGCTAAGAAAAGATTTACAGTATGGAGGACTTCTGTCAAATATTCTCAGCCTTTTTCATCTTGGAAAGTCCCRCTTCTCCACCAGCCAGGAAAAAATTTTTCATTTCTTGTTTTGTTCACAAGCAAAAACTGTAACTTGGCAGTGGTCCATTGCAAACAATAAACACCAACAGAACTTTGCCAGTTACCATCGTGGTTATACATCTTGGAGCCTATCCTTTCCTCTTTACTTTGGCTGTCTGTCTCTGCAGTCTGCAAGCTATTCAGGCCAAGGATTGTCTACTACTTTGATGACCACATATGCCACCTCAGTGAAAAGGAATGCAGAGTTATGTGTACAAATAAATATTGACTTTTGGCCTTCTTGAAAAGTATGATTCCCTAAATGACAAACTAGTCTTAAAAAATGAAAATACACAAGTTCCTCTCTTAACACAACAAACAAAAATAACACACACACAAAATCCTCCCAAATAGTACTGTAACTGTTAGTTTAGCAGAGAAGACTGACTTCCTGTGGATTTGTCATCCTTAGACAGATGTAGACTTTAACTAAAACTGTCTCGTCGAGGGATGGGCATTCACATCCCTCTTCTTTCTGGAAAATGTGTCATTGAAACTCAGAATCCAGATCCTATTTTAAGTGGGATAGACATCATGGTCTTCCTCACCATGTACTTTCATAAAACTTGTAACCATACCTCATGGAGGTCTCTGCTTTTCTATTCTGTTTCGTTAAAATAATCAACACACCCACCTAATAGGAGGGGGATAGAAGGGGAATTCTATGACATGGTCACATCACCTCATTTCTAAAACAAATAAGGCTTAAAAATCCTGRAAAGGACCCAAGTTGGTGGAGTTAGCTCAGGCTACAACTGATGAGGTTTCCCAAGACAGCTAAGCTAATCTAATGCCCAGATGAGTCCACAACACCCTCTAGCCCATTATTAAATACAAATCTATAGAGCACATCACTGTGTTCAGTCCTCAGAAGGTAGGTCTTTATGGTGACTGTAAAATTCTCATTAGGCTACTGGGATTATCTCTTCCCTTTATCTTATTTGTTTGGCTCTCTATAAATACTGAAAAAAGACATGATGAATCAATGAGTGATTCAGATTTTGCCTTCAGTCTTTATCATCAGGCATTTATCTACCTTTTGTCTCTGGAGTTTTCTATCCTGCAGTAAATTTATTGTAGTGCTTCCGAGTGATTTTTTCCCTTTTCCTTTCCCTCCCTTCCCCCAATACTCTATTGATTTTCTCATTTTTACAAATAAGCATAGCAATAAATAAAATTACAAAAGCTYAGGACAGAATCATAGCTGAATAAATACACTCATCAAGAATAAAAAATTGTTGGCTAGACTGGGGAAGTTACAGTTCCCTCATGTACCTTCTTTATTATGAAGTGAAAATGCAATTAGTAAAGCAGAAGAATCTCAGAGTCAGGCTTCTATTTCCCASTTTGCTACTGATGCACTGTGGCCACAGGTGGTGTATTTTAAAGTCATCGGCAAATATTACCTAAGACGGGGGTGAAATAGAGGTGGTCTAACGCCACTAGCACCACTGCTTGACAAGGAGGTCATTGCATCACCCTTCTGTCACCATCACAACTCCGTGCAAGATCAGTGTAATAAATACCCATCTCTCAGGTTAACTGAGAGATGTACAAATGGAATGTTGGCAAGCTGATTTTTAACTTCTTGGATTGAAAAGCCCAGTTATACAGCACATACAGAAATGATGAATCAATATTCCTCTGAATATTYGACATACTTTAGGGTGCTAAGTTCWTGTTCCAAAGTATTTTGGAATTATTTTGTGACCTTAAGCATTTACAAAATCACACCATTCTGCTTACATGTGATGGCAGGACCATTTCACAGGACAAGAGAAGATCCAGCTTAGTACTTTCTACTACTATGTTTCTGCTTTCTACAGATAGATTTATATTAGCACAAATAGTCTCCTAATGCTTGAAAAAAATAGGGCACCAAATATATAAGAAGTGTTTTCTGAAAGCAACTGCTTAGATCCATTTCACAGTCAGTTAAGGTGCTGCATGTTTTAACTATTCTTATATGCTTAGAAATTTTTAAAGATTTATCCTTTTTGAAAAAAAAAAAAAAAACCCAAAAAACCAAAAAACCGTCATTTCACCAAGTCTGAAAACCAGTTATGAGAAATATTTTCAAGTAAAATATCTAATACATCACCTCTTCTTTTTCTGCATGAAGAGTCTCTCGAAGAAGGTTAAGAAAATACGAYAAAAAAGTGCCAGTACCTTAACACCTCCAGCGTCTCGCAGGTACGTTTCCCATGCCAGGTACGGCTGGGCACCCCAGCGCAGCCCGCAGCCCCCGCCGTTCCGAGGAGCAGCCCCGGGCCAAGCCCGGCGGCCCCGCCGCCCGCGGCAGGGGGGGGGTCGCTCCGCGGGGGCGGCCGGGCCGGGCCCGCCTCAGCACCTCGGCCAGCTCCGCGCCGCCAGCCGGGCGGGGGGGGGTACACGCGTGGGTGTCAGTGACCGGCCTCGCACGCTGCCAGGGGCTAGCCAAAAGTCACGCCATGACCATCGCTGCTTTTGATGTGTCATCAGCCCTTTCCACCCCCCCCCCCYCCAGGTTTCCCTGCAAGGGGCATGGAGCGAGTAGGAGGGGCGGGAGAAGGATGGGTAATAATTTTGCCTTGCTCCTGTATGTTCAGCGGTTTAGGCAGTATCTGCGCAGCTGGTTTCAGCTGTGGCCTTGCTCAGAAAACACATTTTTCATTCCTGTCATGAGACACATTTGAAAAACTAAAATACCAAACAACACAGGTGAAAAATGAACAGCAAAAAGAAAGAAACGTCAGGGAGACAAAACTGAAGGAAAACAAAATGAAAGTTGGTACTTGCTTTTTTGCTTCTCACTCTGGCACAAGGACTACAGGACAGTTAGCTTGTGCCTTTTTTAGAGGGAGCAACAATAGGGCATGGGGACAAACCACCAGGCAGCTGGAGGGAATGTACAGTAGTACTTCACAGCAAGATGCACTTGCCGAAAAAAAAAATAATCTATAATCTCAGTTGAGAACAGGGTAGACTGTGGCTGAGAAATTAATTGTGCTGGACAGCAGAGCTAGTAAATGAAAGCTCCATCTGGATCAGGCTGACACTAAAATAAGCTGCAATAAAATCTGTCAAGTTGACTAAGCTAACCAAAACTCCCAACAAAAACAATCTGAGAAAAACAAAATAGTAGAAGAATTAGAAAACTTGAAGAATATGGAGACTGTGGGGCATGGTGGTGATTTGCATCCCTGGTATAAGAAGCAGTACAGGAATTGTATAAATGGGGGAAGAATTCATTATGCATAAAAGTACCCAAAACCTAAACGCTGACAGAATTCCAAAGGAGATTAATATTGCAGAAGTTGCTCATGCAAAGCTGTGTGGGATGATGATATGAACAACATCATAAGTGACCTCATCTAGCATCAGAGAAGCTGCCTCTGGCACAGGAAATAAAGCAATTGCTTCTGAACACAGGCTTCATTTGTTTTTGATAAATCTTAATGAGATGGACAAAAGAGGGGAACTTACTTAATGGTATTTTCAAATGAGGATACCTTCATCCATATCTACATTTCAGGAAAGATAACAGACTGAATAGTTACTGCTGTATAAAACAGACTTAAGTATGCTGCATCTGACAGGAAAACATTATTACTAGTAGTCACTTGTAGAGTCTATAGAGCAAATGTCACTTATTTTATAGTCTAAGCATAGAGAAATTTTACTTCTTCATGATTGTTCAATTGCCAAGGAGGAACTGAACTCTAAGTTCTGTATTTTAATTTGGTGAGATCTTTAAATTTGTTTGACAGACTTCTGTCTTGGCAAAGATGGCCAGCATATGTCATAGAAACCTGCCACTCTACATCAAGAATTTCCAGGAGGCCCCAGAAAAGGACAGTCACAAAAAGTTAAAAGCTAAGGACATTTGGAAGGTTAAAAAAAAAAAAAAAAAAAGCGCCAGTGCAGAAGGAAGGCAATCCTGCCCAAATTTGATTAAAGCTTTCAGCAAAGACTATTCAGTACATATTCCACCTTGAAGGCAAAAATAAAGTTCTTCACTTCAATCAGTGATACAGGATAAGTTGAAATAAATTTCATTAATTGGATGTATTTGAAAAGGTCATTTAAAAATCACCACAAAGTAGACTGCACCACTTGGGCCTAATCCTGCCTTCATGGAAAGCAATGGTGTTCCTAAGGTGCCTCAAGCCCTCAAAAAGAAAAAAATGTTGTGTAAATAAGGAGGGTCACAACATGTACTGACAGGTCAGAACAGATTATAACCAGAGGTAAGTTTCAACCCCACATTCCTTTTCTATATGGGGTACTAAATTGTATTCAACACAGTGGTAGCTGAGAACTGATAAAAACCAGAGTCCCTTTCTGTGACAAAATGCTTTCAAATCAGCGAGAGTAAAACATGCTCAGTGATGTATGAATAATAATCTGGTCTGCTTCTCTGTATTACTACAGGAATCTTTTCTGATTTACTTGAACAGCTACCTGGGACAAACCTGATGCACTGAAAGGGAGAGAAATCTCTTGTTTTCAAGTAGCTCGAGGCTATGCAAGTGCACAGCAGAATTTGGCCTTATCCTCAACATCAACAAAAAATATCATGGTGGAGGTATTACACTTACATGTAACGTTTGGTCCAATATATACGATACTGAACAGGAAACTAGTAAATCAGTAACTTCCATACAGGCAGCTCTCCATACTGTCTGGGCATCTGACTCTTTGTCCATTATTATGACTCAGTTTGCAAGACAAACTCACAGATTGGGGCTTTTTTGCCTTATCTTCTCTCCCTGGACACCTGTAAATATAAAGACATCTCCTCTTGTGTTCGGTATTTGCAATTGCCTTAAATTATCCATTTCTTCAGGAATGGATAGATAGTTTCTTATTTTCCTCTATAAGAAGCCACGTGGGACATATTCCGTGTTAAATAACAAACCTACCACTTACTACTAAGAATAGAAACAGCATTTCTTCCTGGCAAGATAAGTCCTGACGTGAGGACAGGACTGTGAGCTAAGTCAGAGCTTGTCACCTCTGCGCCACTACCTTCTTTGTAATCTTCACCAAATCCATTAGTCTCTCTGGATTCCCAGTTTCCTTTTTTGCGCAAAGCTTTCTTGCCTCTGGCGAACATTGAGAAGACGAATTCATTAATCTCTGCAAAATGCTGAGAGGTCTGCTCACCACTGGTTTCAGAAAAGTATCACCATGAGAGTAGATTGGCTAGAACGGAAAGAGCAAAAATATTGTTTTGTTTGGAGCCCACGTAAGGAATTTGAATTAACAGAACTGATGAAGGACAAACACCTCTGGTGGGACTGGGAAAGCTGCAGGAGGGAAATACCTGCTGAACTGACCCAGAAAGAGTTAAGAGCCTAATGGGAAAATCCCCGCAGGTTTGAACTTAATGTGCAGTGACAATGAGGAAATCCATCTGGATGTAAAGCTGCAAGAAATACAAGGCATCAAGAAAGGAGGCATTCATGCTTTTTATGAGTTATGAGTTATTGTATCCAGCATTTGYCATGATACCTCAGATAACATATAATTGTTCTCCGAAGGGTTCTCCACAGAGCACGCATAATGAAACAGGTTTCARAAATGCAAGCTTCGGTGGGAAGAGAMGAGCTCGCCTCATGGCAAACATGARTGTTCCTTGCATTTCAAAAGGAGCCAGTTTCAGTAATTCGAATAAATTCTTCACACTGGTAACAGGCGTGTGAACAGCCCAGATTGTATTTAAGATCAGGAAGATAATCAGAGCTCTTGTCCTGCATGCGTTTAAATCCAGGGTGCGGGGCTGGGACTTGCAGGCAACCATCTCCAGCAAGAGCTTAGCAGGGGCAGCCATACGTCCTTTATAGAAGAGCTAGGACTTACAACAGGTGAATCAAGAATCCAGAGTAAATTAATAAAACCARTATAGAGTCAGGTCAAGAACAGCAAAGGCAAGGAGGAGGAATTACAAGTATTCCACTTTACTTGCAAAGTTTTTGGGGCAGTTGATTTTGTACCTCTATGGTTTTGGGGGCAAAAAGGACAATTCCTTCCTTGCTTGCTTCCAGAATGCGGCTGTTTGCACGAAAGGRGATGGGAGCCATCACAGACCCAGCAAAGCACATTAGAACTGTAGAACTGAAAAAGGATAAACGAGCCCAATTCCATGAAATCAGGAAAGTTCAAATGACGTTGTTTGTAGGAAATGGAAAAGACTATGTTTAATTGATGTTCATGCCAGGGTGATGCACCTATTATGAGGCAAGCTCACACGACAGTTCTGCYGGACACACCTGAGGACTTTGGCAAGTCATTTACTCAGCATTGTCCTCACCTGTCTAAGGGAAATAATCTTTCAGTGTCTCAAAGACATAGTGAACTACCCGACTTATATGTTGATATCTGATATGCTCTCAAACTGTATAATGTGTTCATTACCATAACTTTTAAACAGATATTTTATTAAACATGTTTTTAAAGGGTGCAGGTTAGAGGGTGGAATTAACAAGCAAATAAAGTAGAAAAGCAAAGTCAAAGTCACAACGAGCAACACACACTGGTTATTCCTTCAGGCTGCTCATGTTTTAAACACCCACTCTTAGAGCTGCTCAGTACTTTCCGCCGAACACGACAGCATCCGCTGGTGATTGACACTCAGCCATTACACAGTGCAGTTTTGTCAGCAGGAACTCAACAAAAAAGTGAAGCTGAACACATTTGGATAAGTGTGCACTCCTGAAAATGGCCATAATTTACTCAAGCCTCTTCCATTGATACTGATAGGAGTAACATTTTAAGATAAGCCTGTAGAAAAACCTGTAATTTTCTGGTTTTAAAAAAAAAACTTGTTTCTTTCCCTACTGCTTTTGTGGGAAGAAGAAGCCCCAGGCATCTGACTGCAAGCTCTCAGTCACCCAGTGACTCTGACCTACAGAGCATAATACAGAGCAATCACACCTCCATGGGGTAGCTATTCAGAGACACTGGAGCCCATACAGGTGAACTGGGCTCCTTGCTTTTTTGGGTTGGTTTGGGTTTTTTTTTCTTTTAATCTCTGAATTCCTCAGTCTGGGCCAGATTTTTTTCCTCTCTTTTTCTTTATTTTATTTCATTTTTATTATTTCACCTCCTCTTTGCCTTTGCCCCCCCTCAAAGGTCCATCAATCACCACTACCAGTCTGAGCTGGGAAAGGAAGGCTACTTCAAGGTCACTGTATAAAAAGCCCTAATGCTTTYCAGTGAAAGGGAAGGGAAAAGAGGCCACAAGTGGCTTCCTGTTTCTATTAATTGTTTAGGGAAACTCCTTAGGAGGGAAGGAGAAAGTATGCATGGGGGGAAAGCTGTACGGCCAGAGGAGGGGCTATATGTAAAAGGGCAGTCCATAAAGATAATATCCCACAAAGAGAAAAAACTTATTGGCATGCTAATAGATGAGCGCGAGTTGGAGAGAGATGAAGGAGACAGACGCAGTTCTCCAGAGGCAAGTAGTTCCCCTGAGGCCGATCGACCGTGAACGGGGCTGGCCATCTTTGACAAGGACAGACACCACAGAAGGGAAGTGGGGGAACTGCTACAATAAATCCGGCACGTGTTTCTTCCCAGATTTTCTCCGTGCTGCCGGAGGAGCAGGCTGCAGCAGCAGCTGCTCTTCAGCTCAGCCCTGACATGATCTCTTGAGCTAACCAGTGCTTCTGCTTGCGCTACTCAGGTGGGTACACAGGGGGAAAGGAACTTTTGCCATGGAAGCAGCTTTGTAACCTGCTTCCTCTTCCTCCTCTGCTGTCCTCCAGGCCTGTATGTTAGTGATCTGCACGTGAGCCACTGACACCGAAGGAGCGAAGGCAGCAGAGGAGTTCGCTGTGTTCAGCCACTCGGTGCAATATTTGCCTCCATGCGTAGGCTTGGGAACCAAGTCCACTACCCCATCTCCAAAACTGGTTCTGTTACCCAGCCCTCTGAACAGCAATTCCTGCTATTAACCTTGGTTTTACGTGCACTATTGATATTCCATATTTAAATAAAACTATGCTAAACTTGCTTCAACATTGTTTTACAAATGAGGAAATACCATATTCAGCCTTAACTGAAGGCTGGATTAAGATGCACATGCACAAGGGTAAAGCTAAGTTACTACACACTGTTTCTTGTTAGCAGAGTTTTCTGTAACACTGTTTTCCCTAGGTTTAGGGTTTTATGTTTTCTTTGACTATGTGGGCAGAGGAGAGGCAAGGGAAGTGTCATATTTTTTATTTTTATATTGTTTACAAACTACAGACTTGCAATAGAGCCCTTATATATCATCTTTCACAACACATTTTGAGTACTGTTGCTGTTGAAATATTAGGTTTCGATACCTATTCACCTACAGTCACTTACAATGACACTACTGTTTTAGGTACCCTACTAGCACAGAATAAAAGGCGATCTCTATCTCCAAGAATTTATAATCTACAGATTACACATAAAATTTAGGCAAATCTTTTCAAACAGGTATTCTTACTTTATTGCTGGAGAATTTAGATATAGATCTTTTTCCCTCAAGTGAGATTCCTATAGGCGTCTARAGCATAACAGTGCCATTAAGAGGAAACTCTGTTAAAGAATACAATGATTTTTTAAAAAAAGGTAAATATTCATGCAGAGCCATAGAAAATACACATTATTTTTGTTACAGAGAGAAACAATGCCAGTGATTAATAATGCGGACATTCTTGAACTTTCATTTCCTCTTGAGTACTGTGGTGTTTGCTTTCTGATTCTAAAATATTCCTACATTGTGCTACAGCAACAAGCCTCTCATCTTTAATTATCAATTCCCCCACAAAACCAGAGAGGTAAAACGTATCCGAGCCAAAATACAGAGCCAAACAATGCCCCCCAGCTGCCCTATTGCACTGTATTTCAGGGAGTCTATGGAGAGATTGCAACACAACAAGAGAGCTAAAAAAAGACAACCCTGGAACCTGAGATAAGGAAGCACTGAGAAAAACAGCAACCACAAGTTCTCATGGGATGAGGCTTGGCTGACGCTAGAGCAAGAAATACATGAAAGAAACAAGTGAACCACACCCATGAAGTGACAGCTCCTGTTCAGTGATAAAGATCCAGATAGGGTCTTGCAAGCTGGGTCTCTGCCTTGGTTATTTATATCACTCAAACAGGAAAACCTACTAATATATAAACAAGAAGTCTGGGATCAAAAGTGGTTGGCGATTATCTATTTAATCYTCTGTATAGATTTAAAAAATAGCATACCAAGCACATTCTATAAGGAAAGTTTAAACTGATAAAACCAGTTTCTGACTAAAGACTAATAAGCATATTAGTTCAAGACTATGGACACAGTTAAAATGTGTAAAATTTTCAGTCTCGGTATCTCTGCCCCACCAGTACTTTTTGCCACCTCAAGCTTGCGTTTGCATGCGTATCAATTTAACACAGACAAGAAGATCATGCACAGTACATCCTTGCTGCGCAGCAACAAGGTACAAAATGATGGTGGGGCCAAACAATGAATTTTGATTCAGCCTGAAACCAAAGCCTTGATAGTTCCCTTAACAYTTGGGTTTTCTTTTCATTATAACTGTGCTCCTTTAGACTTTCACTTCATTGCCCCCTTAAAATTAATCCTCTTCCCAATTGTTTTTCCTAAAAGCACACACAAAAAGCAAAATAAAAGAATACAATTCAACACATGTCTAATCTATGCTGTTCCTCTAACTGATGCACTGGGGTTCTATAGACAACCACAGCATGAATCAAATTATCATTTTGGATTTCCATTTCAACCTCACCAAGCACATGAATTAAACSCCCCGATCTCCCTTTACCCCACCAGAGTCCTGTAAAGACAATTGTGCACTAGTGCTCAGCAGGCCATGCACACCTTCCATGGCTTTAAGGACTAAATGATTCCATTTTAATGAAGTTGTCATTATCAGTAAGTTTTTATGCTTGGAAAGATTCCTGTAGACCCACACTGGTCTGTTGATGCCTAGTGCAGTTGAAAGTAAGCTGAACTTTGTCGGAGAGGTCTTTAAAGACTCTTCAGTGATGAAAGGAATTGRCTTGGGTTAGACATTCAGAGGGATGGGTCACAGGCTTATTTGTTCCTGCACTAACGAATATATACAGTACACACCTACTGCCTCATCTCTCAAGAGYCAGGTGTTTACACTCTTGATCCAGCTCTGTTCCTACACGATTTCTTTTGCCTGAACCACCTGACCATCCATATATAAACCTCTCAGCCATGCGTTTATTTATGTTTTGAACCTGTGTTAGGTATATGGGAGTAAGTCTCAGCTGTGCTTTAGCTTCATTTGATAACTCTGCCCTGCGCAGGGAGGAGGCGGATTAAGCAGAGCCCTGCGGTTCCTTGCCCACCGTTGCATTGCAGAGAGCAGGAGAGTTCTTGCCCAGCTGGGAGAGGATGACGGAGCATCCTGTCGCAGGGAACTGCRTGGACGTCCAGCCATGCAACCACAAGAAAAGTGCATAAGAGCTGAGGTGCAGTCATAATAGAGCAGGAGCCTAAGAAAAATAAAATAAAATAAATCAAATCTCTTTATATCCAGCTCCAGGCACCAAGGCTTACTGTACAGYATAAACATATCTTTCTTTGGGTATGGCTAGGTAAGCTGCTGCTCTTACCTCCAGAAAAACTAAACTCAGGCGTTAAAGATTTTGGAGATTTACCCTTAACAGCCCCATCTGCCTGCTGGATCATGCAGTAAAAATAGAGCATTGACTATGTTATAAGGTGAAACAAAAACCAAAACAGCATTTGAAAACAAGCCCTTCAAGTACAAAAAGAGTAGTGCAATTAGAAGACATGGTACGAAAAATGATGAAAACTGCAAGATGGACAGAATGTAATGGTGGTGATTTAGTATGTAGATTAATGCCTTCTRAACAGGACAGGATTGAAAGTCAATACTTCAGTTTATTGATTTTGGCAACGATTTGTATTTCTTACATCTTTCAACAGTATGAATGAAACACTCTGTATGAAGTTACTGACGAAAAACAGGCTTTATGTTTGTAATTTGAAAATTAAGAAAAATAATTTAAGCAAACTGAAATGAAGGCAACAATGTAATGCTCTACTCACTGTTCATCAAGGCAAGTTTCAAGCTTAGAAACTAGGGAAAACCATGAACTGCATATGCTATTTACAACAGATCTGTTTTTGAACAAGGTAAGGGAAGGATGGAAATATGACCTCCAGCAGTCACACCTTTAAAATTTAAACTGTAAAGAACACTACCATGTTTTCTTTCATTTTAGGCTATATTCAAAAGTTATAAATGTTTGCTCTTTAAAGACCAACTGACAAAAATAAGCTACTTTTACAAGTACATATGATGTATGCTTAAAAATTTATAAGTTTAATTCCGCACTGTGTATTGTATGTATGGCTCAGCCATGATATTTTCCTCATGCAATGCCCAATATTAATTCTAATCTCAGACTGCTCTCTACTGGTAATAAATTATGTTAARACTCATTAAATATCTGCAATGCCAGAGACATGTAAAGATCTGCAGTTGGCATATATCCTATCTTCGAATCAGTGCAGGAATGAGAGCCTTAAGAAGGCAACATGAATTTGAAATGAAGAGTAAAATGCAAATGCTTAAGCCAAAAGATCATTTCACTTTATTTTGACCCATCATGGCCCTATTCCTGCTCCCGTGGAATTTAATACCAAAACATGCAGCTGTCTCAGATTATTTGCTAGGGGCCTGGYCTTTTGAACATAAATAATTATTTCTGCACTCAATCAGGATGGGACTTGCAAGAACTAAACATTCTGTCTGCAAGCGGAGAACATGGAAAATTTGGTCCTTGTGCTACTTCAGCTTTTCTTGACAACCAGAGAAGTCTTTGTGAAAGAACTCCAACTTGTTCTTAAACTTGATTTTTTTTTTTTTTTTAATTACAGCTAGTGGGTGCAAAATAATTCATCGATTTCTTCTCACAATTTCATACCTTAACAAATTGTTCCATAATACTGGAAAGCACCAGTCTAAGCCTGTAATGCAGGCTACCACATACTATAACATTGGCATTTTTCTTTTCCCTATGGCATATATGTAGTACATTTGGTAACAATAAAATACACTGTTCACGATCTGATCTTGCTTCCACTGAAGGTAGTAGTGAGACTTCTCTTGAGATCACCGGGAGGTGTACATGCTCTGAACCTCAGGGAAAAAAATGAGACWCTGGGTTTTGTTTTTTTCTTTCAGGTTACAGAGTAGTCAGACTTCAGGCCTTGCTGAGGTCCTAGCTTTGAACCTCATTAGCTCCTGAGACAAGAGCTCTTGACATAGACCAGGCACAAATGCCAGCCGATCTGGTTCTCATAGCTCAGACCAGCCTCCAAGGGGAAAAAAAAAAAAAAAAGGCAAAACAAAACAAAACCCAACTACTTTTCTGAGACAAGTTGAAGTCCTTTCCCTTTGTCTCCCCTTGCTACTTACTTCCATGTTTAACCATATCTTTCCATCACTCTTTGAAACATCTCTTTCTGTCCTGGCACAGATTTATATGAGGAGGGAAAGAAGTTAATGGCAGGGATTATTCACCCTGTCCAGTGCAGCTTGTGAGAGTGTTGGCCTGGATATCTCTGTTGTTCCACTTAGTGTCCTATGCCACCTGTTGCTCATTTTGTTTTCCACATGCTCTTCAATTATTGCCCAGACTTAGCTTTACTTAYCTTCTGTATGGTTCCCCCCCAACTTTTTTTGCTAAGATGTTTAATTAACCAATTTTTAACACTGGTGCATATACATTGTTTTGTTCATCCTTAAAGTCTGAATCTATTGCAGTCATTAAAATAAACTGCAATCTGGGATTAAAAAAAAAAAAAAAAGAAAAAGCAGAGTAAGCAGGTCACAAAATAAAGTCCCACAAAATCTGGGTTATAAGAGAAGTACTGGCTGATTTGTTGCCTCCCTCTGTGTCAAATTAATCCAGTGTGATGATTGTTTGCAAACATATGGATCACATGAAAAAAACTGAAAACTCTTGTAGGTCTGGAGAGTTCAAAAGCATCTCTCATCATGGGATCTTGCTTCCATTGAATTGAACTGGATTCAATTCATTTCATAGTCTAGTAAGAATTTTAATGAACTAAATCTGAGTTGCTCCATGACTCTAGAATAATTTAGGCAGTGTTTGGGACCTTCTTAAGCCTACCCCCGAACACCACAGCATTGCGTGACACAACCCTTTCCAGCAATATCGTTAGAAGGGTGATCCCAAAGGTGCCCCCCTACAGCTGACAGTCTCGATAGCCAGAGGACCCCTTCTCGGGTGGGCCCTTCCCCCACAGTGGTACTCTTAGCTGTGTTCAGGGAATCAAAATCAAGGCAAGATCTTACTACAGAATTGAATTGCACTTCCTAAAAGGCAAATGGCCTTCATCTCTCTGGCCACTGAATTTCAGAGGACTGATATACACCAGCTATCACCCTGTTGAAGCAGCTTGTCCCAAAACACTTCTTTCCTCTAGTGTCATTGTAAGAAATTGATGATTATTTCAAATTTCATAGACAACACAACATTATATACTGAGCCATTCAGGAAACATGGCAATGTAGAACATGAAGCTCAGCATTGACTTACACAGCAACCCATCACAATACCAATGAAAAAAGAACGCTCTGATGGAAAATTTAAAAACTTAAAAAAAAAAMCCCMAAAACAACCCAACCCTAAAACCCCCCCCCAAACCAGGCATTGTTCCAACTGTCAGCCAAACAACTCAGGTTGGAGAATTTACCGCCCAATTATTACGTGACCAGTTATTGGATAGAGTTGACAAATATTTCCTCCGCTTTCCTTTGCTTCAGWGTTGGCACCGTTCTTCTGCCTTTTGGAAGAACTGAAGCTCTTGCCAGACTGCTTGGCACTGCTCTAATTGACAGTTTTAGGGCAGTAAATTAGCAGGGTTTTTCATGTTGTTTTACTTCTAATTTTAATCAGACATACAGCCACTTGGCACACCAAGCCACACACTCTTCCGTGCAAGTTCACAGTGCCTCCATAAAAATACCCTCATTGAAATGTAACTTAACTTTAAAAGAGTCACACAAAAGCAATGTGCTGACTAAATGCGCTAGTACGGTGCATTGAGAGACTGTGAATTCCAATTTCAGCCATGCCAGTCATTTGGCATTAAAATATGCACCAGCTGTGAGTGTTTGGATCTCGATAAGTCAGAGTGTGCTGGAAAGCTGACAAGATACTGCTGTGAAAATGTTTCCAGCCCCTAATCTCTGCTGTCTCCTCTTTTTCATATTTTGCTACCCATGTTGGTGTATAATGCAGGGATAAATAAATGCAAAATCCAAGGAAGATGTGCATGGAGTGACACCAAGTATTTATAGAACTTGTAAGATAGTGCTGCCACTCACACAGCTCTGGACTACTCTTTGATGAGTTGTCTCTGGTCAACCTCTCTAAATTGTTAATTTATTTTCCTTACACCAGGAAGAGCTCTGTATTAGCAAAACCGGGAGATGTAACATTGCTGGGAAAGGGCGGAACAGTGGGACTGAAATCCACAGAGAGCCCTTCAAACCGGGACACTAGCTGCTGTCAAAGGAGCTGAAAAATGAGTCTCAACAAGGAAGTATTTCTCGACCGATTTATCAGTAGACCATATCATTCTGTAAACTCTGTTTTGAGCAAATATTTCTCTCCCTTCTCTCTATTATTTATTCATATCCACATTAAATCTCATAGACAAGCCACCAGATTCTAACCTGCTGAGGAGGGCAAAGCGGTTTGCTTCCCATCTGTTCTACTTCACCAACAAGATGCTCTGGATCTTATCCTGCCTTTCTAAAAGGAAAATCTTCCTTGTTGCAAACATCTTCCGAGCCACACAACAGCGGTGAGCTAGGGCAGGGAAGGCTGCAACTTCATTTCAGAGATACAATCAACCTTTTGTCGCAGGAAGCTGAAAAAAGACTGCTTAAAAGCAATAAGCCACTGTTGGGTTTGCAGCAGTTTCGGCTGCTTTGAGGTCGAGCTCGGCGCCCTATAGCTGGTACCCACACCACCGTCCTCCGCACCCCTCTGCCAGTTTCAAGGGATACGAGAGAGGACAACACACAGAACCTGAGCGGGTTGGCAGAAAGCAGGAGCCCTTCGGCCCGATCTCCCTCCCGCGCTGCTTTGCGGGCGTCAGGCGGAGGGAAGGCGAGGGCTGGCGGATGGAAGGGCCGGAACAGCGAGCCACGGCCGAGGACAGCCCTGCAGAAGGGCAGGGGGCTGGCGGAGGAGCTACAGGACTGCTCCACGCCAACGAAACGCATTCAAATTCTGTACTATCTAGACGAAATTCCTGAAAGCTGGCAGGATTTTAGGTTTAGCTCACGGATGTTTTAGTAATGTAAAGACCTCATAAACCTTCCGGCCTGGGGAGAATTTCATTCATCGAGATGAGGCAGAGAAGTATCAGAATCATGCGTTTATCCAAAGGTGCAACTCCATTCCCCCTCTGGAGCCATCCCCTGTTATTTCCATGAATGCAGCTTCAGCTAGGGAACACCCCCCACACCCTACACACACACACGCTATTTAGTATCAATTAATATTTTATCAAAATTGTGAGTAAGTATAAGGAGGATACTAATTACAGAACCTTGCATTAAAGAGGAACTGCTGCACTAGGTCTTTTTTTCCCAAGTGAGATCTGCAGGGGAATAATGTAAATTAAGGTATACGCACAAAATTCTGAGCTAGCCAAAGCAGCGTTTTATAATCAAAATACCATTCCACAAATGCAAAGGTCACCTTACATAAAACTGAGCAAAACTGAAAAGAAGTCATTTGATAAATCAAATACAGAGCAGACTTTTTTTCTCCTTCTTATAGAAATAAAAAAAAAAAAAAAAAGCCTTACAGCCAATGTCTGAAAGTAAAAAAGCAATCAGGTGCAACAGTTAAATCCAGAGGAGTTTCCCGCTTCAAGTCAAGCTTACTGCAGGGAAAACAGATCAAACTAATTATGATGTAAATCCACAATGAATGATGCAGAAATAGTATGCAACGTAAACAATACTTGTGAAATTCCCAGTTTATGTCAGCACTGATCTGTTTTATATACTCCAGAAGTATAACTCAGAAAAGATATTTTTGTACTAATGAGAGACTTCTATCTTTTAATCAAAGAATAAATTAAAGCATTTTCAAAAGCTTGCCAGCCTTATTAATTAATTCCATTAAAATGTAAAAGATGAGTACATACATTTGCCTCACTTTGTGCTTGCATCTCTTTACCTTAAATATCCTATCATGTATTATTACAAGCATGGCTGGAAATAACATCTATTATTAATATTCCTTGACACCTCTCATTAGAAGATCCTGCATTCAATTGTTTACAGTTTATCTCAATTATAACTATTTGGGCTGAAGTTTTCACAGTGGACATTTTAGAGCACTTCAGCCAAAGTATTTCTGCCTTTTCCAAGGATGAGATAAGGGAAAATAAAGTCTTTTATCTGTGTCAAGAAATTCTAGCAATTGCTTCTTGAACATTAAAAAACCCCAAATTAATCCATTCCAGAAAAGACATTTTGGAAAAGGTTTGAAGTCTAAGAGAAGGCTATTTCATGTYGTCCCTATGAAAAACCATCGGCATTTAGGAAGTTATAATCCATTCTGGTTTCCACAAACCAATTGATTCATCAAAGGTGGACTAAGTCTTYCAGCTTCATTCCTTGATTGCACCAAGGTAAAAGTGAGGAAGAACCAGGATGGGGGTACTGCTGGCTGTCCACCCACGTACAATGACTTCCACTACTGGCTCCCTCTTCCACCAGGTTAGAAGCTCCATTTGCTCGTGACAAAGCCCATACTTCCCCACGACATTTCCCCATGCAGAGGGTGATAGGTTACCATCTGGGCAGCTTCTCTTAGCTGAAGTGAGGGAGATCTCTGTGGATTTAGGCATTTCAGCACTTTGAATCAACTGATACCTCCAGTAGGTATTAGGACAATGCCTCAGGACAGAATTGCTACATATTCATTTCTCTTTTCAAAAGCTAGAAAATCACCCAAATCAAATACCCACACTCTATTTTCCGAAATGTCTTTGGATGGCCATACTTATCACTCAAAAGCGAGGAAATGCTAAATTTAAGCTTGTCTCTGCAACCATAAGTCATTTCTCTTTTTGTAAGAATTATCCTAGTCTTTCTATTTTCCCCACAGGGCCAATTTCATCCAGTGCACAGCAGGAATCACATTCACTAAATGAGCAATGATTCAATAATTTCTCCTTCTGTCACTGTTCATTACTGGTCTAGAGCCTTATTTTCTGCATACTATTTAGACCGAGTTCTAAAACCAGCACTGTTTCTGTGTTTGCCAGTGCAGTATCAAACCATTTCCAATATACTAATTGACTTATTTTCACAATTTCCCTGTGAGATAAGGGGGTTTATTATTCTCATTTAGAAATGGCAGACTAAGGCATTGAGTCCTACTATGTGTGTGGCATAAGCTGAAGGAGGCGTTCTAAAGTAAAAGCCAAGTGAGTACAGGGGAGAAAAAAAGCCCTGTATGTTTAACTACTGACCACACTAACAGTTGGAGAATCGGATCCATGTCTAACACCGCATTTCGACACACAACTAATTGAATCTGCAAAGATGTGGGCCCCATTATCTGCAAAGGCAAGGTGCCAATAACACTCGCGCACCGAGGCTAACAGTGCGGTTTGCAAAGCTCTACCACCTTGTGAGGACACGTGCAGCTTGCAGCAAGGAAATGTATTGATGGTACTAAGGGGCAGAATACAGAAAGTTGCCCAAGATCTACTACAGCCTGAGAGACAGCGGTCTGCCAGCAAACGGGCGCTGAGCCACGTACAAACCAAGCCCTCAGCTGAGCTTCCACCCACACGGGCACCAGCGCGGTTTGGTCRGAATGCTCAGSAGCTTGCTCTGGTTCTAGGTGTACRTTCCAACTCAGGTCACTTTTGCAGGCAGCCCTGGCTGCCGAGGCCGCGTCTTGCTGCAGCTCCAGAGCCCTCTCCCGGCCCATGCAGCCGCGCGTGCTGCAGGCAGGGCTGGAGCAGCTGGGCTTTTCATGAGAAAGGCAATCCCATTAAACTAACAGCTGTGAATGGAGCAAGAATTTACTTTACTGTGACTTTATTTTCTGTGATTTTATCTACTTATCTTTACTGAATAAAGCAATTTGAGTCTGATTTTATTGTCTCATCGGTCAGACTAACAGGTGTCCCAGTTGCAGAGCTACCAGTAGATGCACGTTTCCTCTGAAACTGAAGGGACGACTTCAGAGCTTTTTGGTTYTGTACCAAGGGGATTCTTTAGAAAGGAAGAATCAGCAAACAAATGTTTGTTTATTACAGTATTAGCACTAGACGTTAATTGATAAGAGTGGCAAACCCAGCCCATTGTTACTGTAAATGTAGAAAGAGTMTAAAAATGGAATTTCCCAGAGTGAGCGTACAAAACACTCTCCTTGTGATACTAAGCCCTGGTCTGTGTGGGTGACAGTACCACCACATTTACTGCATGCTGACAGCTGAGTTACGGGGTGTAACACTATGATACAGAGGTGTAAAGATTGCTGAAATTAATACTGGGTTGTGTGGTGTTTTGCTTGTTGACTCAGCTGACTTAGGTGTGTTAGAGAAGCAGTATCACATGACAGTAGAGGCACTGCAATTTAGCATAAAGTAGAGCTATTTCTTTTTGGAAAGRTTTCTGATGCTTTCTTAGAAAATGTATATTTTCTGCTAGACTTTTAGCTGAAGGTATCAGTTTCCTGCACAGACATACGTCTGTTATTACAGATGGGGAAAATGTAGCAGAGATGGAGCTACTCAGAGGAGAGCGGCCAAGTGAATGATTTAGGATTCTGAATTATGAYGCCCTACTCCCATTCCCCTGCTCTAACCAAGAGACACTAAGCCTTGGAAGACAAAGGCTTTCTACTGGTGCAGTAAGTGGTATCCTCTCAGAGCTCAGTCGCTGTGACTGAGCTGAACAGCAAGATGACTCAGAACCAGGCTGTAAGGCTGGGGAGAGATTCCAGAACCTCCTTTATCAAGAGAACATATGTCTACTGCTTGCTCAGGGGAGAGGCTGCTGAGCACAAACAATCGAGGATATGGTTTCAAGTTGAGCAGTTCCAACACCATCCAGCAGAGAGAAGAGTAGCTCTCTGCCATACATGTTATCAAATCCCTTGCAATGGCTTACATACTCTGTAAAGATTAAGGGTGAAAGGACCTTGATACCTGAAGAGAGATTAACAAATTATTTTCTCTTTTTCCTTTTTATAAGTTAACTTAGTCTRATGTGGGAGATTACTAGGGTATCCTGAAGTCAGTAAACACGCTTGAGTAACAAATCTGCTGCTCTGGACCACATAGTAAAGACAAAATTGTCTTCTACTGAAATTGTTCCAATATATGCAAATCAAAATTTGGATCTAGAATTTCATATTCTTCTTTTGGAGGGGAGAGGAAGAGTGGAATCTCCTGTCTTACCCAGAGAACTGCTAAATGCTTTGCATTTGCTTTGCCTCAGGGGCCTCTTGAGATCAGCCCAAATCTTGGGAGGTTAACAGAAAGCCTCAGCCATCCATGACAATGAGCGTGCTGAGCTACTGACACGGRTACCACGGCTTCCTGTAGAAACACTGTTTTCTTCACATCCAAGAACACTAAATTCTTACTGACTAAACCTTGGAGTAGGCTACAATTTAACAACACTAGCATGAATGCTGACCCTACTGCAATGAACTCCAGTGTTTCCTCATCAAATTCTGAGCACAGCTGTGCAGATGACGGATTTCCCCAGAACACCCATGTTTCAGAACAGCCTGCTGGGGCCTGAATCACCTCAGGCTGAGCAAGGAACTGAATGCAAATCCCTCATAGTCTAGGTATGTGCTCTGACCACTGGCTGTTGTGTAAAGCCCTCTCCTCGGAATCTCTGCTTCTGGATGTATTTTCAAACAGAGGAAAGGGGAAAACAACCTATTGTCAGACTTCACTACTAACACTGGTCTCCAAACAGCTCACTCAAAATTTATGGAGTAAATGGCAGTCTTCCCCTTAGTCCCAGCAGTGTTAATGTGGCCATGTTAAGTTTTTGCTTGTTCAGTAGGTGTTGTAAGCTCTGCAGCTCATTACTGCTTCAAAACAAGGACCTTGCCACCTGATCTTGTATGCACTGGAGCTAATTACAGCACTCCCATTAGCCACTCAAGGACACACTAAGTCATTGTGCAAGTTCTGCATTTAGGGTCTCCGTGGAATAGGATTCAACTGGAACAATCAACAAAACCTTACACAAGTGCAAGCCATAGATGTGCCTTGCTACTGTCAACCAGGAGACTGCCGTACCACGCTTACTAAACAGAAATCATGAGAACTTTTGAAGGAGAACTGGAAGCACAGTTTTTGCAAAATTGCTATATGGAGAAAACACATTCCACTGAGAAACTCTTAGAATTGCCTCCAGAAAATGTACTTCTGTCATTCACATTTCTTAGGATAAGCTTGAGTCAAGAATGTAACTATCTAAGGAAAAGATGAGTGGGGCTCGCTACTACTAAAATTAGGAGGTTACTTAGCCTGACCAGCTACATTAGAAATTATGACAGAGWCTTGTTAAAGACAGACACATTAACATAGGATAGTTTTTAAGCTAATCTGACATGAAGAAGGTAAGTGATGAATTTCTTGTTTCTGCTCTATACAGGTAAAGACATTATACTTTTATCTCTATTTATGCCTATATCTACATATCCCTATCTATCTATATTTAGGTTCAACTCGAATTTTTCTTCTTGGTTTAAAAATATGTCACTGGGCTACCAGTTACAGCAAAAGGAAAATTACCAAAAATGTCTCAAACGTCCTAGGCAGCCACATGTGTTAGCTCATCATAACATGCACACAGATATTTATGTTCCAGGCTCTACAACAGTCACATTACAGTTTTAAGTGCACATCTCCTACAGACAAAGAAATCTGAAGTTGTCAGTCATTACATTCACGTTACCTGAACATCTTGCTTTTTACTAAAGTTTCCATGCACAAGCAATATTAACATCTGTTTCAAGGATCTCTGCTGGAATTGTAGCTTCACACAGCCAAATTGCCTATGCTTCCACCGAGGAAACGGCTATTTATTTTATGCAGCCATCTGGGCTCCAAATAGTATGTTTTGTCATTTGTGGTCTTGTTTTCCAGGGTTTCTTGTACGAAATTTGATTCCTTCATAACTTATTTCTTCTGTAAATGACATTTTTTTAGTAATCAAACTTGTGAATAAATGTTTCATAAGAGACTTACAACATCAGTGTCAATTCATAAATATTTTGGATCTAGAGCCAAAACCTAATTGCAACAGCTTTGATGGTCTACATTTATATTTTTTTGCTGTAGAATCATATGTAAAAATAGTCTTTACGAAACCCTCTCCCAGTTAGATGAATGACGTATGTTGTTGCAGAATTTAATACTTCAGGATGATACCAGTCCAGCTGTTCGCACGAACACAGACCCTTGCAGTCTCAGAGCCCAGGCCACATCTTTTTAAACAAAGGGACCGATAGTAATGACTAACAGCAGAAATAGATATTCAGAAACCTTTACCTACAGTCTACTATTTTTGCTTGGATTACGATAGAAATGCAAATACTTCTTTCCCTCCTCATATCATACTTTCTCAGATTTCCCCTTAATTGACTTTAGTTTCAGGGTTACATGTCACAATCCAGAACGTATCAGGTATCTCGGAAGGTCACTCATGGAAATGGTAAGAAATCCCGAGTCCCAATCAGAACAGCTGACCTTCCCGATCCCTGTTTGCTGTAGCCACCAACTGGTTTGTGTTACCCCACAGAGCTCACTAACTGACACAAGGGAACCAAGAGCAGGACTCYGAGCACCCTCAGACCTGTCCATTCTTCTCTAGATACACAACCAACATTCCCCCTTTACCCGGGAGAAAGAGCTCTCTGTAACACAGACCTAACACKGCACCTTTCCACACAAGTGAGCCAAGAGACCTCTTCTCCCAGAGACGTACCCTGCACAGGAGCCGACACCACAGCAGTCGGTCCTCTGCGTGTCCTGGCACACCTCTTCCCTGGCCACCTCCTCCAGCAAGGGGGGTTCTCCCACTCCTCCCACCAAGGGTTACTTGTCTTCCCACTGTGACTTGCTCTGCCAAGGAGGCCAGCCACACAGACAGCTAATACTAACCCAGCTGCCCYTTCCTCTTTGTGAAATGGGAAAGGGGATGAAGCAAGTAACAAGCTACACCACACACAAAGAATRAAGAGACTATAGGGAAGCACATGGCGAAACTAGGTAATATAAGCTCGTGCAGTTTACTCTCCTCCTCCTCACAGTCTAATCACCAAGCAGAAGAAACAGCCCTATTCTCTCCCCTCTCCATCAACTATGCTATATCCACTCCTATAGATCCTAAACACAGSTTTCAAACTTTAGGAGATACAGAAGAACATATTGCTATCAGCTCCCTAGATCAATTTCTTTTGTTCCCCTTACCTTGACCACCGCTTTATATTACCTGTCTTCCTTACCAGCTGCTCTCCTATCTTGYTCTTTACCTTCTTTTCACTCAGGTGCAGTGGCCTAATCATCAGGTTCATCATCTTCACCTGGATCAGCCACTAAGTRGTAAATGGCTGCTGGCAAATGTTTTCCATGCAGCAATCTCAATCTCTTCCTCCAACCTATTTTTTAAAACCTCTTCTTTCAAGAATACTTTTACATAATCAACATACCTTCAAAGACAAGGTACCAAGGATTAATACAGAAAACCCAAAGCCTGTTCTATTAAAACGGAATGCAAAAAGGAAGAATATATTGAGTAACCTAAGACACTACATAGTATCCAGAAATTCCACAAAATTCCATAAAGCCTTAATTCAATACTGGCCTTTTCTGGAGCTGGCGTGCGGTTTCTTTTCCTCCAAAGTATCACTCAGTTTCAAACTGCATTCTTCCAATCTATCAGACCACGACTGGGATAGAAGGAGCAGACTATCACAAACCCAGAGAAATGTATTGATAGTAGGTTTGCCTACACTGCTGTCAACAGGTCCACAGCATTTGTAAGGAGGCAATCAAATCTGAAAGGAGACAAACCCCTTTTCAGCTGGTTGTCTGAATGAATCAAGAAATAATTATTCTTTCCTCTRAGGCTAAACTCACACAGATTGGCAGAATTCTCCCCTTGCTCAGCAGAAGTAAACATCAGTAAAACAGGTCTGAGCAGCTTTGCCACTTTAGGAGCCTGGGCTGTAGAGGAAGCTCTACCTTTCTTCACTTTAGCCTGTGACATAAACCACTGGTCTCTTAAGTGCCCGACTACTTTCYTTTACCCGGAGTCACTGAGCTGAGGAAGGCAACGGCTAGGAGGAGGCCGATGTTCGGTGATCATCTGCGTAGATGATCTAGTTCACGCACCAGAAGACAACAGCTAGGTGCGGATGTGAAAGGCGCTGGTTGGAAGGATGTATGACGTGCGCCGGCACGCTACTTGGTTCAGGCAAGTGCCGTTCCCATCCACTGGGAAGCATGAGAAAATTCCCCTTAAAACAAAGAAGTGGGGGAGCAAACGACGAGAGTCTGCAGCTGACYGCATACGTAACTTCAGGCCAGGACTAGCGAACACCTTCCCTACCCTGTAATGACGAGTAAAACCAAATTTTATTGCAGATTATAGGGGYTTACTAAAGCAGTCTGACCACATGATGTACTAAGAATAATTATCATCTACCCATCTTATTCATAGTAGTCATTAAGTTGCTMTATCTGCAACAGGCTTAATAACAAGGTGAAGAGTGAACGAGAAAGAAAAAGTCATATGCCTGTCTCATTGGTGATTGTTTCCTATATGACTAGGATGTCTATGTGGGGAGAACCGAGTAATGGAGAGAGAATTAAAGCACAGAAGATTAYATTTAAAGAAGGGGGGAGTGAGGTCTGTCCTTGCACTACCCTAAAGCAATGGTCTCCTAAGTGGGGTGCATGCACTCAAGGGGGTACACAAGGCAATTCATTGGAAGAAAATATTTTTCATACCATTAATAAAATGAAAAAGAATTTAAAACAGTGTTTATTCCATCTTTATCTCATTCTTTTTTATTTTTGTGTATGTTTTATAAGGTACATAATATACTAGTACAGTACTAGGGGTACATGCTCGAAAATATTTTACTGATAGGGGYACATGATCAAGAAGTTTGGAAACCCAAAGGACTGGTCTTGCAGGTAGCACCAGGTCAGCTCTAAAACTAGAAGTGGTGCTGAAACAGCAAAACAGCTGGAGTAGGTACGTGTTAGAGTAGCTATTCTACTCACAGAACTAGTGCTAGGACCTGAATGTCCTGCCCTGAACATCGGCCCATGTGGAGACCACAGTAAAGTGAACAATCCTCTGGATGGTAAAGATACGCCCACAAAACAAGGAAAATTCAGTTACTTGTCACGTCTCTTGCTGCTGTTCCAAATAATTACATAAATGTGAGATTCATGCTGTAACAACTCTAACCTGTCAAGATGAGCTACAGATGTTTTAAACTTCCCATAGTGTTTTGTGCAGACTTCGCAAATTCTAAGCATATCATTCAGTATTGGCTGTATGCTTCTTATTAATGGCATTAAGCAAATAGAAAAGCAATTGTTCTAAGAAAAAGAGTTTGTTTAAGTATAAGAATATGACAATTGCTGCAGTAGTTAACGATAATTCCTTTGGGTTTATCCTTGCATTCTTAACAGTATATATTACTTCATTGATAGATCATAACAGCTCGTTTAGAGCTATTAGGTCTATTGCATAAATATGTGGTCAAGAGCCCTTTAATGCACACCACTGTTACTGTAGACCATAACAGCTGCTTTGGAGCTGTCAGCCTAGTTTGTCACAATCTATTCTAATCTGAAAAAAATCTCAATTACTTTGTAGTTGCCAACGCATAATTTAAGSTGATTGTTTGGTGCCATAGCCGAGCTTTGCTTGCGCATGGGAGGTGAAACACTAAAGCAACTATGAAGAACAGGCATCGCTATCATCGGACAAATCACAGGGGACTCAGATTCAGAGTTAATAACGGAGATGCTTGCCATGTGTTTACGGAGGACAAACAGTGAGAAAAGATAGGATGGGAGACATTATTTCTCTGTTTAACTCCGTACTCAGCTACTTTAAAAACCTATGAGGAACTATTAATGCTACATCGATAGTTAAAAAGGAGTATCTGCTTGCTACCCCCACATCCCAGCTCAGGTGTCTGCTGCCAGCCAGCTGAGAAAGCTCTGCTGGGAAAGGGGGTGCAGCCCCGCTCATCCACTGTAGCAACAAGGTCGGATCTAACCAGCGTATTGAGAGCTTCCAGCACGGGGACTCAATGGAAAGAGTGATGCCACCTTTTCCTTTTCCTGTCTTTTGGCCCTTTGGCACATYACGTTCCCTCTCCTCTGCCCCGTAAGTACAGACAAGTGGTTGAGAAGGTCAGATGTAGGTGCATGAGTGTGCAGGTAAGAAATGTATGGAGTTCAGGAAGGAGATTTCAGCTGTTCTTAAGTGCAGGCGAAAGCTAATATAAATGCTCAGAAAACCCAGCTGTCTGTCTCTACCAGTCTCGTTGCTCACAATGTGATTCTCTATAATCATGTCATTCAAAAAGACTTTTGCTAAGTACTGAGGGAAAAGTGGCTTCCTTTGGTGAGGGGAGGAAAATGCCTGTTGCTGCAAGCTATCCATCATCTTAAAAAAGTCCAAGATGTACTAAAGCTCCCTAAATTTTTATTCCCAACAGAGCCAGATAAGACCAGTGTTTTCTTGACAGGCACTCCTCCCATGTCAAAATCTACTTCCCAGTACAGTTTTGCAGACATCCACCTGCCTGCTAGGTTGGATAATAAATAAATGCCCATCATGTCTTTATTTGAGAAAGATTTTCTTCTTGCTGCTTTTTTTCTTTTTCTTTTTCCTTGCACATTTGGAGAAAGATACCCTTCCCCCCAGCCAGGAAATAGCCATTTTGAGGTAAGACCTTAAAATTGATGATTTTGAAAGTTTTCCCTATTGCCATGCTGTTCTGCTCCTGCATTCCTGTGGTGCCAACAGATGAAGTTGTAAGCCTGCTCGCCTCCCTGCATCTAATCCTGATACTACTCAGCAGCAGGGAAGGTGGGCAAATGTTCACTAGCAGTTGTTGGCAAAGAAACACAGCAGGATTTAAACTGGATGACGCCACTGCATGTGTAAAACAACCATTTGAGCAAATGCTGCTAGAGTAGCATCTTTAACCAGTAAAACAGAATTTGCTGTTAACCTTTTGCTTCTTAGCTAGGAGCGCTGATGAGTTATGGTTAATTGTAGTTATGCTTTTTTTTTTTAAAAAAAAAACCCCAAGCTTATTGACAAAAAAATAAATGTTTCTAGCAGTTGCTGTGACAGTTGCTTTTATATGTGAGCACACTAACAAAAATAAATTGCAAAAGCCACATGGGAATAAGATTCTGTTGCATTCTGGTAAAATGTTCCACGTTGTTTTTCACAAGGTCATTTTTCCCATGATCTTCCTTCTCTTCCTTTCCAGCTTGCACAGCCTGGTCTTTAGTTGATGTGTCCCAACCCCAGATGTTTCACGGTTTAACCATAGTCATTTTATAGCATTCTAGGACTGTTATGAATGAGGACCATAACAGCAATTTGCCACACTTATCCACTATTCAAAAGCTAGATCTTGGTCACCGACTGTGTCATCAAAATAACTGGTCAACACCATCCCAATTTTTGGGGGAAGATTTTCCCCAGGCTCTCAGGTTTCCGTGCTTCTGATAGTTGTTTATACAGACAATAAGAGCTCCCGCTCCTTCAAACTGAGCTCCGTCATTTTTTAAACTTATCAGTTTGGTATCTGAGAAATATAACTTGAGATAACAGCTAACAATGCACCCAATGTTAGGAATGGGAACGAACATTTTCCTSCCCTTCCTTGAAGATGATGGGAAAAGATGCATCACATGGCCAACCACAATTCTTATGTGCTTAGCTACTGCAATTCATAAGGCCATGTTTAATTGAAGAAATTGCTTTTCAGTAATGCTGCTATCTACCTGATGCATTTAACTGAAGCAGGGCTTTCCTTTTAAGAAATGTATGCAAGAGCATTTTTATCTGTGTATTATCTCCCCAGATCTCCTAGCTATGCAATAAGTCCTAAGCACAGGATGTTATCTGTCCTTTTAGTTGGCTTAGTTCCTCCATCCCACATTTAGATCATGTGTGTTAGTGCTGGATCAAGTACCTTGAATAAGAAAACAGTAGAAGCTTGGAGAGTCAGTAAAAACCTTAACAGGAGCCTGGGCAAGAGTGCAGTGCTAAATGGCAGGCYAAGCAGATGCATCAGAAAATTCCTTTTCTAAAGGAAAATGGTTTTAATCTTTTCACTTCAACTCGGCTGATGATCTACACTAGAAGGAATATTGAACAGCTCTAGCCTTACAGACTGAAAAATCACATACTTGAAAATCAGGGAGATAGGACGCAGCAGGTCTGTAACATCTGCAGCCACGCTCCCTTTTAGAGGGCAGCCCTTTGKAGGATTGCCATCGCCTTCCCCACATTGCCCGAACGTCAGCGGACACTACCAAACCCGCCAAGCTACCRGGGTGGCGATGGTGGTTGATACTACAGATAAACAGCCGCTGCAGAGCGAAGCTCTATTCCGCTTACCTGCACACAGAATAGAACACACACACACGCTCMAAGATTTATCCCTTTGGATGGGAGATATATGTAGGATAGTGGATTCTGCAAGGAAACAGTGCAGTAAGAAACATACCTTTTGTGAAGGGACTTGGAAGCAGTACAATGAAACTTAGAAGGCTAGAATAGTACAGCTGTGGACAGTTTTTCACTTTCATCTGGCAGAAACCATTTTTTATTTTTTCCAGTGTTCTGTGAGAACAAAAAATTTTGGAGCAGAGAGATCAGAAGCAAAACTGAGTTGGACAGAGCCAGTCGCTCCACTGGGACCTTGCAGGAGAACATGAAACACTTTTTTTCCAGGGAGACCTTTGCACTTCATTTTAGCTGTGCATCCAAGCCTAGGTCGGCAAAGGATCAAAAGAACCGTAACATTTCAAGATTGCATCCCTTGGATGGATGGGAGACAAGCTGGGAAAATATTGTTGAGCAATGAAGTACATTCTCCTGCTACATCTGCACTAGCTGGCATTGCATGAATCTCAGCTGGGTAAAACAGGCCTCAGAACTGAACCTCAAGCCTTCAAAAATATGAGACCAGTTCCCCTGTCACAGGGATTTTGCTTAAATACAAATCTGTATTTGGCTTTGGATTTTCAAGCTTTACGGTTCAAATCTGTTCTCTCACCATAACTTCGAGAAGCTTGGGTTTCATTCCATTGTATTTATTTTTTAAGTTCAATTCTCATGACTTTGAAAGCTTTCTAAAGGTCAGACGGAGAGAAGTACCGGATACTGCCACAACTGCCTGCAGTGTAATGCAGTCATTTCATATTGCTTTAAAGCTTTCCAAAAATCATCTCARCTCTTTCTCTTCACCTTACAGAATGTGGTTAAGGGTGTGGGTTCGGTTTCAGAGGGAATAGAAAGTGAGACAAACCCTYTGCCGTTAGCCGTGGTGCAGGCTCTGGGTGATGCGATGACAGAGCTGTACTACTGGTGAAGCCCTATCGCAGCTCCTGCCTCCAGGGTAGCAGCATCCACTCTTGGACACAGCTATCGTGCATTGGGGCAGGTTGTTTAGCCTTGTATTTATTTAATCTTTGTGAAGATAAAGAGGGATGTTCCACTGAGAGCTCTTTTGTTTCGCTCTGTATCAGTTCAATAGGAGAGCGAGCAGATCTAAAGCCACAAGCAATGGTTTGTATATCTTGTAAGTCTTCTAAAGCCTTGTCATCATATGCTGTATTATGTTGTCTTTTTTACTGAGTGACCATTGCTCTATTGCACACTGCCTTTTTGTGACTTGATGAACCACATTGTAAAAGGTAGAAATCAATAAAGTTCTCCAGAAACCAAAACCACCGAGGGAAAAATGTTTTCCTGCAGCACCATCTTGTGGTCCCTGATTTTAGCACTGAAGGTGTCCCTCTCCCTGGGCCCGGGGGGTGGGAGGTCTGCTCTGCAGGCTTGGGAACCGCACCCAGCCCCGAGCAGCTTCTTTCGCTAGCCACAAAGGCACTGTGGGGAGCCTTGTAAGAATGCTTGTGCCTTCTTCTAGCTGCCCTAGGCCCTCACCGAGATATTTTTTGAAGGGACAGAAAGGACAAAGGGAAACGGAGTTTGGCTCGGCAACATGCAGCTTGGTACACAAGATACACACCGGCAATTTAGGCACTGGGGAAAAGACATGTTCCAGGTAGATCTGGGGTAACCTCATGTTGAAATTGTTCTGTAGTATGCTAAGGTCCAGGAGTACAAAAAAAAAAACCAAACAAAAAATTATTATCAAAGGGATCTGAATATTTCCTAGTGGAGGTAAGCAGCCGATCAGCTGATCAGAACATCCATGTTTATGTGACAACATCAGCACAGTTAGTGTCACACACAGGCCTGCAAATGAATATCTGTGATTTGACCCTAAGGTGATAATCTCGACCTTCAATAATAATGAAATAGCTATTATGACATTCTAGGCACGGATAGCAGTTATTTATGCAATACTCATGCTTGACAGCTATTGATTCAATGAACTGCCAAGCTACTATGGAAATTAAAATCAGAGCTTTTGTCTTCTCCAACTGAAAAGCAAAACTTCCAGCTTTTTAGAACATCTTTACAACAAAGCTGCTACAGGGAAAGGAGACAGGGCCCAAATCCATGCACTATGCTCTTGACTACTGTCCCACTGGGGCGAATATAACCCTTGCTGTGTCTTTTTCGTCTCACCTCCTCCTCTTACAGTGCATGTATTTTGCTTACGCTCATCTTGTTCTGGTGCTGCCAGATACAGTTACTGCAGATGCATTGATTGCTTACTGTTAAATACAGTTGTTTTATCAGTATGTGTCCCTTTGTCAGAACGTTATGTGACATTGAAAGCAGTTGTGCTGTCAAAGACATGGAAACAGAAGGAATTTATTACCCTTCAAATCAAAATCATGAAGCACCATATGAAAGCCTAACTTTCTCCAGAGCACAGCTCTCTCCCCATAATCACCATCAGCCATGAGGATCTATGTGGTTTGTCACGTGCACATTTCAGCTGTGACAGTGCCCCTAAATTAATGTAGCAGAAAACTGTTTTTATCTTTGTCAAAATGTCTATATACATACTTCACCGTTCATAAAAATAATATCAAGGAACAGCAAATACACATCAGATTTGGAAGGCAAGCAGAGCCCTATTCAGTCGCCAACATTCTGCTGCTTCACACCAAAAACACCGTAATACTTTTTCTTACAAAATTATAACCAAATCATCTGTAATAACGATGATACTGGCAATSGTTGCAATATCAGGCTTTAAAGCTCCTGCACGTAGTTATGTCTGACCACCAGTAAGTACTCTGACAATTTCATGGGATTGCCTATATCCACCCCTATTATACTTGGATTTTAAGTGATGCCTTTTTTAGGACTGATGAAACTAAGAAAAATGTATTAAATGGGGAATCCTGAAAGTACACAGAGTTTCTAAGAATAGCTCATCATATTTATTCTCTCTCCAGCTTAGGAGCAAAGCTCCATTCCTCCCAGTTGTAGCTGTTGGAAATTCTGCTACGTGGACTTCACAGACCCAAAGAAAGATGACCAGTGATTGCATTATTACGGGTGATACTGATTCCTACTGACATTCTTTTAGGTGCTCACTCTTACTTTGCACTCAGCTGCTGGAAACTGTTACATGTTTGTTTCTTTTATTTTTGTTACACTACAGGGAAACGGAAAGAAATTGCATTTTGAAATCACCTACCTTGGGAGACAGGTCATCCAAAGATCAAAGAAAGTTCTGTGGTGCAGTGATATACCGCGGAGAGAAACAATGCCAGAGAAAACACTACCACGCTTTCCTCAGGTACTTTGTATTTTTGGCAAGCGTATCTTTAAAGCAACTGCCCAAAACAACAGATTTCCCAAATCCTCTGTAGCCTAGTAAGGAATTAGCTGTTCTCCTCAGCAAGAGTAGCGCTACTGTGCTATGGTGCCATCCAATACTGAGACAGAGTAAGCTTGCCACTCACTACCAATTTAGTGAATCACAACACTCTCTTCTTAATCCGGATAATATTCTGGGACTGACCTCTAAACCGAGACAAGCTCTTAACTGGTATCTTTATATCCCTCCACAGGGATCCTATATTAATAAGATTTATTATTCAGCAGTTGCCACGAGCAGTTTTGCCTTTCAGTGATACTAGCTTTTTTGTACAGGAGATATGGAATGAGCATGAAGAACTAGAAATGAAGATCTTCTATTGCAAAATCAATAGCATTATCAAGGGTTGACAACATTTTATTACTTTGATACTAAAACAAAACATCTCGTTTTCTAGAGCATACTCARGTAATCCTGGTGTTCTTCTGCTTGAGGTCTTCAAGATCAGGTGGATGTTCCTCTACACCAAAGGGGAAAAAAAAATACTAAACATCAGTATAACTAGATTCAGGGACATCTTTACATTTTTCCCAAACCAATACTCTCCCTGAAACATTTCCTTACTGTCTAATGACCTCATTGACACTTTTTTATTTCATTGTCACCTTTAGTAGGCTATAGCRGCATGCTTATGTGGAGTAAATAGTATTTCACACTCAGATTACATTTATTTCAGTAGTCAACTGCTCTTCAGCATTGAGGAAGTATGCCAAGACAGGGAGTATGTAAATATGTCAGCTGTAAAATCCCTATCCATACAGAAGGACAGATTTCTYAGTGCATGTAAATGGATCCGCATCTCCTGAAAGCAGCAAAACCTTACTTTGCTTTTCCACTTTCCCACGCAACACAGCTTGCGCATGGGATAAGGAACACTGAAATGGCAGAGGACTTAAACCTAGGGCTGGAATATTGTCCATGGCTTGCTCTGCTGTCATTTAGCGTCCCAGAACAGCAGCCAAATTCTTGCAGACTTATTACTTCTCCCACAACAAAAAATTGAAGGCGATCCCTGATAAACAGTGCCTTTTGACAAAGTCTGCTGGACTGGGAAGCAACAGGCATTTAGTACTGCATATGTTTAGTACTCTATACAGAATATATTGATATAACAATCCTAAACTCAAAGAACAAAAGAATACTCCAAGGTTAGTTTACCTTTTTTTTGTTCTTATGGTCCTTAGAGTCTTTCTTAAGTCAGTCCCGTAAAATGACATAACTGTCTTCACCATGTGCTCCTTCCTTCCACACAACTTCTTCGTTTGCCCTTCGTCCTACTTCTTCGTTTGCCCTTCGTCCTACTTCTTCGTTTGCCCTTCGTAAAGGGCATTGACTGCAACATATTAAAACAACAGCTGAAATTGGTTGACTTCCAAAGAAGGAATTTAGAGAAGATCACCTAAACTTTAGCCATGAAATCCTAGCTCCAATGAAAAAAACCGCAAAGCCACAGTTGATTTCAGGGGCCATCACAAGAACACTAGAACACAGACAGATTAAGGTTAGGAAAAGCATTTCAGGAAGCTTTTCCCATCTCTTACATTTTCTTCATGAATTTCAGCTCACCTTCTGATTCATATAATGCAACCATGACCAGAAATTTCTCCAGTAACTAGTCAACCAAATTCTATGGCCTGCTTCCCACAGCTGTACTAGGAATTCAGCAGAAGGAAATAAAGACTTTTCTAATTCTTACTCTATTTTAAAAATCTACACAGTATTATTCAAATATAGCACTAGTTAAGTGCACCTGCATTTTCCTAACCTTTAGTGTCTTAACCTACCCGTCATTGCATGTGATTGTTAATGAAGACTAGCAAAACTGAGAGAAATAAGGTAGGATAGAAYAGTTATGGACATCAGAAAAGCATCAGAGAACACAGCTCAAGAAGAGATATACTATGTTGATAGCACACAAGAGAAACTGTCAACTGCCAGGGCGCGGGCACATGTAGATTGTGCTTCCTGCATGAAAAATACCTTTGGAAGGAGGCAAATACACAGTTCATCAGTGGGGATGCAGAAGTAACAAAACCTCACAGACTCAGGAAATTACTAGTGCTGATCAAGTGTGGCAAGGGGAGGAGTACTCAGCTCCCTCTATCAATTTTACAGGAATTCCATGCTCCTACATGTTCTTGGTCTGGCCACGTTATGGAATTCTCTCTGCTGTCCTAGTCCTGGGCATCTCTTGACAAACAGCCACCCCTAGCTACATAGCACAAGTGCCTGCAAAAGCTGCCCAGGGCTAGTCGCCCAGGTCTCCCTCCCTCTCTCTCTCTCTTTTTTTTTTTTTTTAATATAAATACAGACTGCTATGGGGAACCTTGGAATTTGCTCTAGAAGAGGCACAGTGGAACTAATCAATTATCCCAAATTTCATCAGCAAGAGTCCTCCTATTTTTTGATAACTCTAGAGAACATTTTTTACTTTTGTGCATCTCCATTGCAGTACAGTTTTGGTATTGTACATAGGACCCTCTCAACAATGACCATACAACGTTGAAAAAAGAATTTCCACCCAGAGAGAAGGTTTGAGGCTCATTAAAGGAATGATTTTCAAAGCTATATCCTCTATCAACTGTCTCTAAAACTGGTAAAAGTTACAATGTTATAGGATTGCTCCTTTCCTAGAACTCAAATATATGATGTTGGAAATTAAAACCATTTAGCATCTGGTTAATCACTGCATTAAAAAACAAAGCAAAAAAAAAGTCCTAGCAGAACAGCAATATTCCTAGTTTCACTGGCTATGAAAAAACACAGAAATGATCATTTAAACATTAATGTGAATTCTCTCAAAATGAACACATATTAATTCATTTTCCAGAAAATTTATGATAATTTCATGTTAATTCTTTGCCTCCTGTTTTCAGAGTCACTGATGACTCAGTGCAGCTATCTGTATGCTGAACATCAGCTGTTGAGCACAGTGTAAGATGTAATATGGAGATTTTCACAGCAGGTTTTGTCTAAATGTGGAACTCCATAGCAAATAGCCATCTGCTAAGCAGCCGCATTAGTAAAGTCTATGTGTGTGTGTGTACGTGCATGTATATGATCCCACACAGACTACTAATATCTTAGTAAAGCAAAAGTTTAACATTTAGGGGGAAAAATATCTTCATAAAAAACAGTTCTGTCATATTAACCACGCTAYAGCATTAGCCATTCAAAATGAACTACCACCTTAGAAAAATAAAGCACAGTTATGTTAATACATTMCATCTTAGTTTAATGATTTTGATGTTGTGGAGCTTACATTTTCCCATTATCATACAAACATATACACATGCTGAAACTCTTCACAATATCAAACACTAAACTGTTTGCACAGTACTCATAGGCTGTAATGTGCCCTATACATTAAAAAAAAAACACTGCACATTAGAAGCCTTAGAGATAATTAATTCACTTTTCTCCCAAGCACACTCCCAGCCCATGTCTCTTACTCTATTCAGACCTACTACTGTGTTCTTTCCTTCTAGATCTTAGTGCATAACTCTAGGTCTATCCCACACAGCTACAGTTCTACTTGTTCTTCTTTACAAACTGCTTTTTCTCATTCATTTCTTCCCTATTATCTTTCAGACAATTCATTCCTGCTTGCACATCTCATTTCCTGTGCAGCAGTCAATTGTTTACCATAGGCACCGTCACTCTTCTGGAGAAATGCCTTCGAAGGCAGTGGTAAAAGAACCATTTTTGTCTCCCTTCTCCCTGGGATTTTTGAGAGCTAAGGCAAGTGGCAGGAAGTTTTCTCACTTGTTTCTGTTTAAACTTATGTTACAAAGTGAAATTAACTTTTCCTCAAAACTTTCCTTTTCTTTTTTACTGATGTTCTGGGTTTTCCTTGCTCTCAGGACACTGTGTCCTAAAAACCTACTCTGGGTTGAACAGGATGGGCTGTGTGCAGTGTCGCAGGCTGCCTGATCGCTTGATTTGCTCTTAAGTCTCATTTGCTACCTTTTTTGCTCTCAACAGGCAGTTGTTGATGTTGCCTTCCTGCCAAAGGGAAGAATGGAAACCAAGTTCCTTTAACATACATAAATATAGTAGCCTTTGGTGGGGAGCAGGGGCAGAAMGTGGGGGAAGATAACTGGAGTTTCAAGGGAGCAAAAGCCTGATCTTCCATACCTCAGCATATCGGCCCAGGAGAGGAACCCTTCCTGCAGAGCCGAACTCAAGTTCGGGCACCGCGGCTCAAGCTCCATCCAGGGCTTTATGCGCAGGCTCCTTTTCTAACCCGCGGGCAGTGTGCCTTCACGTTTTACACGCAGCTTCCCAMGCAGGGAAGTAATATTAAGTCCAAGTCCTTTATAACTGGGTCTTTAGAAAGAGTACTGAGGCATTGACAAACTTTTTTTCCTTGAGCCAAATTGATTCTTTTTTGTGTAGCTTCAAATAGGAGGACTCATTTTTAATGTATCCATACTAGTTTCTTGACTTTTTTTCCAGTCTTTTCTCCCCTCACTGACTTCAAACATGTCAGTTGTCYGTATTTTCTACATTTAGAAGGAGTACATCATAAATTTGGTCTGGTCATGCTCTCATGCTTACCTTCCCTGCAAACAGGCACAGSAACAGAATGGTAGACACACCAAAATTAAATATCCTCCTACCGCAAGCACAACCAGTCGAACTGCCATTTGCACATCTGTAGAGTCAGCAGAAGTTTGCATTAGTTATGAATCATTCTGAGATATATATTGAGGTACAGATGACAGAWTAGCCTCTAAGACAGACATGTATGTATCTCAGCCAGCAACACAGTGGAACAAAGTCAGTGCTAGAAATGAGCTCAGATAAGAAAGATCAAGTCTCAAATTTGACCTGAGTTTGAGTAGCCCAAGTGCTTGATTAGTTTCAAAAGCAACTGGGGTTTGAGTGAGCCCAGGGCATGTGGTGGTGGGGGGAGAATAATCAAAGTCCCTTAGAAGCTGCTTTAAGAATGGAGACAAAATCATGCAAATGAATGCTATTTATCTATTTCAGTTCATAACTTTTGCAGCATTTTCTTAAAGCCTCATTTTATTCCTAGTGAAATTCAAGACAAAACTCCCAGATAAGAACAATCCAAGTATGCAGCCTGTGACCATCTTACAGAAACTCAAGTGCCATGAGTCTAATATCTGCTAAGTGCTTCTATTTTGACAACAGATTGCTACAAGGCAAACTGAATGTGCTCCCAGGGCCGTAAGGGTTTGTATTTTCTTTGGACATATGTTGTACATCCAGGAGCATTCAAGTAGCTAATTAATCTATGAACAAATAATTCTGTAAAATAGTCAGCCCTTGATATTTATGTCCAAACAATAAAAGCTTAACTGGAATGAGGAATCAAGCAGTCACAGCTGAATAACCATATTTAATTTTAACATTTGCTTGAGTGTGTGTCCTAAAAATGAGCAGAAGAGATATAATTTTCACTGTATAGCTTTTCTTCCTGCTATACTGAAGTGTCTTTTATACATAATAGATTCATTTCCCACTTGGGCCTTTATTATTAAAACATTTTATTTCAGCAGTATGCCCCTAACTAACAAACAGATTCTGATGGCCTCACGCTGAATGGTAGTTTTTTCTATCAAAATTTATCGAGCTAGTAGTAATTACAGCTGCCCTAGCACTGGAATGTGGAGCTGCTCAAGTACAAGAAAAAATTCAAAGTTTGATTCTGACCTCTGCTTGCTTCTGAGCAAGCACAAAGAGCAGAAAGTGAATTCATGTTAGCTTACAAGTATTCCCTTGGGGTTTCATATCTATATTAAGTCAGCTCTTCCTGAAAATTGGGTATCATCTCTAAAAAGCAATGGAGGTATGCTGAATTATATCAGCAAGACCTAAACCATTAAATTTTAGATTATGGTTTCTTTTTAC
Source organism: Oceanodroma leucorhoa (assembly GCA_030449065.1). Classification (NCBI taxonomy): domain Eukaryota; kingdom Metazoa; phylum Chordata; class Aves; order Procellariiformes; genus Oceanodroma; species Oceanodroma leucorhoa. The sequence goes on from JASVER010000112.1 coordinate 2,120,904, forward strand.
TAACTTAACATCCATGTTTGGCAAGACTGCCTGTGTCTGAGAACTCTTCCTGCTTAATTGTTGGTGGAAAAAAGGATACAATATAACAGGAATTGCTGCTCAGAAAAAACATGGTAATATTTGGCTCTGTCCCTGTTTAAGTCTATGGTGAATCTCCAAATATCACTCTAATACCTTGACATTGCTCTTGACAAAAAACCATGAGATGTGTCTACTGTCAGGGCATGTGGCATAGGACACAAATTAAGATGAAAAGTTCCACCTGAACATAAGAATTTTTTTCTTTTTTTTTTTTTTTTTACTGTGTGGGTTCAAACTGGAAGAGGTTGCCTGGAGAGGTCATGGAATCTCTGTCCTTGGACATATTCAAAACTTGACTGGACACAGCCCTAGAAAACCTGTTGTAGTTGACCCTGCTTAACCAGGGAGGATTGGACTATATGTTCTTGAGAGGTCCCTTCCAAACCAAATAATTCTGTGTCTAACAAAAAGCCTCTAACTTTTTTGCATTTTTCAGTTTGTTGAAGCAACTTCACCATGAAAAGTAACAACTGTTTCTACAAAGCTGTACAAACAGGAAAAAAGTTATGACAAAAATTAAGATTTGATTCAGCCCTTTCAGTAAAGCAGAGATTACCACGGAGTTATGTGCAAAGGTAGGATGTACAAAAATAGTTTGCTGCATTCTTTTGTATGAGAGAGAAAAAAAAAAAAATCATGCACACCAAGTCTATGCGCAAAGAAAAAAAGAAAGGTAAAATATTATGTTAAGACTAGAATTTGAGAACGCAGAACCACAGAAATTTTTGTTGTAAGAGACTTCTGCACATCATGTAGACCAACCTTCTTCCTGAAGCAAGACTACTACCAACATAAAGTCAAGTAAGTTGTGTCTTTGTCTAGCCAAGTCTTGAAAACTTCCAAGGATTACGACTCCACCACCTTTCTGATGACTTGTTCTAGAGTTRCACTACTTTCCTAATGAATTTTCTCCCCCTAATGTCCCAGCTAAATTTCCCAAGCATCAATTAGTGGCAATTCCCACTTGTTCTATCATCTGGTTCTACCAAGAATAATTTGTAGCTCCCTCATCTTAGTAACTGCTCTTCTAAACAGGCTTCAGTAGCTATTAAATAACCAGCCTCCTCTTCACCAGATTAAATACATCCAGTTCCTTCACCTTTTCTTCACAGCACTTTCAGAGTCATACTACTTTGGATTAAACCCCCCTTTCCACAAAATAAAGCCTTCACTCCATTCTTTGCACTAACATATGTGACTATGTTTATTTGCATCACATCACTTGGTTCTTTGCTTGTGCTGGGGTTGACAAGATATCCAGACAATTCTTATCAATTGTTTTCTGTATCAATATATATACAGAAACAAATGCAAGCTTACACTTACTTGGTGACCTGAAAAACTAAAGGAAGAACCAGAAATGAAAATCGCATTGTCTGACCAGAAGCAGCATTTAGCTATAAGGCAGTAATCTACAGAAGTATACTTACTGTCTTGAAATGGCATGTAACATTTCAGTTCATGGCCGGTTTTGGAAGGACAACATTTATTTTTCAAGCATTCAGTTGTGTTAAGGCCCTCTCCTGCGTGACACAGAATTAAGGTTTTTCCGCCTTTGTGATGGCATGCTTTAAAAAAAAAGAAATAATATGTAAGACCTCTATTCTAGGAGCAGTGCTCAAGTAGAGGGAAGTTATCGTTTTGGTGTCCCTAATATGTTTTGATAGCGTAAGTCTGCCGGAAAACAGTATCGTTGACTTTCATGTATGTTCTTTCTCAAAAACTAATCAATCTTTATATTAAAATTACAGAAAAGTTAAAATCAAGTCATACAAAATCTTAAGTAATTTGCTTTGTTTCAGTAAGAAACATTTACAAAAGCAAATCTAAACACCATTGTGCCACTTTTTGTACTTAGGTTTGTAAAGTAAGTGGGAGACACAAACTAAATTTTCTGACTGGTCTGTTTCTAATTAAAAAAAGAAAGCAAATTTAAGACAATTTTTTTTCTTTTGAAGGGCCCAGCACAGACTATATTGCAACCAGCCATCTCTCTGTTTGGCACTAATTGCATGTTTCTACGAGCAGCTGAAAATCAGCTGATAGGAACAAAACCCCTAGATAGCCAATCCAGTTATTGAACAAAATATTTAAGCAATTTTTAAAATCTGCTATTTAATAACAGATTTATTGACAATCATGAGATCCTCTGTGGGAAGGGCTTAAATGTGTAAGATAGAGGCACGTACTATTTGTAACTATATATTTAATTCCTGTAAAACTTGGTATCGCATCCCTTACGTGACACTTTCACAGCAGCTGCAAGGCACCGTTTGTTTCCAACACCACTCCCAAGACTGGCTGCATTGTCAGTCTCAGGTTTATCACAGACATTACTGGTAGCCAAATTCAGCTTATTAAATGGGGGATCGAGCACTTCAYGAGACCTTTGTGTTTACTTAGGGCTGGGTGGCAGTAATAGCAGTCCAGCTACGCTGATATTAAGGTAGTGCAGAAACACACTAAGTGAAAAGCGTATCCCTAGCCAGTAGAAATGGGAGACACGCTACTGTGGGGCAAAATCCTTCTCTCACTTAGGATGTGCCAAATCGCTCTTTTCTTCCTATGCGTACATGGAAAGACTAGAAATCTAGTTCAGATCGGATACAACAAAGCTCGGCAAGGTGGATCCTACGCCAAACCGCCCAGCTTTTCTAGCACAATCACATCACTGACAAYGAAGAGATTTGTAGGAGGCTCGTAATGCAGTGGAAGCAAATCTATGATTGTTCCAAAGGGGCATTTAACAATACCATTTTGAAGAAATCTAGTGAGTTTTACAGTATCAGACTGAGGGTTTTAAATACATCAAATGCTGACAGGTAGAGGTGGGAGGGTGGACTGGAAGTGAGGCAGAAGAAGGGGAAAGGGAAGAGAGAAACAATGCTGCGGTGATGAAGGGACACTTACTCACTGGCCTGAAGAAGCTTGAGAGAGATTCATATGCATCTTTCAGTTTTACGGTAAGTTTGTTGGGTGCCACTTCACTTTCTTCTAAAACATGCGGAGTTGCTGATGCAAAACCTGAAAGCTCATAATGGTTACCTCATTACCATCAAAACATCCGCAATTAATTAAATGCAATGACATTTTCATRCTGATTATCTTTCATTATGAAGGCATTTATAGTCATTATGAATTGTGACTACTGATGGCTAGCAAGGTTAAGCATAGATGTCTTTCTGTTGTATTCACTTACRTTACTTCAAATTGCTTCATGAACCACAATGAGTAAAGAACTAAAGCTGTGAAATTTAAATTAAAGAATCCATTCAGGTGGAAATTGTCAAGATAAAAAGCCCTACTGTTCACCTGTAAGATGCAGGTTACATGAAAACTCTGGTTTATACCTATGGATGTATTTCTCTTACGTATGCAAGCAGAATTTTCAGCCTTTGTTTTAGATAAAGATCAGACCCCAACTGAAACACAGAAACGTGGTGAAAGGCAGCTTTATTAGATACAACCAAATATGCATCTATCCCAACGTCTTGTTTCAGACAGTGACCTACAGCAGTTGTGTAGAAAGAGCAAAACGTCCCTGAATTTAGAGGTACTGGAGTATTTTCCCAAACCCTTGTGATTTGTGGCTCTGGGACTTCTCAATCACCTTTCACTTGTACTCCGAAAACTGTGGCATCAGTAAGCCTTGCTGCCTCACTACATCTCTTTTTCATTAAACCAAGTGCAAATCACAGTGGCACTCCACTGGCAACCAACCACTCCACAATGAAGAAAAAAAAAAACCCCACAGTATTCTTATTTGCTTGCCTTTTTTCTCTCCATATGAGAAACTGATACCATCACGACTTTAATAGCTTTCAGAGATGGAGTTTATTGAAAGCCATTTCATGGTTTTATAGTTCCTTGTGAAGAGAAGTGAGATTGCGACCTAACCAAAAACTAAGGTATTGAACAACTTCAGTCTTTTGGATGATTCTTCAGCTAGCAGCACCAGGAGCATAAATTCTCCATTTGTCCTGGGGCACAACTTGCCTCTTCTGTGCCATACAAAACTCCCTTGGGAAAAAGAAGCATCAGAGTAGGGAGAATTGAACATATGTCAAAATAGAGAATCTGAAACTAACATAGAACAGAAAAGTGTGAACTTTGCTGGTCACAAACAGTTACGTCATGGTCCCCCTCCCCGCCAGTAACCAAGACAGAAGAACAGAAAATTTTAAAGATTCCGTAATGATTTCACAGGAAGTTCATGAGAGGAAGCATCCAACAATCAATTTGGTAAGAATTATCTGAAAACATGACCCTGGTTGCCCGACACATTACTCTCTCATGTGAGAGTTTAAAGAGAGACAAGCCATATACATAGGTTTAATGGGCACTGCTGATCAGTATAAGCTGCATCACATACTTATGAACCACACTGATATCTACGTTTCAGCTCGCACACATACACCGGGGTTTTTTGTTTGTTTGTTTCTGTCTTTTTGTTTGTTTTTGTGTTTGGGGTTTTTTTTTCCTTTTTTTTTTTTTTAATTTAAAAAGAGAACGACTTCCTTATCTAGATATTGCAGAAGCATTTTACAATGACACTTGCAGCAACTGACAGCCTTTCACCAAGATCTGAAAAGGTAGTCTCTGAAGTCCGGTTTCTCAATGCATAAATGATCAAATGCAAGCTTAATGTGCGGGCCGATCCTTTACACACGTCAGAGGACCAAACTTAACTTCTGGTGTGAGTGCAAGTTATCAGCCAAAAATCTTTGCTAACTATTTTGAGCCACCTGCTGCAGTAAGCAAATACGTTAAATCTCAACAGATTATAAGAACACCTTTAACTGTATGCTGGGAAAAAAAAGCCAAAGTGGGGAAAAAAAAAGAAGAATCTATAATAAAAATAAAATAAAATAAAATAAAATAAAAGCAAGATACACTGCCAGGAATCAAACAAGCAGCATGTGTTTCTCACGCAGATGCACAGAGAGAGAAATGGGAACTATAGTTGGGGGAAAAAACCATTTTTCTATATTTAAGTGTCAGGACCGATCAATCCCATCTGGAGTAATTAACTGTTTGTAATACTTTTCAGTATTTTTAAATCATTACCAAGATAACAAAATTGTAAACTCAACTTCTTGCTAGTAAAAGTACTTGCTGCTTCTATGAAAATGCTTTTCTCCTTGCAATACTCACTTGAATTGATGCTCAAAAGCAGTATTACTACCACATACTTCCATGCTAGATGGGTGCCCATTAGCAGCATTACTGCAATAAAACCAACAGTAATAATAGGTATTTGGTTATGCATTTAAAAAAATTATTGGTCTTAACTTCAYACTTACGGATTAGAACAAACATGACAGCAGACTGCTGCACAGAGCAGGACTGCCTGTTATTGCAATAAGGAGGAGGCTAGACCCAGTAAAAATTTTTTTTGCAGTAAGTGATTTTGATGAATTTACTCATTTTAAAGAGAGCTTAAAGGGAGGCATCTGGTTAACAGAGACTAGCCAAATAATGATCTCTCTGAAGCGTCCCAGAGCTGGACACCTTACATATTAAAAAGATCACTTTTAGCTAAAATTTTTAATCCAGGTTTAGTGAACAGGATCAGGACTGAAGAACTAAAAATTGTTGGAAGCTTACAACTCAATTCTAGTTTAGCTTGTTGAATTCTTCAGTCTTTTCAAAATCAGAGTGTATGAGATGGGGTCTGGATACAAACATTTTAAAAAGGTGGTTCAAAATGATATTATGGATAAAAATACTTTCAGAAATCCTGAAGTCATTCATAGTAATTTAACAGCAGGTTTAAGCTTGGTTTTTTACCTCCAACCAACCCCTGAATATTGCTTTGCCAGATGCTATATTTCACTGCTGCTGCTCCTGTTGTTATCCTAAAAAGGTCTTTTCCAATTATTACCACATATATTTAGTTGTTAAGACAGCTTAAACCTAGGGATTACTTTGTTAGTATTGGTAAGGGAGGAGAACCCCATTTTCTGAAGCAGTATACAGGGAAAAGACAGACTGCATTTTACGCAGGTATTGGCTTTCGAAGAGTCGGTTCTCTCTGCACTCCTGCTGCTAAATGAGGAAAGCTTTCCGGCTGTTAGAACGTACCTGTTCTRTGGAGTAATATACTAACACATTCTGTCCCATAGAGAAACTTTGCTTTGGTAGTTAAATGTGAAATTACTCCTTAAGAGGACAGGAATCACGTTTTCCAAGATACCTATTAAAATCTAATACCATCCAGGACATAATTGGGATGAGGAAAACACTTCCTAGGAGAAGGAAAACAAGGGAGATAAAGAGACAATTCCAGGTTTCCCCATTACATACTACTTTTGCTGTCTTCTCCACTGCTGTTGGAACAGGAAGACTACAGCTATCCGGAGTGCAGCAACTACAGACTTGCTACCCACAGCGACGTGGAATCAAAGCGCATCACAATGGGCTCCCTGTTGCTGTGATGCAGCTCAGAACGAACAGTGCAGATGYGATAAATGCATCAACAGAGGGGCCAGAAAAAAGCTGCACATGCAGTTTGAAAAAAATCAGCCCCCCCCAAGAYGGTTACAAAGCCTTTTAGTCTTCTAACTCACTAAGTTAAAACCAAGTTCATGCTATTACCAACCACACTTCAGTGTGCAGCACAGAAACACCACCTAATTGTGCAGATCAGGTAATAGATACCTCAGGACATCAAAATACACTCCTGTCAAAACAGACAAAGTTTGGTCAGAGTGCTTAAGTTAGAGCTCCCCAGTAATCCATTAAATGCGAATTAATTAGGTAACAGGATCATCCTGTAGGTTCACCAAATATCTGCACACTTGAAACAAAAGCAGTCTGACAAATCCTTCTTAGACATTTCCACTCCTTTTATTAAGGAAAGGCTCTTTGAATAGACTAGGAACAGTGTTTTAAAAAAATACAGAAACCTAAAGTAAACACAGATGCCCCAAAATCAGCAGTTCTCCAAGCAGCTGAGCGGCCTAAAGCAGTTTGTTACGTTTTAGAAAAAAAACATATGCTACAACAGCCATCTGAACATTAAGTGATCTTGAAAAAAGCTATATATTCACCTGCAAATATTGTGGGGTTTTTTTCATTTCAGTTGAGTAATGAGTTTAAAGGGTAACTCTTTTTAACCTAATTTGTACACAGCCTTAGCTTGCTGATATAAGCAACAATATACAGTACTCTCAATTTCATTGTTTCATTCCATACACAGACCACAGCCACTCTCAGTAGTACCAATGAGGAGATACTTGGAAATGTCTAATACAGAACAAACATTCTTCGTTTTCTGAAGCACATGATTTCACACGCAAATAACATTTTCCACATTGATTTCTCTCGTGGAAGACTGCATATAGTGCGATGCATTTCTGATGTACAAATACAGGACTTTTCAGACTGCTAAGAATCTGAGAAAATTGCCCCCACATTTCACATTGACCACTCATTTGATTTCCTTATTAAATTTAGGACTGTTGACGCTCCTTGCTGTAACTGTAGTCTATACCTAAGGCTCAACCTGAGGCCATTAGCCAAAAATGCACATCCCCAAACCACCCCAAACAATTCTTTGTTGTACCATTTCTGCAACAGTCGAGTTCCTAGTCATTTATACAGACTACATCCATGGGATTTTTTTTTTTGCTTTAAATTAACTGCTTTTATTGGAAATCAGTTTCTTATATTCAGTGCAAAAATGTAAGAAAAAGTCTTGTCCTATTGAACCCTCAGCAGAAGCACAAAACAATAATTTATAATTGTTGCTCTTTTTATTATCCACTTCCATACAGCACTCAAAAATTACTATTTTGAAGCCTATTGTAAAGAAATCTTTAAACAATGTAAAAAAGTAATAGTGGCAACTAATTCACATCCATGGTTTAGTACCAATTATTTATCTCCAGCATGAATTGCTCAAGATGGATGATCTTCATAACCATGAAGCAAGAAGTGACAGATGTGGGATACATCTAAAAAAACTGTTAGGAGTAGAAAGATCCACAGAGGCTGCTGTGAGAGACTTGTACTGCTGCAGAGTAAAGAGCTGTTGTAGTAAATCTAACCCTTTCAATGGTGAAAACAGCATAAAAATGTGATGTGAAAGCTACGCTGTACTTCAGCCTAGTGAAACTCTGGCAAGGAGAACCTTGCAGATCAAACCGGAATCTATTCGGAACACTTAAAAGAACTAACCTCACTTTTCAGAACAACAGTGTAAGACAGATCAGGTATTACAGTTCTTCTAGTCACCCTGATTTTCATGGATGTGAGTACGGCTGGAAAAGACTCTTTGACTACCGTCTTTTCGGATGAAAATCTAAGTACTGTTACATTCAAGTGGACAACAAACAAGCTTACCACACACTACTGCGGAAACTACATCATGCGGAAACTACATCAAGCTAAGCCTTGTCACTTTCTAAAAAATTCTTTGAAATAGCCACCAGAACCAATATCAACATCTTCCCCCACCCCTCAATACAGCTCTTCCACTACAAATCTGTTTCCGGAAATAGACAAAATCTTTAACAGTACACAGGATAAAAAAATTTTAGACCCACCTTTCCTCTTGGAGATTAATACAGAACGCCACTTACCAGAACCATACAGCAGGGTTCCTGAAGTGACCGAGGAATACTCACTGGAAGCTAATTAATCTATTCCCTTTTAATATTCAGTATTGAAGGGTTTTGCAGAGAAACATACTGCAGTTCAGGAAAATAAGTTATCTTTCACAATACGTGCTCCTACGAAGAATGCAGAGTCTACACTCAGTATCATACTCGCGGTACTTAGTTTCGTTTCTGGATTGTTGAAAGAAAGCATGGTACACAGTATTTGATATTGGAGACACAAAGGGCTGAAAAAGCTCATCTATAAGTAAATTAAATAATTTCTGTATTCAAGAAACTAAACCTATTTGCTTCTTGAACTCATGAATGCTCACAGAGAGATTTTTATCTGTTTCAAAAAAGCTGTATAAGAAGATTTTTTTCCTTGATAAGGTTTTATATCAACTCTGAAGATCTTAACTTCCCACCGTCATTAACAAAAATGCATTTAGTAAAGAAAGGAAACACAAACTTTCTATTTTCGTAAGCATTTGTTAGTTCACAGGCTTTGAGCTTAACCCTATTGAATTTAGGCTTTGGCATCATTCACAAATACCTCTCACTCTTTTTCAAGAACTTTATTTTAAAAATAATTTTAATTCATTAGACCATACTTTATAAGTTACCAATAGGACGAACCTGAACTCAAGCATCAGACATTTGTTGCACTTTTAAGTTTTGTAACAACATGACTTTCAAAATAAAATTGTACATTTAGGTTCACAGTTTAATTTGTCGGAATTTAATAACATTTAAAAACACTGGAACTTGAATTGAAAGGGATACATGTTAAGCACACAAATACTGAAAAAGGTCATAACYCCAAAATGCACTTGAAAATGGAATGCAGCTAATTAATCAGACTGTAGTTTAGTAATTTCACATTTAACCTAGTTAGCACCTTAGTGAACTCAACCACTGAAYGTGAGAAATATAGTGCATGTAGTGTGAGAAATCAACAGGTACTGTACCATTTCATAATTGGATTGCGTTTTCTTGAGCATTATGTGCCGTACTTTTGAAAACTGGTAATATTTTAGAAGTCTTCTAAAACGTGTAAAGAAACAATGGCTACAGTTGAAGTCTAAACAAAGAAATACTTTGTCTCTACTTTTTTTAAGTTGAGATTTTTAAAAGCAATCATTTATAAGGATTGCATCAACATCAGTTAGCAGAGGAAGATCAAACTTTATTGAAACTGCTTGCATACAAAATATATTGCACTATAACCAAACAAATGTCAACATAAAATCCAATCTGTTGTAGCTAATATGTACAGAGAATATTGCCCAAGAGCAGTTACATTACAAGGTCAGTCTACCTTGGTTAATTATCTACAGTATTTTAAACCAAACAGCTTACAGATGATGTGTGCAAGGTACCAATTTCTGTTTTCAAATACTATACATTCCCAAAATAAATAACTAGAAATCAACATTAATGTTTGGCAATACTTTTTAAGACATTTTTATATTTGTTAAATCATGTGCAGTTCGTTGCCATTTTTAGTATGCTCACCTGTATGCAAGGAAAAAAAAAGAATGAAAAAAGCAAAGAAACAAAACTCACAAAATACATCAGAGGCAAGGTCAAATTTGTACAATTCTGTACATAAACAGTGGCTCCCCTTCTGGAGTAATCTGAAAAAAATGGATTAAAATAAGGTCCTTATACAGTTTTGCCCAGTACGTTTAATGTGTGATCAGAAATAAAAGAAAGCACGGCTCCTCCCACCACTTGCCACCCTTCCCTGGTGTACAACAGTACTTTGGATCAAATTCTACGACACCTTCAAATTGGCTGGTAATTCAGACTTTGTACCTTAAAATATGATGAATTTTTGTTCTACCTCCAATATCTCCGACTACTACATGTGTACTTTCCAGGGCACTACACGTGGTGATTTTCTTCCTACCTCTCCTGAGATAGTCCCCAAATTAAAATAAGCAATTCAAAAAATTCTGGGAGGATGAAAAAACATCACTGCTTTAAACTGGTCATCTGGCCAAATAGCAGGCACACATTACTAGCTTGTGAACACGTTACACTTGTTCCCTCAGTAACAATGAGTTTTTTAGTTTTCCACAATGGAAAGAGGTTTTTTTTTTTTTCATTTTTTTTTTTAAAAAAAAGCTTCTGTACTGCCTACAAAGAAAAAAATTACACCCCTTTTTCAATAACACTATTTGCCAAATCTTCAGTGCAAAATAAATTTCCTATTCTTATAACTGCCTAACTCAATGTTTATGTAAGGAAAAAATTATGGAAAGCATGCACTTGTCTATAAAGTACTAACGTCTGACAAGGATTGCTACATATATTTTACATTTAGTGTTACCAACTCATCTTCCCTGATTTCTGCATCCAAATAKAATATTCCTACCTGCCAAGATATAAAAAAGGCACAGATCATACAACTTTTTTGCTAATGAAAATGACAATTGATACATCACACATATTTCAGGGTCCACTAAAATATTGAAAAAGGTGGACCAGAATGTGAACTGACACAGGACATAAAACGACATAGCATTTCATGAAGAACTTGTAAGTTAGATTGAAAACAGAAGCCAATTTGATTACTGCAAACACTATTTATTCTGAAAATTGAAATTTAGCAGTGAATTTGACCCGATGTGTTAAAATGGTACAACTGAACAGAAAGTTTACCAATGCACAGCTCAGTATTTTTAAAACAAACAAAAAAGAATCTTTCATTGTTTGAACTGCAATATGTACTTGAAAGCGATTTTCGGAAATTCAGATATTTTTATGCAAATATTTGAATAACTTCTTATTCTGAAAACAACTGCATACTGTTGATGTTAAAAAAGGCTAACAGAGAACATATGTTCATTTCATGCCCTGCGCCATCTTGCCTACTATTTGTCTTTGGCCTAACAAGTTTCTCTAACATGGAATAGGAATTACTGAAACAGTATAGGAAATATGACTTTAGAATTATGCAGTTTAGGGTACTCCATTCACCAGCGGCTGTTGACCATCTGCGCTGTCCGTTTTCTCTTTCTTCTGATTACGTTCTTTACCCGTGCGCAGCCGACTACCTTCATTGGAGGTATTCTGTAATGTTTTAGTGTGGACACTCCTTTCATTATTGCAGTCAATTCTGATCTGGAACAAGTCAGAGTTATATAAAGCACTCTCTTCCTTTCATCCACCCCTGATGCATCCGCTACCTCAGCAGCCTGGGAGGAGCACTATTTACTAAATAGTCAGAAGACACAAATAGTGCCACAGCCTTACGGCTTTGTTAAATGTATCCAGCTGAAATGGAGAGTGTGTGAATTCTTTTCTGTTCAAAAATGCTACATACTTATGACCCAAAAAAAACAAAACCAAAAAACCCTCCCATCTAGCTAGCCTTGGAAGCTAAAAAAATTTTTTTTCCAGTGTGTTTATGAAAGAGAAAGTTGAAGAACTAATAGCAGATGGAACTTTGAATCATCATTTCACTTTCAATAATTCAACTTTCTACTTGTTGTATACAAACTTTTTTTTTTTGAAAAAAATGAACATAGAAAAGCTGCCATGAAATGATACTAACACTCAAAATCTACTCAGCCACCTTTTGAATGTGAAAAAAAGTTTCATTTAATCCACCAAAAAGACTTCTTGGAAAACTAAGCATTTGGTCACTTGTTTGATTTTTTCCCTCTCCTTTCTTAAACAGGCTTTCTAAAACCAAACCAAGAGTCATCTCAGTCTTCCTTCAGAACTATGACTCCTGGTAACCCCACARAGAAGGTGGCAGCTTGCGGCTGCTCATTATTTCTTCCTCCCAACATATCTCATCCTATGCGGTAAGAGATGGTAGAAGGTTTGAATGTTATCATTTGAAGCAAGAACAGCTTCCTTGTGGGGAAACTTAACATATATACATAAAATATCAGCCTGAATAACTTTATGCAAGAAAACATATTTGAAAAAAAATGTAGAAATAACTTTATAAAAGGCTATAAAATATTTAAGGTTATTAAATATTTCAATATATGACTTGAACAGTTTCTTGATGTGCATTTTTAACTTACTTTCTAGATTGCATAGCCTTCAATTGCAAATGTTTCATTTAGTAGTGAAGGTAGTTTCTGAAGTTTAATCTTTCTTACTCTGAAGATTCTGGCTACAACACAATCTCTCTTTTTACATAAAGCGTTAAGGATTCTCCTCCCTCAGGTATATAGGCGACAGACAACAATATACAACGCAGCAAGAAAGAAAAGCTAAAAACAAAAAGCTAGTAAGAACAAAGACTGAAATCAAGCTGGTTAGTAAATCCCTGGGACTCGTGATCAGAGTTCCAACCAAAGGGAGAGCTARGCTAACATTACGAAGTTGCATCTTTACACAACTTGGTACATTGCGATTCCTGCGTATATGTTACAAAATGACACAGAACTCTTGTAGATCTGATTAGGGAATTAGGGAATAAGGAACCACAAGGCTACTGTGTTGCTTGCGGCTTTGAAAACTCTAATGTCAGGATATTACRCTTATCCAATTTTAAACAGTGCAGAGTTCCAATAAGAGAAAAATTACCTCAAGAGATCCATCTGCTGTTCTCCCTTTTGCATCTCTTGAGTTACGCTGACGGTTATCTGTTCGTGACTGTTCATCATTTCCTGTAAGAAGAATTAATCAACTAAGCTGTTCAACAAGGACATATGATGGTCTTTTACTTAAAATCTATGCAAGCATAACAGGGAATTACTTCAAAATTTTCATGCTAAAGAACATTAAACAAATATTCTTTATAACATATAACAACAGTTCTTAAACTATGGGCCAAGAATCACTAAAGAAAATGTTCTCAGGTGTTAATCAAAGTAGATAAAACCACAGTGTTTAAAACCACCGCAGTTTAAAAGAGACTTGTCTGCTGACTGAAGAAAAAAAACATCTCTCAAAATGATTAACTACACAGTCAATTTTAGTAAGGTTTAGCACGTTCACATTTTTTCTAATGGCGTATGAGCTTTCTAAATTCCGTGTTACTTTTTTCAAAAAATCTTACTAAATTAAGCAATACCCTACTTTGAAAAAAAAAATTTCAAGAAATAAACAGAGTTGTAGACAACAATATTTAAACAAATAAATATAATGAAATATCACATTATAAAATACATGTGTTTAACTTAAATAAGTTCTCCCATCTTACTTTTGCCTGGTCCTTTCCACTGAATACAAATTACAACCTTATATAATCCTGTTGCATGAAAATCAAATACAAGAAGATGGGAATATGGATGGTTGAATGAGTAAGACAGATGATAAAATTTTTTCTATATCCATTGACAAACTAGAACTTGATTCCTTGACCTCCACGTGTGATGGCATAGCYCACAAACGTGAATGAAGGTGCATATTAGGAAAGCAAATGATTTAGAATGCTACCCCAATTTATCTATATAGGGAAGAGAGGCTTTATATAATGTATGAAGAGACACTGGGATGGAGTGCCTCCTCAGCAATTCTGTAGATGACACCTACGGGAAGTGGTTTGATACACTGGAGGTCAGGGCTGCTAATCACAAGGACCTCAACAAGCTGAAGGAATGGGCTGATAGAAAACTCATTAGCTTTAAAGATGAATCTCAAGTCCCACAGCTTCAACAGGATAACCCCATGCAATAGCACATGCTGTGGGCTGACTGTGTATTTAGCAGCACTACAAAAGGAGCTGTCCTGGTGGACAACAACTTGAATAAGACATGAATGTGCTCTTGCAACAACGACAGCTGACTGAATAATGGGTCGTGTTAGTAGGAGTGTGGCCAGCAGATCAAAAGAAGGGATTATTCCCCTCTGCTCAACATTCAACACATCTGAAATAAAATACTCAATTTAAGAGATTGACAAAGTAGAGAGAAATCTGGAGAGGGCCACCAGGATGGCTAGGAGGCTGGAGCACATGACAAAACAAGAAGCTGACAGAAGTGAGTTTGCTTAAGGATTCCAACCTCTTTTTCAAAATTAAGTCTACATTTACCTTTGAATCCTCCGCGACCCCTCCCTCCTTGCCCTCTTGCACCACCTCCACGTCTTCGCCCATCTCCTCTACGAAGGTAGTTGTCTCGCTCCTCTTCTGCTGGGGCTGCTGACCAATCGCTAAGTTCATCTCTGTGATCAGATTCTGTTTCAGAAGCATTTGATGCTTCAGAATTAGTTCCTATCAAGAGGATAAAAAAAAATATCCAAACATGCCAGTGCAGCTTAGCATGAAATTACTATAGTAGAATGAAAAAAAGTATATATTTAAAATTTTTCTTCTTCTTTTTTTTTTTTTAATAAGTAGTTCTGGGATTTTTTGCCTCCGAACCTCTATAACATACATAATACAGAAATGCGTATAATATATATTACTTCTTCAAAAAGTCAAGACAGACATAAATAAAAGTTAGAGGTGTGTTTAAGGTTAAATAATTAAGTGTKCCACATGTTTATAGTTACTTGGTGTTATCAGCCTATCAATATATTATTGAATCTACCATGCAAATGTAATAAGTCTAGTAAAACATAAGAAATCTAATAGACTAGACTTTCTTTCAYATTTCTAAAACTGAAAGTTCTGAATATAACCTGTCCTGTCTCCCCTCATCACCGCAACTCCTCTAYGAAAACAAAAAAATTCCATCACGAAACAGCCTGTCACACTACAAAAGCAGAGAACAAACTTAGGATGCTAGAAATGTCTCAAATCCAAAATAACTGGCCATTACAATTTTTCCAGTTAACAGATCACCTTCACCCATAAAAGCTGGTTCTTTTCCCCAATTTTTTCCCCCTGCAACCCTGTTATTAGCCTGGTGAGCTCAAATCTTCTAAAAATATTAAAAGGGTTTCAGCACGAAAACATTAATTTTGTATTATGTAGTATGTAAGCTAAGACTGTCTTACCAAGCTCATACTACAGGCCTTTCAGTCAGGACAAACACCAGCTGACCTACGTTATGCATAATGAAGTAATAGATTGCTCCAAAGAAGCACAATCCTGAAAACTATTCATTAATGAATTATACAAGGTTTTAAAGAGGAATACTATATTTTTGTGACTATGCTTTTCTAATAAAAACATAAAAGTTTAATTCACTATGAGGAAAATAGCTTTTCTGCAAATTGATCTACACAGTATTTTCACTTATATATATTTATATTAAGATAGCCTCTCACAGGCTCAAATGAAAACTGAGGCTTTATTATCAGGAATTGTTCAAAATACAGRTAAAATAACAATCCTTGCCCTAAAGAGTTCATAATGTAGAAGACATAAGTATGCTGTAAGAGACAGGAACTACATGAAAATAAGTTTAAATTACATATAAGCACTACATTTTACTTCAGAATATTTTCTGCAGCATAAAGCTCTTGCTAATCTTCAAACATTAATACTCAGTATTAACTCAATTTCTGTTTTAAGAGCTCTGTTTCCAAGTCCAGTCTTTTTCAAGCAATCAAAAGACCAACAGGCCACTCTTAAAACTTGTTACGTGTACTTGTAGTTACCTACCTGAAGCATAGCCTGGACCACGTCTGCTATGCCCCCTGTTTCTGTAAGGCCGACTACCACGTCCAAGTCCCGGACCATCATCAGTCATGTACCCTTTTTCCTTATCTGTACGATTTGGTGGTGGCCTAGAAGTAGCTCCAATCTGTCGAAGCTGCTCATCAATTTGCAATCTTTCCAAACGCAGCTGGTCCACTTCCTACACAAACACAAGCATAGCAAGTCATATGTAACCACTATTTAATCATCTGAAAGTACAGACATGCAGTTCTCGGAAAGAAAGAGCACTTAAGCATTGCAACTAATAATCTATTTAATACTTAAATAGTAACCCAGCTTTGAGAATAATTTGTTTACCAAAAAAACTTTCAAATGTTCAAATCKGTTTGTTACCAATACAATTCGCCCTGTGGCACCACTGGCAAGTTTAGGTTTGTTTAAAATAGATATATCAAGAAAAAGCACTCAGATAACTGTTTTCARGAGATATAATGAACTATACTTCAGTATTAAATTTATGAGATCTTTACCCTTAAGAAAGTTAAACATTCTTTAAACACAGAAATTAACATTCCTTTATTTTTCAACGCAGTAATATCACCCATTTATAGCATTCCAACAATGGCATAATTTAAACTTGTTAGATTCCAACACAAGCTTCTTACACTGTTGCATGTAACAAATATCAAAGTTATTAAACAATTATGATGTAATAGTACTGTTTCATAAAAAGGGCTAGAGGTTACACATCTGTTAAATTCTACTTTATTTTAATGAATAATACCAGGGAAGCAAAGAAGCATAAAAGCATAGAGAGCAAAGTGCTGTAACTCAGGCATAGAAAGACAGCCAGCACACAGAATTCTTACCACASATAACTACTAAAAGAGATAAACACAAACAATAATTTTCTACAGCGACACATATTCAGAGAGTACTTCTGTCAGTTTGAGATGTTGTCTAGCTAAGATCAAAAAGTGGCAAACACCTTTTTTTTTAAATCAGGGAGAAAGCTATTCATGAAAGTTTCAGTGTGATATTGGAAGGGACATCTGGAGGTCACCTACTCCAGCTAGGACTTTGACAATATCCCTTGGCACTCAGGGATGCATCCCATCAGGTCCCACTGACTTGTGTATATCCCTTTTTTTTTTTCCCCCAGATGTTCCCTAACTCAGTCTTCCTTTAGGAAGGGTAAGTCTTCATTGCTCCAGACTCTCCCATTGGTTTCAGGGGCCTGGCATTCCTTAGGACAAATCTTACCAATAAAAAAACCAAGGTGAAGATGACATGCAGTACCTCATCCTTTTCCTTTGTGACCAAGTTCCCTTCTCCATTCAGCAGCAGGCGTGTGTTTTCTGTAGTATTCCTTTTGCTGCCAATATACCTGTAGAAGCCCTTCTTGTTACCCTTCACATCCCTTGCCATATTCAAATCCAGATGGACTTTGGCTTTCCCAAACTCATCCCTGCACATTCAGATTGTGTCTTTATATTCCTCCTGGGTCACCTGTCCTTACCTCCACCCCTTGTATGCTTCCTTTTTATATTTGAATTTTGCAAGAAGCTCCTTGTTCATCTATGCAGGCCTCCTGTTACTTTTGTGTGACTGCCTGCATACCAAGATGGACTATTCTTGAGCTTGGAGAAGGTGATTCTTTAAATATCAGCCAGCTCTCCCAGACCTGTTTTCTTTCCAGGAATGCATCCCATGGGATTCTTCCAAGCAGATCCCTGAACAGGCCAAAGTCCACCCTCCTGAAGTCTGGGGCTGTGATCTGGTATTAGTCTTTCTCCTTCCTCTCAGGATCCTGAAACTTCATAACAGTCACCCCAGCCAAGTCTGCTTTCTTCTTTYATAGAGAAATTCCCTACTTTGAGTTGATACAGTACATTTGATGTTGATACCCTATTGTGTATCTTTTACAAAAAACTTCCTTAGTAAACTTTGCCTGGAGGAACAGAAGCACAGAAAATCTTAAAGGAACAAGTCAGTTCCACTTCTTGTCAGTGAACTGCAGGACATTATTCTGAAACTGAACCATAAGGCAACAGGCCACTAAGATGATAATGTTTTGTGTGTGTGTATGTTAAATGGGATGAGAAGGCTGAGATCAAAACCTCCAAGATAAGARTCTATCCTCTAGTTGTTATACAGACTGATGAACACTGTTGTATGTGCCCTTCTGTGCAGAAAGGTTAGAATGACAATACTAAGAGAAAGTGACCCTAATTCACAATGAACTGAAGAATCTACAAAAATTGCTGGGCTATTAAGCACTTTCCACTCACATGTCAGTACCCATTCAAGGCAGCCAAAGAAGTTAAACCAGAAATATCTTCTGCAATAATAGTCAGCMTGCAAGAAAGGAGCTTGATTTTTAGTACTAGTTTTCATGTGGTCCTTCTCTGCCTCTACTACCCAATAACTGCAGAGCTGCTGTATCTCTGCTCCAAAACACTGATAAATCCGAGTGCTCCACAAGCAGGATTGAAAGGTACAGTTATTGAATAGGTAAGTAAGAAGAAGAAATTACTTTTGTTCCCTAACTTCTCTGATACCTGTACTGAGAAGTTTCTTTCAGCTATGTACAGAAATCTTAGCATTCTAGAMGATTCAATGATAGCTACTGCACAGACTGGACACGTATCAAATTATGAATGGTCTGGAGGTTTCAAAAGAGATGCAAGAATATATTTAATTAAATGAACTCAAAGCAGTCCCTACTGTTAGCATCTGGCCCTGCCATCAAAGATTCAGCATCTGGCCATAATAACTATAAGCAAAAGTAACTATAAGCAATAATGTGGGATATTTTTTCTCCCTATATAAAAGACAACAAGCACTGCAGATTACTAGAGAAGTCATGGAGCCAAGAGGCAAACACAACATATAAAGYTGAATTGCCTACAAAACATCCTCAAGTATGAAATGTCAATTAACTACAGAAAAAGTAGTATAGGGTTTTAGATCTTGTCTGTACACAGGACCTCTGCATAGAACACTGCTTGCTTTGCAGTTGCATGAGGGAATGACTATTCCTTGCATATAAAGTTGCCAGCATTTTTTAAGATAGATTTTTAAAATTTTTTTCTTATTCCTTTGTATTTTGCATTCTGAAAAAAAAATTGATTTYCCCCCCATCCTTCAGATAAATGATTCTTTTAATAAAACATGGCTTTTACAAGAAGTCTTTTTAGACTGAAAACCTGTTATAACACCAATTTTTCAATAGCCTTTGGGGCCCGAACAGATTTTGATCATCATCTTATTGTTACTGTATTAAGTATTGATAGAAAAATTTCAGTGGTAAAGCAACATCATTTTCCTCACCTTTAAATAATTAAGATGATAATCCAGAAGAACAGTTGCATTAGTGATGCTGTCCTTGGTTCCCACAAACACAAATGGTACCATTCCCTAAAACACAGTAACAGTAGTCCTCTGGTTATTGTTTAGGCATCAAACACTGAAGAGAACCAAACATATTACTGTAAAACTTAAAAACAACTTTTACAACATGGATGACCATAAATTAAAAAGTAAATGAGAAAATAGTATATTTAAATTTTGATGTTGACTACATCATGTAGACTAATTCCCTTTATGCAAAGAGCTTTTTTTTAAATAAGAAAATTTAGAACATATGCATCATAATGCCAACTTTTATTTTCCTGAACAAGTGARAAAAGAGACTCAATTCAAAACACTTCAGGTTTCCTCCCTTCAAAATTAATACCACCTTTGCTGATCACGTCTACTCTCCCACACCAGGTTCTTCTAGGCTACAYATCAGTAAAGAAACCTTTGATCTTTTAAAAAAGTAAATCAAATTAACACCGTCATAAAACAAAACTTGATCCTTCTTGAGGATCTCTCATTTTATAAAAAGCAAGCAAAAAAATATTCAAGAAATAGATTTAGTACTTCAGGTAACAATTGCTAACTTACATTTCTTTTACCTTTCAAGCATTTTGTTTAAGCGATTCAACAAATACCTGAAAAACGTAAAGAYGGAAATTCTAATGCCTGAAATTATGACACTTGGAGATAAGATATCTAAAGACTAACTTACGCGGCCAAAGCAGGCTAAGAAACCTACCTAAAAGGGCTTCCCTGAATGCTGAAAACAACTAAACTTTAGCAGATACAAGGATAATTTCCACACCAAAACTCCTGACACTAAATTAGGTTTATGCAGCACTTCAGAGGTGTGACTGCAGCCCACACAGACCCAATGAGCTAGCTTTAAACTGCTTGACTCTTGTACCAGCTGCAGCCTCACCACAGCAGTATAAGCTTCACTGGGGACTGCAGAAGTCAACCTGAAAGTCTCATAAACACTCAGCTGCTGAAACCTATGCCACTGCAGATCCAGAGCTTGGCTACAGCTACTGAATTAATTTAAATTTTGYTTTGGTATCTCATCATGACCTCTAAAGACACCTTTCTTTTTCACTGTATACACACCCTTTATATGACTAAATTCCAAAGCAGGTTTTTTTTGCAGAAGTGAAGTGGTTTGAGACACAAATGTCTTAAAAAAAAAAATAATACACACACTATATGCTGAGGTTCCCTAAGAGTGGCAAGTCTTATTTGTCTCTGCTTTTTGTTTGTTCCCCCCGCCCCGTTTTTTTCTTTTACATAGAAACAACTTTTGTTAGACCTTGCACATTTGCATTAGATAACAAGGAAAAAAAATTACACAATCCTCTAATCCTAAGAAACCTCAACACTAACACTAACTTTCATGAGCATTAGCAATCCTTTAGCCACAGGCATTGACGACTGAAATGATTTATTATCTGGGGTATTTTAAGTTTCATAAACAACCTGATAAAGAGCAATGAAATTTCTACTAAACTGGCATTAACTAGCACATAGTATCGATTATTAAAAGATCACAAGACAACTGACTTAAAAAGGCATTTAAGGAAACCGATTGTTGTTGCTTTTAGCAATGGATTCTAGGTACAGCAATGACAACTATTAAGAATATGAGCTGCTAACAACGTCAAGCAATTTTAGCCATACAAAAGCATCAAAGTGCTTATTTATTGAACTTTATTTCTGTCTTCAAAGCAAAAGCACCAATCTTCAACTTAGTTTCAGTGGTGAATACTGAGCAGACCTTATATGCATAAGAAATTTAGAGATAAAAATAATATATACTAGTACAATAAACAGTACCTATCTCATTTTAAAAAGATGAAAAGCCTGAAGATCCTTTTACAAAATTACGGGAGTTATGAAATTGCACCTGAAATTTATGGGCAGTATTTTAACATCTCAGTCACAAGAAAAAGAACCCARTGCTGTATTAAAATTTAAAACTGAACTACTGTTCTTTACAAAAAGAAGGCCTGTAATATCCAGGTTCACACATGGGAAGATTAATGCACATTTATTTCAAATACGAAATACGAGTAAACTGACAAGAATTAACTCCTACCTGCCAAGATTTGATCCCAGGTTTCTGTGTTGCTCCTGGTATGACACAACTAACACATGAAGGAGTGTAAGCAATGCCAGTGTTAGCAATGTCATTAACAGGTAAAACACAGATGTATGAATGCAGAGCTTGACAGGTAAAAAAAGCCTTCAAGTTAATCTTTAAAAGCTGCATTTTGGATGGAACAACATCAGCAAATAGGCTTTTTCAAGYCAGAAGAAAAAAAGAAAAYCTGACATACTAATTGCAGCCATGGCTACTTGCTCTTTTACCCTTCTATTATTCTATAGGCTGACACATTAAAAACATTGAAAGTTTTAGCCTGCAGCAATAATAGCACCCTCTTGCTTATTAAGCTAGTTCAAGAATTTTATGCTGCAATAATTTATCATTAGAAATGAAATATGACATAGCAGTGAATCCTTTAAATCTAAACATTGACTATTTTACCTTTTTAGATAGATGTAAAACTAGYGAAGTAGTAAAAAAACCAACATACTTAATTGCTTAGCCACCATTTACAGAAAGATGGAAATTCGATTGTGGGTCTTCAGTAATAGTTTTACAGTGATAATACAAAGATGAAGTAACTACTCAAGCAAGAACGTAAGGGTTCCAGAAATGTATTTCGTATCTTATTCAAAGTAGCAAAGGTTCCTTACCTGGTACATATTTAGATTTCCAGATAAATTAAAGACAGTTCAGTTTTCTTTAAGCACATTTCACATTTGAAATTGCAGGGAATCTTTTTGCATTGAGATGTTAAAAGCTTCATGCCTGAAACTTTCCTTGTAAACCTGCAACCTTTCTCCTCAGCACAGCCCCACATAAAAGCGCCTCAAATTACAAAGTTCAAGACTTCATTAAGGCCCTTTACGAGGTTGATAGCCTTCCTGTGCGAACCTGGACTATCACATTGTTCATGCTTGGTTTTTCTTTAGGCTACAATTTACAGGCTATTGTGAATTTAGGAAATATTTAAGAAAAAGAGARGTTTATACATAAAGCACAAGCTTTTCATTACAATATAAGAAATTACTAATAAAAATTTAAACCAGGTAAAACCCTAAGAGATCAAACTCAAAGCAAATCAATGAATGAAAACACTAAGTTTCACACATACTGATTTACAGCTTTGCAAGTGCTGGGGAACAGTGTCACTGCTTCTAACAGGAATAAAATGAAATCTCTAAGAAGRTGCATCACCAAAAAATCTCACAAAGCATTTTTCAAACACAGATAACAAGCCAAACTTATATAAAAATGCCCCTCAGCATTAATAGGGAAATACAGACTCCATCAGAAAAAACACACATTAATCAAAACTTTATCTTACCACTATGAAGATACAAGGAAGAATTTATTTTATCACTGGGTAGAACATAACCACCAATTAACACATACAGAAATCACATTAACTGAAAACATACCTCTTCTTGTGGAATATTTTTATCATTTTCAGCCTCAATTCTCACTCTTACAACACCAGATTTGTCCACTATCTCCTGAATCAGTTTTCCATTTTTTCCTATTACTTTTCCTACAGAAAGAGCATACAGAACATTCCACCTTTAGGGTTTTCCCCAAAACCTGAGAGTATTACTATACTCTAATTAAAAGAGAGTATTTAGTACCAATGCAAGAACTTGTCAAAAATGACTTAACACTCCACAACAAAAATTTAATTAACGAGYCATGAACTAAAATGTCTAAGTAAGCTTGGGGCGTTAACTTTGGTAATATTCCAAAGCAACCACTGCAGCATACAGGAAGAGTGGTACTTTATTATGAAAGTTTGTTACTGAGTATAGTTTCCTTCTTTTTCAAAGCTCCTATAAGAGAACAAAGGAAATTCAATCACAAATGCCTTACCTTTGTATAAAATTATTTGAAATTACACATCCCAATTATAGAAATATTCAGTATCTTGCATACTTATTTCGCTTTGCTTTGGTAGGTTTAAAATAACTTCAGTGATTTACAAATAAACATTGCTGGTTACATTTTAAAAAAGAAAAAACAACAAAAAAAAGAAAACTAAAAAACCCTTTTACAATGCCTTAACATTTGCTGTAACTACCTTTTGGGTAGAGAACAAAGCAAAATGCTTAGTTTGTTCACAAAAATTTTAGTTGATGAAGTTTTCTGATACTACCGAAGATACTGTTTGAGCCACATGTAAAATTCTCTTCTCTGAAATGGAGGTATTTCAGAGATACTTGAAAGCAGCTGATAATTCGTTAAAAAGTCAAAGATAAAAGTGGAAATAAATTATCTTAGGAACCAGACATTCTAATTTGAGACAAGGAAAATGAAAACTTTAGTTCTCTCCAACCTAAGCAAAACAACTTGCTGTCTGAAAACTGACAGGAAAACTGAGCTGCTTGGGAGGTAATGAGGACAGGCCATATCCTTCAACTATAGCATTAAAGAAAAGCTTAAAAGAGTGATGGTAAAGGACGTTTTCTGCATGTAACAGAAATAAAGTGTGGTGGCTTTTTTTGTGTGTTTTTTTTTTTTTTTTTTTAAAAACTGCTAGAAAACTTGTAACGTAACCTTTTTCACAGGCACATCACTGAAATAAAGGCAAAAAATACCGAGTGCATGACAGCTATTGTTTTGCTGATATAATTAATACATGAAGAGCAAATTAAAGCCCACTTTTAATCACATGGGACATTGTTCCTATTGTTCAAAGCTAAATAAATTTTCATTTTTGTGTTTCAATTTTTCTACCATGAATTTTTAAATGCTATGTATCTGTAGAACACATGGCAGAAGATGGCCAATGAGTTCTTCCTTGATGACAAAGGCTGCTCTGAGAGTCAAAAGCTTCTTCTGAGTACTTTATTCCATTRCACATCACTGGCAAATGTAACAGCAGCTTACTAATAAATGTAAAAAAGCCTTAGTAGTGATTTAAAAAAAGTCAAGTAAACCAAACAAACAAAAAAAAGAAAAGAAAAAAGAAAAGAAAGAACCTTACAGTGGTTGTCTCAATGAAAGAAATATATCTCTTARAATATCTGTTTTTAGTTAAAATTCAGCAACACACATAAAAGTCTTCAAAAATAATTAAGGACCGTATGCATATATTTTTAACCTATGTTTCAGGTTATAAATTTCCATACAGCCTTTAAAAAAGCAACATCTTGGGTGGCGTTTGGTTTTTTTTGGTTGTTGTTTTGTCTCTGTTTGGTTTGAAAATTTGTAAAGGATAATTAAGCAGAAAAAGCCAGATGTTTGCATTTTCTTTAGATAAAAAAATTCAGCATCTCAATAATGTAGTAAAAGGAAAAAACCTTTTGCCTTTTTAAAGCAAATTATTTAGTTTTCTGGCAAATTATTAGAAATTTAAAAAAGCAAATTATCAAACATAGCCTATTTTAGATATAACATATGGTTCAGCCAATTTTGTATTCTAAAGGATCCAGGCCAAGAAGCAGAGTAGAAATGAAAAACTGCCAAAACAGAAATAATTGCAAAATTCWAAACAGAAAACAAACAAAGAAATTAAAACCTCAAGTTAAAATAATAATGGCAGCTTATCATTTTTACTTATCACCAGTAGAATCAGGAAGGAGTGGGGAAGAGAAAACGACTGTTTTTAAATCCATTTCAGAGCTGAGGTGCCACATTTGTAAGTGCTTGTCCCATTGCAGWATTTCACAGTGCTTCAACACCAGCTTTCATACACTGCTTGACAACCTATTAAAGTATTTGCTCCTAGAGGTATGTTATACAGTATAGTGTTTTCCCTGTTCTTTTCTTACA
Source organism: Oceanodroma leucorhoa (assembly GCA_030449065.1). NCBI lineage: Eukaryota > Metazoa > Chordata > Aves > Procellariiformes > Oceanodroma > Oceanodroma leucorhoa. Next base: position 2,146,336 of record JASVER010000112.1, read on the forward strand.
TACTGAATTAAGCCATGTATTTTTATGTTGCTTTGTAGCATGAAAAGCTCATTAAAAGATTTCCCCCCACACACAAGGGCTGCATGCATTCTTGAGGACTTTTTTTAGGGTGTTTGATATTGGAAATCCATTAGGTTGTCTTTGGGGTATTTTCTTGATCATTGGGTACCTTAACTAGGCGTTCAGTTCATCCCACAGTGCTGCTTCTAAACAAACTGTATTTCAGATGTAAAAGGACAGGAAAAAAAGACAAATACAAGTCAGAGAAATGATTCAAAATATACTAGGAAAATATGAGACTGCAGATTCATCTGTTGTGCAGCTGAACTGATCTCTGGACATCTTGGAAGGAAGTCATTTAATTCTTTGGCTCAATCCAGAAGCTATTCTACTTTGTATTTAAACATCAGCACATTGCTTCTAGTTTAAGATATCCCTGAACTGCAAACCAGGAGGTAATTTCTTACAATGTACTGAAGGTAAATGTGTCCATAAAAATTCTGCATGGAGCTGGAAAACAAAGCAAAAAAGCCCCAAACCCCAAAACTTTGTACCACCTAGAACCCTTTCACAAAGAGAACATCTTCAAACTTTTACGCTGCCACCCTTCCAAAAGTAAAAAATGGTTCTCAGAAGGCATTTTTCCTTACTATCRCACTTAGCCTCCAGAACTGACATACCTACTAAATTTCTTGGGACCTGTATGACATCCTCAGCAAATTCAAGGTAACTTCTTGCCTTTTTCACGGCATCTTGATCCTAAAATAGATAGATGTATGAGAGAAACAAGATCCACTTTCCCAAGTTGTTTTTTTTTTTTTGTTTTTTTTTGTTTTGTTTTTTTTTTTGAATGGCTAAAGAAAGGAACTTACCTCTCCATAAATATGGAATGTGCAAGTATCTTCATCAAGATCAATAGCAGTCACTCCAGGGACTTTTCTGGCTTGCTGAATATTAGCACCATGAGTGCCAATGGCCAAACCCATTAGGTCTTCACGTACAACAAACTGTTCATGAAATCGTGATGCAAGTTGTCTAGAACTCTGAAGAAAAATATAATGATAGCTTACTTTGATTTTTAGTACACTGGAGAGAGAAATCAACATAAATTTAGAGCCGATTCTTCAATCAGGTRCTTAGCCTAAATTTTATTTTAATCAATCCTTTTAGTGCACTTATTTTCACTTCAAAACCACTGAAGAATCTTCTTCAAAAGTCCTAATATCGCCTTTTAAATATTAACATAAGGCTAGCCTCTTGTTGTGTTGACACCTCTGTATTTTGAATTACCACAGAGTACCTACAGCTACCAAGTGTTACCAGGTAAGACAGCATTCATGTAGGTTAGTAAAATAGGAGCTGTGTTGATTATTAAAGCAAGCCCTATGACCTCTGAGAAAAAAACTGCACTCATTTCAACAGGTAGGGGAAACAGCAATAACTCAATCACTGGAAACAAAAGTTATATAGAAAACAGAGTAACTATGGATATCTACTGCACTTAAAAAAATAAAATGAAGAATCTGTGCCTATGCAAGACAACACAAAATTAAGGTATAACTGGAATACATTGCTTGAATTCAGAGAACAAGTATGTTAAGAATTTCATCCAGGAATCACATTTCTACCAAGACAGAAGGGTCAATCTGAGATCTTGAGATTGTCACATGCTATCAAGACAAAATTCCTTGCTTCAGCAGGGCAGTAACAATGGCTAAAAACTATACTATTAAAATGACTTTCAATCACATGCTTGAGGCTCAGTTACACTCRAATTAAACACCTGGTTACTGTTTTGCAACTCTCATCACCTTTGCATACAACTGCTATGGTGTAACCAAACAATACAAAATGGCTTACAGAATCTTAATGAAATCTCCTATATGAAATAAGATACCAAGAAAGAAAAAGAAAACCCAACAAAAAAACCTAACTTTTGGATCTGGAAGAGGATTTTCAAAATAACTGAAGTAGTATCACTAGAAACCTGGATAAAACTTGCAAAAAAATATACAAAACAATGAAAAAACCCAAACAAACTGTAACTCCGATTACGATAGTAAACAACTTCSTAAAGCAGTCCCAAGCTTCCAAGAGAACTATGTTAGCGAGCTCTGATTTGATGCACAAGTATGCACATGTGCCCATACGTAAAATACAGTTTCAATATTTTCTTAATTGTATGAAGCTTCCACCACACAGCAAGCATGCAGAACAGAGCTGGGAACAGAGGGAAGCTTTTGAGAAATATCTTGTAGCACGCTGGAGTTGGATGGTGCTGAAAATACTCAAACATGCAGGAAACCTAGATTTCGTCAACACCCATACAATCCTGCATTGATATGAACAGCCTCTGTCAATCCCAGGTGGCTCAGATTATTAGCATGAGCAGMCCTCATGCGTGCAAGGAAAAACACTTTGGAAATACTGAATTGCATGCAGTTCAGAACCTGTCAAGCAAGTGGGGAAAAAAGGTAAGTGGACACATTTTCTTCAAAAAAAAAACCCCCACATGTTTAAAAAGACCAAAACAATGGCTGATAAGTTTCTTCCACACAGCCTCTTCATACTTTCAAAMAACAGTTTTCTTATAGGATGCTTGTGCTACATGAAGCAGCAAGATCACTAAGTTTGGTCACCCTGAGAACTAAAAGAAATATATGGAGAGCAATCACTAAGATATAAACATATAGAATATATATTGTTAATGATAATGCAGTTGTCATACATTTAAAGGAAGTTATAGTACTTAAATCTACAGAGAAGAGCAAATATAAAATGTGTAAAAAAGTCATTATTTACCATAGTGAGTAAAATTCCTACATAAAAATGTGGACACTATCCACAAGCGCCTGAGCATAACAGAACACAGAAAAGTAACAATAGTTTAATGCATCACGGGAAGATAGAGAATTTCCAACTGTGATGATCTATTAAGTAAAATGGAAAGAGTGTTTTGCAAGGAAGAAAAAAGATCAAGCTGTATATTATCTTTCCAGAGCCAAGATATATAATCCTATACATGTTTCTGCATTGCAATCAAAGCTTTAACTACTGTGAAGACATATACAAGCGCGCTTTAGCAGTTTAACCTCAGCACCATGAGACTCTACAGAGGTTGAGAAAACATCAAGAAAGTGCCCGCAGTAAGCCCTACTCTGTCCCAACTAAACTGCTACTGTTATCTGACCTACTCCTCCTTAAAGCTGTTGATAAATATCCTGTGCTAAATCACTGTCATAGAGAATTGGCTACAGTAGAGACTGGTATAAGTATCCAAGTGTCATGAAATACTTCATATACTCAGGGAGCTCTRTCAAGCATTTTATTTTCTAGATTACAGATAACTCAGACAGCAAACATTATTTTAAATGCTCACAGATCTACATTCTAACAGACAATCCAAATGCCAGTTTACTAGTTGACGTGTTATAGACCGCCACATGAGAGTAGAGAACAGGATGATCAGGTCCATGATCAGTTATTAACACAATTATCAAGATACATAGAAAAGGTGAAGCTACATCATCACTGGGGACCTTGGCTTTGACAGTCAAACTGTAGTTACATTGCTTGTACTAAAATATCATYAGTTTTTCTGTAAATTATGTATTACAAGATGTATTTTATTTAAACATAATCCTGTATTCTACTTCCCTCCAATAAATTAGTAAGAAACAACTATGCAAATAATATACTAATACTTACAGAGGCCATGACTGAATTGCATTTAGATAGAATAAAATACAAACCAGAATGCAAAAGTACACTTGTAAACTCAGGCTTTTTAGTATGTCAAAATAACAACTAAGCCACGCCTACTGGGAAAGAACACAAACAAAAAATAATTGGTTATTTTACTTGATGCTCTAAAAACCATGTTTGTGAAGTAGAGCCACACAAGTCAAGAAGCCAATATGCAGAAAAGAAAGAAGGTACAAGATAYAACAAATGGAAAGAAAAAAACCCAAACAAACAAAAAAGAAGCTGGTCTAGTGATTATGGGTCAGAAAGCAGGAAAGGTAAAACTGCTAGAAGACAAAAAAGTGGCAGAACCACAYCAAGTTCTCGAGTCCTTCACAGCAGCAAAAAAGTTCAGCCTTACAATGACAGCAAGAACCCAAGATTAGTTTGGGAAAGGAATCAATGACAACAGCTGTTGGTGCATGCATTTGTGGGGGCATGTAGAGAGAATTAGCTCTAAAGAGGCTGTTGTTCTTCCCACCTCCAAAATAATACTTTGCACTTCAAGAGGTAAACTGCCTACACAATTGTCAGTTCTGGAGGAAGACAGAGAAGACTGGATTACTGAAGAGCTACAGTGGGGTGCTCCTGAAGGAACACCAATGAGAAGAAACTGGTCCTTTCTTGGTCTTGTGAAAATCAAGACCCAAGCAAACTTGGATTACAGCTCTGAAATATAGAAGTCAAGAGATTAAAAAGAGAACAACAGAAGAGAACTTCTTGTAACAGTGAGTACACCTACTGGATACAAGAGGCCTGAACTACTCACCACATCCCACTTAAAGCTAAAACCAAACAGATGTAACCCTTGGRGTGGAGGGGAATGAAACCTGGCTCTAAAGTAACAGAGCTGGTATACACCCATGTAAAACTGAACTACAAGAGTTCGAGTGGTACTTCTAGTTCTTGACAGTGAATCTAAAAAGAAGTTTTCAGGAATGTTGCTATTTTTTCTGATTTGTAGACAGGAGAAAAACCATGAAGAAGTGTTAATTCTACTGTATAAAGATCTCCTTATTTCCTAGCCTACTCTTTCTTTTTTTTTTTTTTTTTTTTTTTTTTCCCATGGACAAGTATGAGTCAAGTTTCTTGCCAGTCAACACCCACTCTCCAGTCACAGGAATATCAGAAGCTCTATCTGCTCTAAGATGATTTCCTAACATTTTATCTATAGACAAACCCATCCCTTCGTACATCCTACCAACATCAGTCTCACCCCTTCCATCTCTCATTTTCACTGTTGTTTTGCACAATCCAGTTCTAGTCCATCTCAGTATCATGCCATATTCACTCCCATCTATTTTTAAAAACAGTAATTCAAAGCTATGAATATGTGGCACTATTCGTACAACAATGGCTAATTGTTTTATGCTTCAAACTTTGAAAGAAATATATGTGTGTGTGTGTGTGTATATATATATGTATTTAATCCCACATAAAATCCTGCTGAATAAAATGAGATTGGATAAAAATAAGTCTTTGCAAGAACAGCCCCTTTAACCGTAAACTTCTTTGTTGGGTTACATCTCCATCTGCCTCTTTTTAACACCAAGAATAGTATCAGTACCTAATAATTACTTTTACCCCAATGCAAGTCCTACCAGCTAACAAATGCACAAGTTTTTGGGGTGGTGGTTTTTTTTGTTTGTTTGTTTGTTTTTTTAACTCAAATTACTTCAGGGAAAACAAACAACATACCTCCAGCTGTTTGCTAGCTTCTTCATTTCTCAGGATCAGGGATAACTTGGTACGAAGACTTCGAAAGTGCATATCAATCAGCATGTTTGCCCGCTTTGTTGTTACGTCATTGATTGACTAAATTACGAATAAAGAAAACACAGTGGTTTACACATGAACTTTTGAAACAAACCACTGCCAATGGTACGGTTAGAAGTTCGAACTTACCAAAATAATAAGCTGGTGGTTTTCAGAATCATATGTTACAGAAAAAGCTCCAACTGCCTTTTTGAAGTCCTTATGTGCAGATTCTTTGGCACACCTAGGAATCAAAATGCTACATAGTTAAAAATAGTAACTGCTGCATCTATGGTTCACAGCCAAAAAGATTAGTTTCTTAATACAAAGAATCTAAATAAATATATCCAAGTTCTTCCTTTTAATGCAGATTTTATTTTATTCTGTTATCATCATTTTACTCATTTTTCTTTCATTTGTTTTCACATGAGTAGRATTAGAAATATTTCAGAAATTTTCTGTATGTACATCTATGAAATGACAAACCAGTTAAGTAAAACTACATTAAAAAGCTATAATCGTAACAAATCGGCAAGTCCAAAATTTCAAACACACCATGAACCAGTATGATGTGTGACTTCACTGTAACACTGCAGCATTCTAACGACCTTATGCTCATCTCATGCTGTAGTTTGCTTCTCCAGGCTTCTTCTGTCCACTTGCTACCTAGTGAACTTGTGTACTGCAACATGAACTTCAGAAATTCTTAGTTTAACCTGTATTTATAGCTTATTCCACACTAAGGCAATAACACGTATCTCAAAAAAGCAGAAAGTGATCTGAAGCTAAAAAAGGGGAGTCAGTATTAATGTGAGTTTTAGAGCTACATTTACATGAGAATGACATGTCCATGTTCTAGGAGAACACTAGCTGTCTATCAACACTATGGGAGGTTTGATTACTGCACAACTATTCCCACAGCCATCATCAAAACGCCTTATGCCCTACAATATAAGGCAGCATTTTCTTTTGTCATTAAATACCAACTTGCATATATTGTCAGATACTCTATCAATGAAAGAGTGACCACTTGAAAATTACCAAAAAGGTTTACAAAGAATGGATTCAGATTAATCTGTGACCATCACTGAACAGCTGTAAGAATAAAAATCTTAATCTATACTGTGCACACAAACCTTAAATGCTTGAAGAAAGTATTTCTCCTCCAGGACTAAACTGCATTTCAAAAATCATCTTATCTATTTCTGTAGTATGAGCATGTCCATATTTGTGTTTTCTACATTCTTATATGAAAAYCTTAAGTTAATTCAGAGCAGTAAAAAGCATTTTTATTTCTTCTTGTCTCAGGCTGAAGTAGTTACCCACATTTTGAAACAAGTTATAAAGAAACAGTTGTACTTACATTTGCCTTAAATCCTCTGGAACTGCCAGTTTGATTTTATGAAAAGTATCTTTTGTTGCGGGTTTATTGGGGTTCACAGATCTCAAACGCTCAATTGTGACAATTTCGTTGTATGTAGCATCACAGGCTGCATATTCTATTACGTAGAACTGATATAAAAATAATAAAATCATCCAAGCCACACATTTTATGACAAGAGTGAGCATTACACTATTMAGTGAAAGGCACTTCTGTTAACTGTACAAGTCAAATTTGAACTTTTCAGGTTGAGGTTAACGGTAATTGCAACAGTCCTAATCAAGAAACTMTTTGAAAATGAAGAGGGACAAGTTAAAAACACCGTGCACATCAATATAAAAAAACATGAGAAAAATAAAGTACAAATAAATATAAAAAGTATATATATGTATATATGCATATTCCTACCTCACCCTTTATCATTCTCACTTTAGCCAACCACCAACAGCAGGGTTCTTTTTCATTTGCCCTGGAATAAACCTAAACAAAATACATACATTATATATCTGTAGCATTCTTAAAAGACATCACAGAATCTGACACTAACTAATAYGATCAGGAACTCTGCTATAGGAACAAAATCCAGCAAAATATATTGGTACATAAAGTCTCTAATCTAAGCACTACAKAGCAAGCATGTAACAGCTGAAATGCCTATTGTAAATACAGGTAGGATATGAAATTATGTATATAAGATTGTACAGATTAATATTGTACCCAACCTACTGGCATTAGTTGCTTCACTGTTGCATATAGTCMGAAGAGAGATAATTTAGCCTTTTACATCTGTTAATATTTAGTCAACAATATTTCTAATTGTGTGTAGGTCTGATGAGGTCCTACCAGTGGGCGGAAGGCAGAGGACATGTATCTATGCTTCTTTAGCACATATATGATATTGGCCACATCCACACCAAAGAATTTTTGCCATTTTCTTATCTTTCAAATCAAAATAAACTTAAATAGCATGCAAGCAAAATGTAAGTCTTGAAAGTTCTTTTTTAAAGTAATTATAAAAATCAATTTTATAATTTTATAAGATAAGGAAGTGTTAGGAATGTGTTAAAGACAGTCTCTCTATATATACATACGTATTTACATGTACACATATATTTTTATATTTTATGTACACACACATATAATGCAAATTATCTCATTYAGCCTGAAGTTTTGTAGTATAGACATTATAAACTTACAGCTGAAGAACTACAGTTCAGCATCTATTTCTAGATTAATTCAGTTCTGATAAAGAACTGATCTGTAATCAAAGAAATGCTGATCATGTTTGTAAATGGGCATGGAGGTTATGGTACATGGAATTCCAAAATAGCCGTATGGTTTACAATTGCCAAAATCTCTTTTTGATGACATGCTTGACATTGTGTTTTATGTAATACTTGGAATCAAAAAGGGTAACAGCATATAACATGGAAGAAAGCCTTCCAYCGGCTTGGCTGACATTTTTCACCCTGAGTTCTCTCACTTCTCAAAACAAATGTTGTTAATGGAGCATACATACCTCTACTTCATCACTTTCATTTATATCTTTATTATAGCCCGCAGGTGGTGGAAACCTCACATCATGGAATGGTATTTGTCTCTCTGGTTGCCAGCTAGAAATAAAAATGCAGTCAATAGCCTAAACATTTTCACCTTCTTTGTAAACAGAAATCAGAAACATTTTCAATCCCTTAATTTTACATTTTTAAATTTTGTGGAGCTTTTGTGCATATATGTATTACAGGTAATGTGATCCAATGTACATTTAATAAGAAGAAACACACCTAAGTGACCATTAAGCAGCTTAAATGAATCCCCAATGCTACCTGCACTGTTCTGAAATCTTCAGGAAGCAGTTTTTACTCTATTTRCCATTATAGGTTTTAACCTCAACATTAGAAACACAGGTTAAAAAAATGTTACATAACATGTTTGGACACTTCCTTCAAAACAAGCCTGTTTCTTCTTTTTCTTTGGTTCTACTATAGATTACAAAAACTTGATCAGGATTCAGTCTGCACATAGTTTTAATTTTCAGTTTCCTTAACAGAGACCGGATAAAATGAGCATGACAAGAAAAGATTATTTTAAAAGAAACTAGAAAACAATTTCCAAAATACAACAGATGATGCCATAACAAAGATTCACAGGAAAAAGCATATAGCAGTGTGTTATTTCCTTCCTGTAGGAAATGAATCTTGAACTAAATGGTATAACGGAAGGTTAACTTTTTATGCCCTTAAATGATGGGAAAGGAACATGATTTCATTTCTAGCTTAGAAAACTGGTATTTACCACTTATCTATAAAACAAATTTTGTAATAATGCAATCTGCTAAATCTAAGACAAGACATTCACATGAGAAAGAGGCAGTCATGGTACCACTGTTGACCTATTCAAACATGGGTTGTCACCATGTAAATTCAATAACAACATGCTTAGCTTCCCAATAAAACACGTTACTATAGTTTTGTACTTAAAAATATTTAAACAATTAAAAGCACTTATCCAGAAATGTCACAACRTAGTAAATATCAAACATAATTCTAAAACATGCTAGCAGCAAGCTTACAGTATCTAAAGATGCTACTCTACATTATTAAGCTATATTTAGGTTAATCAAATGCAAGGTTGATACTCTGTATCATTTATAGGTATAACACCATCAATACACTTACTTGTTTTCAAATGCAACTGTTATAGAATCTTCATGCACATCCTTTACAAATGCCTGTGTAGAAAAAAGGGTATAATTACGGATATTTTAAAAAATAATTTTAAACTCATACAATGCCTTCCTTTCACAGATATTGATGAAATTCAAAATTTAAGTATGCTTTCAAGTCAGCCTTTTWAATTTTGCAATAGACTTACATAAAACGCATACTGAGAGCTGATAACCTCCTTGGGCTCATGACTGCCAGAGCACTGATACACACACAGAACRCCTGAAGCTATACATGCGTTTTTCCTACTTTTTAGAAGTAATGGTGAGGTTACTACAAATGACAAGATCATTCTGAATAGTTTTATAACTACAGTTKAAAACATTTGATTTTGTGTATTTTGACAGGTGTAGAAATTAAACCACATCAGTACTTGTAAAAAAAAAAAAAAAAAAATCCTGTCTCTTCTCTCTTTTACCTCAAGGTAAGTTTGAATATTGCACTAGCAAAACTCATCTATATGCATTTCAGCACAGTTTTCCCCTTACTTACTTCATCACACAACTTCTGTAGCGTACAAACTTAAGRTAAAAGCCCTGCAGCCTTCCTTCAGTTTTCTTCTGGGGGATGGATAGCAGTTGKGCTAAGTCTCCCATGCAACCACAAAGCAGAGCACAGAACTAAGTAAGATTCAGCACCAAGAGGGCTTTTCCTGCCTTATGCTACTCAACTGACCTTTGATCAATTTTCAGCTTTAAGCCCGAACGTCCCTCCAATCTACAGAACAGCAAGATCAATACTCAAAGAACTTTGGGATTTACCAATGAAAATATTTTTCATAGCCTCGAATAATGGAGGTCACAGGACAACCAGGGATGAAAAGATTGGGGTTTTTTTTGTTTCTTTCTTTTTACAAATACCTTTACAAACTTCTGAAACAGATAAAYGTTGGTGAAGTGCTGAGTATTCCACTAGTATTTGTCCATATATAGTATATCCTCGCAAAGTAGGTAGATAAAAGCCCACGAGCAAGACTGAGTATAAAAGTTTGTTCTACCAATGGAGATTTAGTAGATCAAAAAATTCTCAGTAAATGAAAAATAATTTAGCAGTAACTACCGCTTCTGAAGAAGAATTAGTTAATGAACTGTGGAACATTTTATTCTCCTCGCATTTCAAGTTTTCAAGGCAGGAACAGCTCTTACCTCTTACAAGAAGGTAAGAGTTTCTTTCTCAAAAAACTCTTCTGATATTTTTCCTTTATAAAGTATTCCAAAGTATTTCCTGAGTTGCAGCAGTATCTCAGTATCAAACCAGAGCAATACCTGATAATTGATASAGAGCTCCAAGAACTGGTTACACTAAAATTAAGCAGTACATGTGCACAAGTGTCATTACTCAGAGACATTCAGTACAAGAAAGAAGTGCAATGCTACTTAATAATCTGAAAATAACTAATGCCACCTTGAATAGAAGTCAAAGCAAAGCCACAATGAAAATAGCAAAAAATGGTTTTATAACTTGCTCACCTCTCAATACTGTAAGAATAAGGTTACTGGAAAGTTTATTATTGCTAGCATCCAAAGGAGATTTAAAACAGTCTCTAATAGTATTTACATAATTACATATTTCAAAATTCCAAGATACTCCTTCCAAGGGGATTACAAGTATAGTTGATATTTTTTAATGACACGATACAAAACAGGATCATGTTGATAGTAATACAGAAATGCTATTTACATAAACAGGCAACAGAACTCCCAGTTGATCATTAAGGATACTGAACATTTGTCTAATATTTCATATTGCTGTGTCTTCTGTAAGAAAATTCCAGAACTGGATATGCACTTGACAAATACTCTGGTAGTCCTGACTCATTTCGCAACATTACACACATCACTATCAAAGGCTCTACCCACATTTCTTCCAATGTTTGTTATGTGCAGCTCTGAAGCACCTATTCTTACAGATGTAGCTGAAATGGATGCCTTTAAAACCTGAAAAATACTGTAATCACTACCAAGTATTTGGTATGACTCCTTCACACCACAGACTGGAAAAGGATAGGACTTAGTATTACTAGTAACACTTGAGTATGCAAAASTAGAGATTATTTTATAAAGCAAATCCAACAGTAGTGACACCAAGAACACTTAATAGCCTTGAGGAAAACAGGTAAAAGTCACACAAGACAACGCCCTAAGAAAGAATTTGTTGATACTTAATTTTCTCATATTCATAGAATAGCAAAAAATCACTTCTGCTATGAAAGACACTTTTGGAGAAGTCACCCCTTCTATGGTGACAAAAACACCAAAAGATGCTCTAAATAGCACTCTAAAAATTACAGGAAATGACAGAAAAATACACAAGCACAGCGGCAAAGAGCAAGACTACATCTCATAGTCAGATCTGATAGCTCATAACATCCAAGTCAACTTGAGTAGAATCCTAGTGACTAAAGCAATATACGTAACTAGTGGCAATAATGCTAAAACCCACCATAAACAAGTAAACCAGATGGTGACACAAATAAATGTAAGTTATCAAGTTGAAGACTAGCCTAAGACGTTTAAACAGTCTGGTACTTATGTTATCTGGAAAAAGCAAAACTTGGGACACATAGCTAGGTGAAAGAGTACTGAACTACATACAATTCTTGTCTTCAATTGGCATCCCATCCTAATTTAAAGACTGAAAATCTAGTACAGGGGATGAAGCGCTCTTGTCATTGTTACTGTGACTGTCACCATAAAAAGAGCAATGAACTTCATCAGGCTGAAGATGATTCCAACAATGTGCAAAGGTTTTTAAGTCAATTACTTTAGGGTCTTATTGCTTTCCAGTTACTACAAAAGCTCTCCTTAAACAGGTCTTCAACATTGCTTTGGTCACAACCCAGAAACCTGAAGGAACCTGAACCAGGAATATTAAGGATAACTGTTGACCATACACAGGTAGCAACAATGCAGACATTGCTAGTGAAAATTATAAAACTGACATCATTTCTTTAGTTTATACCAAGTTCAGAAGACTCAACCACAGAAACAGATGGAATACCTGGTTTTCACTCCAGCCTCGCCAAAAAAGTTGATGTCGTAACACTGTTGTTTGCCTTTTAATTTCCAGCCTTGCAAAATTACAAAAATTCATTGTAATGAATTTTTAATTAATTACAAAGTGAATGATGCCTTGCCAAATACCTAATGTCGAATATGCAATATATACAACACTTCTGCCTACCTCAATGTGAGATTTATGCTTAAGAGACCATTAACCAAACAAAATATATTAATAGCCTAAATATTTGGTTGTCTAATCCCATCTACACATTGAAAGGTGGTTTTTCTTGTTCTTCAGTTTCTTGCGACACAGAAAAATGTCAGAGATACAGACTATGAAAAACTGATGTGATCAAGTATCATAGCATTATGTCAATTTTCCTCTGGTATAAATATTTAAACAGATCTGTAGTAAGTAAAATGTATTTGAACTCTACAACACTATACATTTGTACACTTCTAAGTACAAATAGAAATGTTTTGAAACATTTCTAATTTTTCATAAAAAAGAAATTAATACTTAACCATTAACGCCTTTGGAAAACCAAATTTAAAGCTTATCAGAACTTTTTGGTTTTCTTTATTCTGTGATACATATAAAATTACATACAATGCTAAAAAGAACTGAGACCTTTAACACCATAAGCCAAATTCATAGACACAGGAGAAGTGTCAGTAAAAGATGAAGAGGTACTGATTTCACACAAAGCATTATGAAAAGTACAATAAGCGTTCATCAGTCTTTTTCTGAAATAAAGAGTGTAAGTTGGGCACGAAAATTCAAACATAAAGGTGCATAGACGTGAGTCTGAAATGCATACCCAAGAAGGGACGATGGGTAGCTATGATGAATGTGAACACATAGATGAAAAGCATTAAAAACATAGTGAAACTAGATGGAAGTAAAATGAGGGAACAGGACTGTGAAAGACTACAGCAGCTAGGATATCACTATCACTAATAGCAGAGATACCAAACAAGAGTACACAAAAAGAAATTGGAATCAATGAAAAAGGTTTGGTTTTACTTCTGTAAGCAGAAGCATATTTTATAATGGCTAAGGTTGACTCTTCTGCTCTAATGTGGAAAAAAATCAACTGTGGTAAGTTTTCTACACCAAATTTGACTTTCAGTCACATAAACCATTAATGTTTCTCTCCACGCTTCAGACATAATTAAGTAAAAAAGTTTACAATCCAACACTGGCATGTCATGGCATTCTCAAACACATGAGCATTCACATTCTAAGAAGGGTTGGTTATATGCTGAAGATACGGTCTAAATTTACAAATTATTTGATACAAAATAAGAATTATTGGAAACATCAAATTGTCATTTTTGTGCTAAATGGAATGACAGACACTTCAAAGGAACAAATAAATGCTCCAGCTGCCATGAAGTTTTGTTGCTTTTTTTAAAGTCTGCTCACATCATCAGATGTGAGCATTGTCAACCATTTTAATAAGGAAGGATTATTCACTGTAAGGAGTTAAAGTAGGGAAAATATGCTTTTTAAGATTAAAAAAATGCTGTTTATACAAATGTGCATCTACTAGTTTCGTAACATTTCATACCTGTTGGAAGGAGAAAGTCAAAAGGGAACTCACATGGCTAATCAAATCTGAGAAAGGCAGGCCGTACAAAGAAACAGAATAGGGAAAGAAGAATAGTCACAGAAATGGTAACCGAAGAAGGGAAAAGGGTACAGGCTATCATCCTCAGGAGGACTGAGTAGACAGGCTTGTGAATGTACAAAAAGACTGGAGATATTTGCTGAGCCTGGAGATATGTCTATGTGGAACAGTGAAAGAAAAGAAAAAGTTCATAAGAAACGCAACAGGAGGCCAAGGGAACAGTTGTTAATAGTGAGACCTGAAGTAATAAAGAATTAAGAAAGATGAATGATTTTGTCAATTGTAGCTTTAACGAAAAAATGTGAAGTATCTGTAAAACCAAGGAAACAATGGCAAAGTGCTGAAACTACTGGGATAAAACGTGGAAGATTTTTAACAAGGTTGTAGAGCAAAAAGGGGCAAAAATTGGTTACAGACAACATACAGATGTTAACAGCAAACATAATTCCAAAACTATCTGCCTCAGAAACAGGATGCTTTCCATCTTTAGCAGAGGATACAACAGAGAATCACTCCCAAACTGGAAAAGAAAAATCAATTCCATGCTGGAAAGGCATCCAGCATGTCCCCTTTTAGAGGGAAATAAGATCTAAAGTTAGTCCCGGAAAGATTAGACAAAGGACTGTCTACTAGTCCTCTGAGATAAGAGCTTCAAAACTCAATTTACTACACCCATACAAGAAAAGACATGAAAAGATATGCCCTAATAGCACACATCTTCAAGGTTTAGTTAGTTAGCTGTGAGCTGCAAAAAGGCAGTTCCCTCCCCCTAGGATTCACAGTCCTGGCAGTTTGTTGGACCAGTCGTCTTAAAATAAGTAAGGGAATATCATATTTTCTTTCTGAAGATTCTGGGCCCAGCAACATACCCAGTCATGACTAAGCATCTCTAGGTACGAGATTGTCAATTACCCCTGAATCATGCTCATTGATTGCACTGCACTTTCCATGGAATAACTCATCTTAGCTAAGGAGAAAAAAAATCATCAAAGTATGAAGCATTCACCAAGCAATATTTTAATTCCATTCAGAAAGAACTAGTCTCCACTACAGTGATCACACCAACACACTCCAGTACTGTGAAACGTAGTGCACCGGACCAGTATGAAATTTTAATTCAAATCTTCCAGTTGAGTACGAATGCATCCTCAAACCATCTCCTATGTTTTGTGTGGAACACGATCCCTCTAGATTTATCTCACAATGCATTCTGGGTCAAGTCCCACAGGTAATACAAGCAGAGAAAAGACTGGTTTATTACTCTCAGTAGGGCTTAGGTGACAATTAGGCACCCGTTTTGTACTGTCGAGACCAAGATACTGCTGGGTACACTCAAAAATGAAACTAAGTGCTTAGGGACTTAAATTTATAAGGTCCTCAAAGAGAGCTACAAGGAGGATACAAAAACCTGATGTGGCAATTAGGTGCCTACTTGCGCCACTTAGTCCCTTCGTGACTCTAGCAGCCTCATATTCCTCCCCTGCACGTCTTAAATTCAAGATAGAGGCGTATTTTTCCAAAACATTTACATATTCTGACAAAGATCTTCAGAATGATTCAAAGCCAAAGAAATTATCACAAGTTATCAGTAAACCATGAGATTGAATAACTGTTTTGCTTTTGATTTGTTTGTAGTGTTACTGTTGTAAAATGTTTCTCAAGAGGCTGCTTAATGAAACTTTTTAAATGAAAAAAATAAAATCATCTTGCAATTAAATCCACACTTGACATCATCATACACTTCTTGTTATGCTGGGTCAACCAATTCATTTTATAATCAAATTCCCCATCTGCAAGACAGGCATAAAACTCACAAGAAAACATTTAGATAAATTACTTAATAACAGAGTGATACTCAGACATTATGATGAAAGAAAAAATTGTACCTAAAATTCAAGTAATTCAGGCTAGAGGAAAATTGCTGATTTACATTGAACATTATTGCATGAGGTTTTTAAAAAAAAAAAACACAACTTTTTTTAGTTTAAAAAAAAAGTTGCTGCGTTTATCTTAAGTGTGATGCTTCATCTAGACAGGTAATACAGGTGAAGACCAATAAACCTGTGTGCCCCATTTGTCCCCTCAGATAATTTAACCAACTCCTCTTGGCTAGAGATAAGAGACAAAAAATTTCCTAGGTTTAAATTTCTAAAAGTTAAAAGGCAAACATAATATGCAACTTGGAGGCAATATCTGTATTATAACTTGGATACACTAAATCATGTTTAATGAATAAGCTCCCATGAACATATGCTCAAATGGAATTTTCACCTCAACTACAACCAGAAATGTTGGTATGTTATGGACAAAAGGGGTATAGGACTCCATGATGTCAAAATTGAATGTAACCAAAAAAAGTTACAGAAGCTTTCAATTCTCCCAGGTTTCTCTGATAATATTTGTCACTAAAGAATGCACAATGTCATTTTTATCATTATTTATTCCATATGCTTGGGTAAATATTCTCATATAATTTGATAAAAGCCTCATTAAAAGTTCTCTTAGGCAATAGATTTATGCCTTCTGTTTCTTTCTGAGCGAATACTGTATCTTTAAAAATGTAAAACTGATTTTTGAAAGTGCTAAATAATTTAATTCCAGGAAGCAATATACAGATATAGGACTTTGGCTATAACACTGCAAACCCACAGGATGCTTATATACCATATTTACAGACTTGTTTCATACATACTTTTTTAAAAAAATATTTTGAGAGTAAGAGATTATCACATGTATTTTAAAAATAAGCTTTTAAGAGGTCTTTTTTCTTAGAAACACTCAGAGCTGTTGGAAGTGTATCATTTGGATACCAACCTGCCCTATCACACTAACATCAGAATGTGAAATTCTACCTGTTCCTTCATCGCTAAYATAAATATTGGATGTTGCACAATAACTAGGCCCAATTTTTAAAGTACTAAGAACATTTAAACGATGGTAAACTTGCAGAAACCAATCCATGACTGTTTCTGGTATGCTGATAACATGAYGATGATAGTAGGCCCAAACCACTGTGCCCAAATTTTATTTTTCTGWGAATAGCGTAAACCCACAAATTATACCCTATTAATATGCTGATTAATACACCCTAACTCGTGCAAAGCCACAGCAATACTACACAGTATTAATAAAAAKATGAAGTACTCAGCATATATGTTCAAGGCTCAGTGATGGCTTTATTCAGCACCAGCACAAGGGCTTGGAAACAAACATGGAATGCCATTAAGTAGTTTCAGTAAAAGTACGTYCGATAATGAAATGTATTTATATATATTTATATATATTTGATCAAGCAATTCTCTCTTCAATATCAGTAGGCAGTGTCCCCTGCCATGGCATTAAGAGCAGGAATCCACGACAGCATTTTATCATGAACGTGTATTTAACAAGCCCTCCCCCCCGGCCTTAAACGCCGTGCACTAGCAGTGCAGCTCTCCTGGAAAGCTAGAGAGCGAGAAAGACTTTCCTTAAGTAGCGACAAAAGCTGAGGATTTATCAATTAATGCCCCGGCCCCAGCCCTGATCCTCGCCTCGGCGCCAAGGAGAAGGCGGCCCAGGGCTCTCCTCGCCCTCTCTCACACACCGGCAGCGGGAGGGCCTCCCCTTCCCACAATAGGGGGAAGGCCCAAGGCCTCCTCGGACGCCGGGGCCCTCTCTCGTCTTCCCTCTCTCCCTCCTCATCAGGCCTCCAGTTCCCTCAGCGCTGTGGCGGCGGCGGCCCCCGGCTGCTCTTACCCCAAAGGCCCGGCTCCCTCTCCCCAGACACCGAGAGGGACCCGCCGAGGCCTCCACCCCTGCCCCACTCTTCCTCCTCCTCTCCTTCCTGCCCCGGGGCCCCCGCTTTCCCTCAGAGCGGGGAGGAGGAGCCGCCACCGCCGCCGCCTCCTCCTCCTCCCGTCCCAGACCCCACTCCCTCCCCTGAGGCCCAGCCCGACCCAGCCGCGAGCACCCGGTACCTTGTAGAAGGCCCCGTTGGAGCCCCGCACCTCCACCACCAGCTCCTCCATGTTGTGCCGCGGCGGCTCGGTGCGGGAGACCCAGGCCCGGCGCCTCCTCCCTTCCCTTTCTCTCTCTCTCTCGGCGCAGGAGGGGGAAGAGGAGGAGGGGTGTGTGTGCCGGGCGGGGGAGGGGAAGGGGAATCTCGGTTCACCCCGAGCCCGAGGGGGTGGGGCCGCGCGAGGGGCGGAGGGAGGGCCGCGGCGGGGGGTGGCACTGCGGGGACGCTCCGCGCCTCCGCTCCTGGCCCTCGCCCGCCCGGAAATGAAAGCGAAACGGTCACCGCCGGGCGGCGCGCGCGGGAGGGGCGGGGGGGGCCGCGGGGGCGCCCGTTTCGAATGTAAACGCTAAATCTGCGTCACGTGACGGGCCGCGGCTGGGGGGGGGCGGGGCGGGGAGCTGGCCCCAGCCGGCACGCGCCGCTCGCCCACCGCCTAACGGCCGGGCCGCGCGCCGCTCCGCGCCCCTCCCTCCCGCGCGCGCGCGCGCAGCCGCAGAGACAAGAGGCACTCGGCCCCGGCAGTCGTGACCGAGAGCCCGCCCCCCCTCSTGGCGCGCGCCTGAGTGACTGCGCCGTTGGCCAATCACATTGCGCGCTGCCCCGCGCGTGCTGACAAGAGGGGGGCGGGGCGCGCGGCCTGCTCCGGCAGGCCCCGGTGGCGGGGGGAGGGGTGAGGCGGTCCGTGCCCGCACCCCGGGCTGAGGGAGGGCGCGGGGCGGGCAGTGCTGGGGCCCCGGGGGAGCAAACGCGGCCGAGCGGCGGGCTCCTGGCAGCGGTGGTACTGCTGGGGCCCGGGGAGAGGCCGAGAGAGCGTGGGGCTGCTGGCATGGGTGCGGGAAGGAGGAGGCCTGGGCCGGGGGCACCCGGCTCACGTCCCGCCGGGGCGCGGCGAGWGGTGGCTGCCGGGGCAGGGGGAGGTAGGCCCGGCCACTGCCGSCCTGGTTGTGGTGGGGAGTGAGGAATAAAATGTGAGTTGTTGTGGCAGGGTTTAATGGGTTCTGCCCTAACGGATGGTCTGGCTGTTGTGGTTATGCCGAAGACCTGAACACCTCCTACGGGCTGTAATACAAGATGAACGGATCAGTCGGCTGGAAGGCTGGGGTGCTAGTCCCTCTGCCTCTCCATGTGAGAGTCCAGCTGTGCTCACCAAACCAACAAGTTCACCATGTAACGCATACTATTATTTCAGCTACATTTGAAAACTCACAGACATTTCAACTCCTAAGCTTTTCTGACAGCAAAGTGTAACGCCGTGCAGACGGTTCACCGTAGAACCTGGTGGTGAATATTTTAGAGAACTGCTGTAGCCATGATGGAGCATTCTCAACTGAAAGTATACTGGCACAAAAGCTGCTTGGTCAGCCTTTCATTAGACCTGCACAAACATTAACATGATCTGCCTATGTGGTTTTTTTCCTACTATCTACAAAGAATAAGAGAAGAAAAAAAAATAGTTCTACCGTTACCCTCAAAAATCACGATTACAATGTATTACCATGGCTGTGATTTCTCTGAATAAGTGTGTGATGCTCTCCTTATATAAGTCATGGGGTGAAATTCTGCACCTACTGATGAATTTTCAAAACTCTTGAAATCAGTAAGCCTATGATTTCATCTTTCCTCTTGTTTTTTACATTATTGTGTTTCAAACCTTGCAAATTAGTGTTTCTCGGTATGCTGCATTTTACATTTAAGCTATGAAAGGGTGTATGGTATTTCTTGTTAGCCACCAAAACTTTTCCTTTCTGTGTATTTTTTTAATGTGCAAGAGATTGAGAGTTGCCTGTAGCAATCCCTGTATATGTATTCACCTGCTTATTGTGATGTTTATCATATGCATACAGTATTGAAGTAAATTTAATAATATGATTGCTATGCAATGTACCTTCAAGAGAACGCATTTGATCCTCTTTTAATCAGATTTGGATACTCTTCAGCAAATTATTGAGTACGATGAAGGGTCAATTCAATCTAATGACTCAGTTTGACAGCCTGCTGTGCTCATTAATAGAGGCAGTCACSGGACTGACTTGCTTGGGGGTGGCAGAAGTTCCAAGAGGACTGAAGGAGGAAAAATTTAAAGAGGAGGAGCAATGACACAAGATTTGTGTATGAATGAAAACACGTCGGAGATTAGATTTTACAGAGTCTCCATAAAGAAGTTTAGGTAAAATAGACCTCTCTTGTGACTTGTTCGTGTTAGAAATACTTTTTTAAAAACTAGAAACTGTATAMATGGTTCAACTCAAAATTTCAACAATCTGCCGAGAGAGATGATGCCCAGCTCTAAAACAAAGTTAGCTGAAGTTTTTCTTGCATTCATTATTTRTCATAATTATTCTCTTGTTAATAAAATAGGTTGCTGTCACGCAGGCAGATTATCTCTGAGCAGACAGACTATAAAGGTGTCTAATTTAGCTCTGACTTGCAGTCACCAGTTTCCTTAAGCTAAAAGCTGCTGTACTGTATAATCTTCCTTAGTGCTTAAGTTAAATTTTCCTTGCCATTGCTTAAATTCAACATTTTTTTTGTCCTGTCTAGTGAATGTTCTAATCCTTGTCTACTTAATGAGACAATTTACATATTTAGASAGTGCACTCTCTATTTTTTCTGCTGATTGACTCTTAACCTTTCCTCTTATTTTCCAAATTACTTACTGTTTTTGCTATTTTACTTTGAACTATCTTCAGACTGAACTGTCCATCCCTTCTGAAATGTGTTCACAAATTAAGTAACTAGTTCTTATGCAGACTTAGAGTAAACTAGATCCTTTTAAATGTGTCTRTATTTCAAATGCAGTGACACTATAAAAATACATCTCAGTAATTCCAYTGAAGTCTTTCAATATTAAAGGTAAAATGTTATTTCATTCAAATGTTAGACTTCATTTCTTATATATAATCCTAGTGTTCAGTTACAGTGGCTATGGGATTATAATTCAAACAAAATTCCCTACCCCTCTATGCCTCCAAATTCTTTCATAGTCCCCAACAATCTCAGATCACCTGTTCCAAGTCTTGGGTTTGGTCCTACAGATGCTCAGTGCTTCTATTTCTTACTCAGATCCACACGGGTTGGTGTTTGCAGGCTGATCTGCTAACTGGAAGGTATTTCAGGCACTCTGCATTTGGAATACCTCTTTTCATCATCAAAATAATTTAAAAAAAAAAGCCAACTTTGACTTTTAYTCACTAATGGATTTACTCAAATGCTTTCTTAAATATTCGTAGAGAATATAAGAAAAAGGTCTCCGCTCATCTTGTCCTCCTTAGGAAAGTTGGAGGACAGAAAGTTAAGGTAAATGGCACTCCTCAGGGCATATCAGAGTCCTGTGTCCTTGATCATTGGTACCAGTTTAGCTAATACTATTTCCCTAGGATTTGTATTTTAGGTGTTCCAGTTCGTTGTCTRTTGATCTTCACCAGGAAACGCTAGCTTTGATTCACTGCATTGAAGGAGTTAAGCATTTAAAATGTAGCCATCAACACCAGCCTTTCAGAACAATACCAACAGTCAGAGCCTTTCCCAGCATCATGAACTACTCAATTAATTTGGGGAAGACCCTTCATATAGACGCTGGGGTAAGAGTGACAGGAACAACTATTTTTCCCACCTCGTGCTAGTYACCTCAAGGCTTGATCAGGGACTACACATAAGAGTTACTCATGAAACATTCTTTTTAAAAKATGGTAATCCAATTAACTATCAGAGTCTCTTAATGGAATTTTATACAATTCTTATTTACACACCCATTTTGGGCTTCAGCTTAGTCTTGCTGAGGTTCATAGAGATTTTAATATAAACTTTAAAATTTTTATCTGCTGGTTTTCCTTGTGCATCACTTCAGACAGGAGCCTCTCCTGGATGACTTCTTTTCGCCTACGTTATGGCTTTCAGCATGTCATACAACTGATATTTAGACTTCTGTATTTCCATCTAAGCCTGGTAGTCACAATATATGTGTCTTATTTCTGACACTGCATTTGATCCTGAGAAAAAAAGACTTTGCATTCATCTGAGATACATAGGATTTTGAGTTACTTCAATTAGACCAAACAGTTCAGACTGTAGTCTTGTCAGTTTAGAGCTGTAGCCAAAAGTTTCAGAGGGCAGGAGACTATCACACTAGTTTAAAGAYGATCAGATGCTCTTTTCTTGTTGGTTTACAATGTAGTCTCAACAAAGTGCCTTCCAGTAATCTAACTGAAATGGTGATGTTGTAATAACKAGGTCAGCAATTGGAAGAAGCAGTTAGAATCAATAGAGCTATAAAGATGAAAAACTTCTTAGACAAGGTTGCTTTATGATTAATCAATAAGAGCTGAAGGTTGAATATCATAGAATCATAGAATTGTTTAGGTTRGAAAAGACCTTTAAGATCATCRAGTCCAACCGTAAACTTAACACTGCCAAGTCCACCACTAAACCACGTCCCTAAGCGCCACATCTACACGTCTTTTAAATACCTCCAGTGATGATGTCTCACCCACTTCCCTGGGCAGCCTGTTCCAATGCCTGACTACCCTTTCAGTGAAGAAATTTTTCCTAATATCCAATCTAAACCTCCCCTGGCGCAACTTGAGGCCATTTCCTCTCRTCCTATCGCTTGTTACTTGGGAGAAGAGACCAACACCCGCCTCTCTACAGCCTCCTTTCAGGTAGTKGTAGAGAGCGATAAGGTCTCCCCTCAGCCTCCTSTTCTCCAGGCTAAACAACCCCAGCTCCCTCAGCCGCTCCTCATCAGACCTGTGCTCCAGACCCTTCACCAGCCTCGTCGCCCTTCTCTGGACACGCTCCAGCACCTCAATGTCCTTCTTGTAGTGAGGGRCCCAAAACTGAACACAGTATTCGAGGTGYGGCCTCACCAGTGCCGAGYACAGGGGCACGATCACCTCCCTRCTCCTGCTGGCCACACTRTTCCTGAYACARGCCAAAATATAACCAAAGTATTGCAGTTTTATTAGCTTGTCCTTGACTAAAGTGATACCCAGAAATGACATATATCCAAATCAGGGTGTGGAACAGTGGGTATTCCCAGAACTTGTGAAGAAAAACTGAACTAAACAAGGGAAGATTTGCAAATGTTACAGTGTGTGTACAAGAAATCAGATTATGCTATGCCTGTTCATTCAGTTCTTTGAATAGTTAATGTGAATTTTATCTGGGAGTCCCAATAAATACTCTAAAAGTCAGTGTTCACATGGAGAGGCAAGGTCATTATAACCATTACAAAAAGACAAACCCGAATATTGTAAAATGATTAAAACCAAAAATCCTTCATTACATGTATTAGACTGGTGGGTAATCATCTTTAATCTTGTAAAAATATATTAGTAAGAAGAGCCAACTAATCTGTATTGGTTTTCTATCATAATTACTTAAGCTGCCCTTCTTCTCCTCCAAATGTATAGTTTTCTGTATAGTAAATTTGGAATAGATAGATAGGCATCCAAGGTTCATTTTGTCACAGATTCTACTTTAGTGTAGATATATGTTTCCACTAGTGGTTTTCAGTTTCTACAGTATACTGTATCTTCCTGACCTGAATATGGAAGGAAGCCTGAGGGATTTAAGTCTACTTTGCACCTGCAGTCCAGAAGCTTCCCAGTTTCACAGAGAAGAGTCAAAGAAGTAAACACTGGAATCTAAATGTCAGAAGGTTGTTAAACTTCATAACTTATAAGAATATAATCTTCCAAAAAGATGTGTTTTTAAAATACTACCTAGTGACTATCAAGCTCTAGCTCAGTTTGGTCATCCAAAAAACAACTATCATTGTCATTCAACTCACCTGTGAAATAATTGTCTTGGTGGGTAATCTCTTTCTTATTTGCTCCATGTTATGTTATTTGTTGAATTAAAGGCTCTCATTTAAAATTAATAGTAATTTCTGCATTCTTCCAGAACAATATCTGTATATCCTGTTGTTGGTCTACAACTCTCAGTAACACATTTCCTTTTTTCTTTTTGAGTATCTGTAGTGAATTTGAAAACATACCATGTAGCGTTTTGCTGCTTAATTATTCRGTTTAATCTCCCACTCATGAGTTTCTATCCATTTCTCCTGTAACCCCACAAATGTGATTATTAGTACCTTAAGCCTGCATGTTATTTTATCTGCAGAAGTATATTGTTATTGTAAACAGACCATGTTAATAGACGACACTCACATTCACACGTAAAACTGCACATTAGTTTATTCAGCTAATTTTTTTTTTATTAAGCATTAACCAAATTGCATTTGAGATGAAAGTGAAAAGACTCCCTGAATTATGTGGGTCTTGAAAAGGAATTAATTAAACTGGAAAAAAATTACAGAAAACTTGGAGTACAACTRGTTAGAATGCAATGCAAGAAGAATGTTCTATCTTTTTCATGTGGTCGGACAGCACTCGTAACCATAAACATACAGAAGCTCCCCTACGATACGCATGCTGGGTGGCTGTGTATGAATACTGGATGGTAATCCATACACTAGTCCTCATTTCAGTTAAGTGAGTTTTAGTATGAACATATAGCACTTAAATAATAGTTTATGTCTCTGGAAGCTATAAGCCTTAATCTTCCATGATCCTCATGAGYTAGGCATTAATGTTGCCATTTAGAAAAGAGAAGATTGGTGCATTAGGAGTTAACTCACCAGGGATGGCTTTGGTTCACAGAATTAAGAATCATATCCAAAAGTTACTGTTGTCAAAATGGCTGTGATTCGCTTGACAATCTCGAGAGAGGCAAGTACAGCCCCACATTGCAGTGGCCGTAAGCAGAACCTTGGATAACAATCCAGATGAAGAMAGCTACGCTGCAGACAGCTACACTTAGATGAATTCCACAGTATGAGCCTTTACTGAGTTTTCAACCAGCTCCTGTATATTTGTTAAAGGTCGGTATTCGTCAGCATCAATGTCAAATATGGAACTCATGAGCTTATAGGGTCTACATTTCTAGTCCATCTAGAACATAAAGTGGGTATCTCCTAGGTAGTGATCGTCAGGTAGTGATTCTAGCAGCGCGTTCATTCCTTTGTGCGTACGAGCAGGATGCTTCACTACTGAAGCCAGTGCAGAGATTTATGAAGGTTGATTACTGCCTCTTTGAACATAACTGCAGTTTTTGCTGAGATTAATCTGAAAAGATCACGTGACTCTTCCCAATCCATAGCAGAATTCCCAGTGATGTCAGGCAGCAATAGATCTATATTTCAAAGGCTATATATGCTAGTACATTTCTATGGCCTTAACATTATTTGTATTGACCCTGATGGGGAGTGCTGTAGAAGTACTATATAAAATGTTGTAATCCTGACAGACTGTGATATTTAACTTCCTATTACAAGCATTTATAACTTAAAAGATTTTTATTTTTCCACTAAATTGTTATAGAAAACAACACTGTAATCTTATACTGCGGCAACAGGTGAATAGTGTGAAAAAAATAGAAAGCAAAGGAAGCAATCAGCCTGTAATAATGGTCTTTTAGTCCTGCTTTCTGGTTTGYTTTGTTTTTTCCGCTAACATAGCTGACATTTTTGTTTCAATAGCTAACRTTTTATCCTTTACTAGTTTGAGAAACAGTCTTGACATACCATTTGTAGGTTTATACCCTGGACATATTTGGCGTAGCTATACTTTYACCTTTCCTTTTTTTCCTGTGGGTTTCAAAAAATACTTAATATTAACTTGCATTTTCTGTAGCATCACAAAGTGCAGAAAATAATGTTTGAAGACAGATCAATTTAAAGATTTCCTGAACGCCACGAAGATTTTAAGTGCAATAATTACGTCTTACCACAAGAGGACCCCCAAAGCGTGGAAAACGAGATGATAGAAATTTGTCTTCAGAATACTGATGTGTGCCATATGTTTAATTAGGGTTTAAGACAGCTTATACATTTCACTGTAATTTTGAAAGAAAACATGATATTAGCTCCTTAAATACTGACTACAGACTATGTTAGGACTAATAATATTTCACATAAAACCAGGAACCATATTTGAACCAAATTAAACACTAAGAACATATAATGCCTTTTGTTATTATTTTTATTAGTAGTAAATTTAAACACTTATAAAGGATTATTTTTATTATTGCTAAGTGTATTTTAATTTTGAGAACTGTCTTGTATACCATGATTGTTAATCCATTACTTTCATCCACTCAGAATACTATGAAACACTTAGGCAGTATATGCATTGAATCTTGAGGTTCCCTTATGAACCCTTTAACTAGATTATACTTATTCTACTTTAATGGTCCTCTCCCTTTCAGSTTAGAGTTCTTTTTCATTTTCACAGACTTTCAAAGAAAATCATATGTACTGAAAGTGGAGAGTGAGGTTGTGCTCTCTTGGATTATAATGAAAAGTCAACTAAATGTTCTCATTCTACAGGAAGGACTTCAGTGCTATACTCTTYACTCTTTAAAAAGCTCCACTTCAATAATGTATTGCTGAACCAAATCAACTGAGATTTTCAGCAAAACCATCATGATATTAAACGGAAGGGAACATCCCCTCTGATTTAATCTCAAAAAAAATGGGAGTATCAAACAAGGAATGGAAACTTACTCGAAACTTTTAAACTACCTTTTAATGGCAAGTTAGAAAAGTCTATCTTTACAAAACAACAGAAAAATTAAAGTCGTAACTTTAGAAAGATAGTCTACTTAGTGTTCAGAAAATTTTAAATCAGGACACTTAGGTGAATAAATATATGCGTAAAAATTAGCTTCAGTAACCCACTAGAATGGTCTAATTTGGACCACAGAAGAGGTGAATATTGAATATAAAAGTATATGGTATGAAGCCAAGGCCCTGGCTTTATAGATARACAAAACCAGGACATTTTCCCTTTGCCTTTTAGGAAAAACAAGAAGTGCAAATAGTTTATGATGGTTCCACCAAATATARTTCCACAGAAAGTAAGACACATTTTGATACTATAGAAGAAGGCAATATTCTATTTACAATGATAATCAAGCTAAATGGCAATTAATTATCATGAATATTCCTACCATTCTGTATCAAGTTATACAATCACTTCAGCTCGTGTAACCATCAAAGGCTCTAGGCAACACTTAGGTATTCTTAAAACCAATACGAACTAGTTTTACTGAGGTGTCATAGAGAACATTTTCCTCAAATCTCTTAATCTGGGTATGAAAAYATTGATGACATATCTTTGAGCTTAAGCTTGAATAAGCTTGAGTTTAGATAAATCGTTACTACAATAATCAGTTTGCTTTTATTCACAAAGATACATCTAGATAGATTATCTGTATTAATCAGTACTTCCTCAATAGCAAAGCACCTGAAAGACTAACATAAATCCCAYGCAGGTGTATCGTCATGTTAGTAGGAAGCCAGGTTCTTGTATGTGTAAATATCAATAAAATATTTGAGTCCATTGACTGGTATTTTCTCTGCCACTATGGAAAATACCAGACAGCAAGCAGAAGCACTGCTGGACCTAATTTAATGTAATTAAAATTATTTCCTTTACAAGTGATGGTATTGTACCTGAAGGGAATTCARCCCCGAATTTATATGGTATATTCACTAATAAGAAAATATAAATTAACTTCACTGCCAATTCGTTCCTATATTTACATATTCTACTGTAGGCAAAAGCCTGCGAGTGTATGTTCTGTTTTAGAAAATACAGTTTGAAAGGCTCTTGCATCACAACTTGTGTGACAGGGATTCAATGCCATGGACACAACATGGTGTCTGTTCCCCCACCCACTCCCTGCCCTAAAAAAAAGATCATGAGACTAAATAGATGATTTTGTGGTCTTTTAGCCTGTGATCACCATATGTTTTAGCAAAACTCATTTGTCTCCCCGCTTTATACATCTTCTGCTTTTGTTAACATTATTGTCAAAACATCTAGTCCTGTACTAAGTTAGATTAGCAGTTCACACCTTTGTAAAAGATATGGCAGAACTCCAGTGTTTTGATGTCAGATGTGATTATTGCATTTTAAAGAGGTATCATTCACTCAACGCATCATTCTTCCTTTTGTACTTGTAACATTTTTCAGAAGAGATGCAAAAAAGAAGTGTAAATTTATTTTATGAGTGCTCTCTGAATCTCTTGGAACAACAGACATTGCTGAATCTGGGAGTTGGTGGAAGAAATGTTTCGACAGTGGAAGGAAAGTTACAGATTTCAGTGGGTGGAAGACATGGCCATTCTCGCAGAGATGTTGTGCCTCTGCACCAGTTGCAGGTGGCTGTTCTTCTGTTGGTTGCCTGAGGGCGTAGGCTACTTGGCATCGCCTCGTCTGCATGCAAAACAACAGCTTGGCTTGGTGACATGCAGTAAGTATCACTAGGTACCACAAGTTATTTTCTCACTCTGTATCACCAACTAAACCACACCACAAATACTTAGGTCCTGTGATAAGATTCATTTTGGTGAAGTGCTCTGCTGGTGAAGTACCCAGGACCTTTGCTACTGGTTTCAGTGAGGTCAAGATTCCTCCTGTCTTCTACCTCTTCAGTCTTCARGATCTAAGTTGCCCAGCTACAAGTGGAGTTGCMCTGCATGACCTTCAGACATGCCTTCCAACCTAAATTATTCTGTGATTCTGTMATGGTGCAGTAATTCTGCATTTCAAGCATGTTCAGATATTCATGCTATTTGATGGAACAAGGAGTGATGTCCGTGTGGCCAGTTTTCATTAAATATTAAAATGACACATCTGTGGTTAAAAATAAAGCTTAGGAGACAATATTTTTTTTCTTTAGTGACTCTTTCAGTGCCTTGTCAAAGCTCACCTGCTACGGAGTGCATTGCAGCAGATCTCTGAGTTGGAAACTGTACCACAGAAAGGTTGTAATGTGGACACAGGTTCTACCACACAGGCATGTCAGGTATTGCCAAAAGGCAGCTGATGACCATGGAGGGATAAAATAACAGAAGACACAGTTAACCAACAGCTGAGAAAAAACATCTCTGAATAGAAGGAGAATGTCTCTGAAATGACTGTCGAACATTTCCCAGGAAGAGACAAGCATTATCAGTCAGAATCACAAGAGACCAATTGTTCTTATATCACATTATGATGATAGGCATCTTAAACCCTGAAGGAATTTGTCTTAATGAAGTAGTGTGGCAGTTCCAAATGTAAAGCGGCTTCCAAGTGGTATAAACACAAATTGTTGTACCAATTCATATGAATGGAAATGTTTCTATAGTAAACTGCAAAGGCCATCAATGGCTTTAGTTGTGTCACTCACGAAAGAGAAGAAAATAAAGCTAGTCAAAGCTTTAGGCCCATTGGAAACCCATTATGCTTCCAGCCTGAGGAAGACCAGGAGGACCGTGGTTACTTGAGGAGAGGATATAAAACAGTATTGCTCATCAGGTAATTTCTCAACTATTTGTTATTGATTGGACAAAGAATAAATAAATCTCAACCTCTGGGCTAAAGCGTTAGGGAAGGTGACTCTATTATCAAAATGATAATAAGAATTTTGTAGAGAAGACAGGAAGAAAAATGAAGAGCTCCTGCTTTGAATGGTGCAATTGAGAGGAGGATGGAAGGCCAAGGAGGAGATGTCACTGAAGCAGGTGAAAATATGATCCTGGATATGAAGAGAATTATTAGTGGTGAGCAAGCGGCTTTATGAGCCAGCAGTATGTTGATGGTCAAGTTGCATGAACTGAAAAAGCCAAGATACACACTGACAAGAGTAACGGCCTGAAGCCTGTTTCCTCCCTTTCCCTGCCCTCTGCCCTGCAGGGGCGCGGGGGAGGACAGGAGGAAAAGCCACCGAGTGTCATCCTSATGGAGGACAGGAAGGACGTGGGCAGGCTGTGTGGCACAGCATCTGTCTCATTTATCTCTGAGGTCTATCATAATAGGCCAGCAATCTTAATTAAGCACTCCAGTGAGACAAATATCAAGTAAGAATGATTCCTGTTAAAGTCAAGAACAGTTTTGTTTGTTACCTGAATAGGAGCAGGGTAGACCCAACAATGCTCTGTGCATGAAACAGGTCTACCAAATCTCAGCAATGCTTGGATATGTAGCAACTGGCTATTGCTGATGTGTTCACTTGATTTGATTTTAGCTTTGACAGCTTCCCAACATGAAAAAGAGTAATTAAAATAAGTCATTCAGAGATACCATTTGATGATAAAAAGGTGATTGAAGGGCTGTATGTGCCCCTGTGGATAACAAAACTGTACATCAGAACAGAGTAAGAATTCTCTGAGGAGAAAAGTGAGGATCTATGTTCAAATAAAAATTATTTGTGGCATTAGGAAGACAAATAAGGAACTACAACTGCAGTACCTCTTTTCAAGTCTGTAAGTAAACAGTGAGGGGAGTAGCATCCTTCTTGGTCTGTCCACCAGTAAGAGACATTGCCCAGCTCTCTTAGAGCCTGAAGCACGTGCTGTGCAAGCCATTCAAGGCTCTCAACAATTAAAGGTCTTATTTTGTTTCCACAGACATGAAGGTAAATTTCCCAATGGTTTAGATGGAAACAGGTAGAAACATACTCAAACTTTACCACATAAAAGGACAGAACTTAGCCTGTTGGGTTTTTTTGGGATTTTTTTTTTTTAGGATCTGAATCTATACAGATAGAAATGGTGTTCTTCAATAGCTATTGTTAGTAAGATATATGTTAATAAAAATCTGAGCTCCCTGAAAACTTTCCTCTATTCGATCTTTGTCAAATTAATCACCATTAAGATTTTATCCAAGCTGAGTAAATACAGCAGTGTGTCTGTCAAAAAGTGAAGCCTTGGTTTCCAACCAGTATTCTTGGTCTCTTGAAAAATGAGTGCTTATCAGATGATAGTCTTAATGAAAGGATAATAGGTACTCATTTTTAACTCTCCAGTTACTATACAGAAGACTGTCAAAAGGTTTCTGGCAAATCTGTATTTTGTTACGGTTGTTTGCTATCTCCTAGAACTGCTTGCTTGACCAGCTATTCTTGTGTGCAAAGCTAAAAAGAAAAGCTTTTTCAGCTAGAAAACTTCCTTTTTGGTCAGTACCATAAAACAGAACAGCTTACATTAGTTCCCTTTTTCCCTTATCAAACCATAGTTTCAGATGCACCATAGTGCAAAAACATTGGTTTTCCTATCTTGGTGTGAAAGCCTGTCATTAAGAAGTGATTATTCAATTTATTTTTCCTTTTTTCCCTAAAATGTGGCATGAGCGTTCCGATCTTTCACTCACATGAAACAGAATAATTGTAACTTCTTTAGAAGCAATGCTGAAGGTATTTTGTCCCCTTTGATAGGCTAGGGGTGATTGATGCTTGGAGGTTTGGGCATTTTTTTAGAAGTTGGATTAATTTATGGATTTTTGGTCACTTTCCACTGTGAGCGTTGATAATAGAGGCTAAACACAGGAAGGTTTTATCCCTGTTAGGACTAAAAAATGTAAAACAGAATTTTTCTTTTTATTAGAGTTTGGCTCCTGAACCAGAGGCTATAGTAATAACAATAAGTGAGATAATTTTATAAGCATTATCTGTAGGAAATGTAATAAAATAGCTACGAGAGGAAACATGTTTGGAATTATCTTACTGAAAGTATTATTCAATATGTTAGAGATTAGAAACAGTAACGTCTTGTTTCCTGTGGTAAAAATGTGCTACTAAGAATGGTTGTATTAATAGCATTGTTACAGTCAGCCTGTATTGTTGGGGTTTAACATACACTGAAAAAGCCCAACTTTTTTAGACTGCTTGTGTTTAGATTTTGCCATTAAAAATAATCAAGATTCCTTCCTTTTTATCCTAAGTTTGCATTGCAGGTACTTTTGAGTGCCATGAAGTTTGAGATTTCACTTGGCAGATTGCATCCACATCTGAGATTCTTTTGTTTTAAGGGCAGTATTGGTTGATCTATTTGATCCTAGCTGAAGGCTTGAGGCTGCTATCATTCCTGGGAAGTACATAGGAGACTGCGTTGGAAAAGAATTATGTGGTATGGGTGGTACTAGCTCCTCCTCTGAGCTAGTAACACCAGAACCTGTTTTATTGCACCAGATACCAACTTGCTTTTCTGAGTGCATGGTTGAGGTAGTGGCTTAGAAAAGAGGAGGATGACCTCATGATAAAACAACAAGCCCGGCTTCGTAGGAAGAATGCAAGACCCAAAGAAATAAAATAATCAGAAGAATCAAAGAAGTAGAAATAATCAGTACTGGACTGAGTCTAGAATATCTGCAAGAATATGAAATTTTCAGCAAATACATCAAGTTTAAAATACTGACTTCCCTTGATGTCTTTGTCAGGTTCTTGATTTCTGCTGCTGTCTTTGGTCTACCATTCCATTTTTGCTTTTCTATTAAAGAAATCTCTTTCAGACTTCTTTGAACTTTAGCTGCGAATGTATTGCCTTTATTTTCTCTTTTGTTCTTTCAGTTGTCTAGCAACCAGCTTCTCAGTGACTGTCACTGCAGTTTCCTCTTACTACATTTGCTGCATTACTGCATTGGATAGGTAGAGCCTAGAGTGAGAGCTCACTTGGTTGGCATAGTACAGTTAGAGTAGTAGGTTTGTCCTTGCTCCAAACCATTGACAATATGAGTAGGCAAGATGGTTTTAGAGAAAGGGTATAAGGCATAAGCAATGTAAGTTACATGTTTTCGACATTTATCAAATATATGCCATAACTTGAAAAGGAGTTGTGAGTCTGAGTAAGGCTGTTAAAATAAATAGAAAGTGGAAAAAAAGGAGCTGCTAAAGGAGGCAGATAATAGAAAACCTACTTATCACTTTTCACAGTTGTAGAACATAAAGTCTTTCACAGAGCGAGGCATTCGTGAAAAGACCTTGAGGCTAAGTATGGTACCTGGGGAAATCATTGAGTAGAAGCAGGATATTTCATCAGAAAAGACAAACGAAAAGCCACAAAAACTACAAACCACCTTAACGCTTTCCACATAGTTGTCAGCATTCATTAAGACAGCATTCAGTGTTTTCCGAACAGAAGGACATAGGCAGACAGAGATGGTGGGCTCATGTCTATGTCTTGAAGTTTGTAACCGATACCGAAGCCAAGTTTGAGGCAGGTGGCGTCAAAGTTTTAAGGTGCTCTCAACGCCTCAGGCTCCAACTTCAGATAATTGTTGGCAGTGTCTCAAAGATTACAGTACAGGCATGTTAATTTGAGCAGGCCAAGACTGAAGGAGCCCCTTTTGAGCATAATAGAGAATTTCTTACAGGTAACCCAAGAAATATACTGGAAAGTGAGGGCTAGGACTCATCTATTGTTACTGTTACCTTTTCACACCGTAGCTTTAAGACCTTTCCCCCCTGTTTTATAGATGTAGGATTTCATGTTTGTTGGAATCAAATTAGAGCTATATAAAAACTAAGAACTCCTCAGCCCGTTATGTGGTAGGTAGCAAAATGCATGCACTGTAAGAATGCTAACCCACTGTACCAAAATAAACTGAGTTTGCTTAAAATATAATTGAAGCTGGTTCTAGTTAAAACATACAGGCTGTCATCAAGTACTGCAGGTTGCAGGTAGCAGAGTAGTACAACATCGCAGGTAGCAAGAGTGGCAGCAAAACTGGTCTTGTTGCTAATCTGGTGCTATAGAATTGAAGCCAATGAGTGGCATAAAAAATTAAGAAGTCTGTTAGATATTCTGTTTGTGAAGACCCAAATTTAAAAATAACTAGTCAGAGCATCAGCTTATTTCTTGGGCTGAGTGACATGTTTTGAAATTTTCTCTGTGCACAGAGAAGGGAAAAAGCTGACTAAAGACTTCTATTGACCTATAATGCAGAGAGGTTTCAGGCACTAAACGGCTTGCTTATCTGCAAACTCAAAATATCTTCTACTGCATGAAATATTGAGCATGTCCTAGAAGGCAGAAAGTAGCAATGTATTCAAAAGTATAAAGTCAAATAGGTCTTACTGATTGACTACCACACCATGTGTAACAAACGTGCAGCTCTGTTTTCCAAGGTAGTAGGGGCATTGTGGACTTCAGGGTGATCCAAGCTAAGGACATGTATCCAGCCTTTATGTCCATGGTATTATGCACACAAATTGCATATCATCCTGAATTTCCCGCCGGGTTTTAGTCTTCACCAAGAAAAGAGAACTACAGCTATTAATTTTAAACACTGTGCATTGCTTCTTACTGATTATTCACTGAAGGGCTAGGTGATAGTTGRAAAGAACTTCTTCCTAATTCCCTTCCTAATAGCAGCAGACTTTGGTATTCAGACACCCCTAGAATTCAGAAAGACTCTTAGTTTAATAGCATTAATCCTTATATTAATTACAACAGTTATTTACATGAATTGTAATCTTCTCCTAACATGACTATGCACATAGATGTGTGAAGAGAGCTCCCAAAATCACTGCACTGTTTCCTCTTTTATTGCACACTTCTCTCTACTCTGCTTCCAAAGCCACTATTATTCACAGCAAATTGATTTTTGTATAAACAACGTGCCAGAAGCAAGCAGCAGTTCCCGTCTACGCTCTTTATGTTCCCCCCTGCCCAATTTTGACATCTATCAGTTCAAAATTGCGCCTCATGGGGGTGCTATCCCACCTAAAATAAATTGTATTGCATTACACTGTGAAAGGCCTCTGTAGATCAGAATAATATAGTGACACATATTTGAAGACATTTCCTTTCCTCCCCCCCCCCCCCTTTCAGCATACTCTGTTCCTTTATTTCCCACAGGATCCTAAGAGCAACTCTACAAAAGTGAGTTTCTCTTCTGCCAAAGAAATCTTCAAATAAAAAATAGATTTTTTCTTTCCAGAATAAAGTAGCACCTTTCTACGTGTAGGTGAAAAACTTCCTCAGGTGAAAGAAAGAACAATGCATACTTCAAGAAATAGTCTTTTCTAAATCGTACCAAGACAAATAGTTTTAGCAGATTTCAGAGAACTTACTAAAGATTTACACCTGCTTGTGTGATTAGCATCCAGCTTCACAAGATAGAAAGCCAAAAGCTAGCTTTGATGGTACCTATTTAGGACATTATTTCAAGTATTTTCCCATCTTTTTCCAAGTAATCTACAGTCATCTGCTGTTCTTGTGRTAATTCATAAGCAGTAAGACATGGTAACAATTCTTAGGACACTTTACATCTTCAAAGCACCAAAAAGAATCTAAGAATATCTGTATAATTTATAGGTTTTCCCCCCATTATTAAGGAAAAGGTGCAAGTAGCTATGGAGCTTAAACCCGTGAGCAGATACATCAATGACATTATTTATTCCTTTTTATATATGTGCCAGTCATGAGTGTACTCATGCTCAAAGCTGAAGAGCTCTGGCGAATTGGGAACTACATTTTTTGCTTCAAGAAATCTGCAATAAAGGCTTGGTCTATTTTGTCACTTGAATCCTTTTAGTTTTCTTAAAATCTTATCATTTGAGGCTGAACTTTCAATGTCCAGGGTGAATTCATTAGAAGCCTCAAAAAAGTAATTGAGATACTTTGGAACAACAAAACAGAAAGCAAGTTTTGTGGTTAGGGGGAAATGAGGTAGTATAAGGCTTTATACAACTGTCACTCATTTTTTTGTTTGCTGCTAACCTCAGACTGACTGGGGGAAAAAAGTTCCAGGGTTGATATGTAGTTAAGAATTGCTTTTTGAAGTTAGGAAGAGAAATCTATGCTTCATTCAAAGCATGATCAATAACACTTCCTAAGATTTTAAACAGAAAATAATATCTTGCTGCTTCTATCATGTCACAAGGGCTTCCTTTACATTCTCCCTCAGCAGCCTGAGAGGGAAAAGCTGCTGGTTTCAGGCTGCTATTGTGACAACAAGTAAATATCTTACTCAAAGCAATAGAGCAAAGTCCTGAAGAAATTCCTCAACTTCACTGAGAAAAAGAAAAAGATGCAAATAGGGAACAAAAGAAAAATCTATAGCTCTGAGAGTGCACCAAAATGCACGCTGGCAGTGGAAAAGCATTTTTAAATCAAATAAGAAGTTAAAATAAAAAAGGTCAGAACCAATCAGTAGACACGTTGAAGTTGGATTCACAAGGAAAACCAGGAGGACCTGGGAATCTTTGARTACAGGACAGAGATCCTAAACTCGCACTGGCTGAGTCTGTTAGTCCATGCGATGTTACTGGGTCGGTATAACGTCTCAGCTTGGAAGCAGAAAAGCCGCATGTGAACTGGTGGCCTCCGAGGCAGGTTCGCATGGTGCCTTACCTTTCTCAGAACCTGCTTCAGAGGTCTGCGCACATAAAACCGATATCAAGGTATCTTAAAACACACTCAGGAATCTAACTTTGCTGAAACACTAGTATTTTTTGRAAATTTTATCCTTGGCTATAAATGTCTTTCTTCCTCTAGCAGAGACAAAGCTTTCATTATCAACCTGCTGAAGCTCTTTCTGCAGCAATTTGCAAACCTGGCTCCCGTAGCGAGAGCCCAGTGCCCCACCGCCGAGACGCACCTGGTCCCCGGGGRCATTGCTAATGGCGTCCCATGGCACTGCCCGGCTAAAGGACGAGGACGGGGGTCTGGAAGGAGCCCTGAGCGAGTTGGCAGCAGAGCTTACAGAACTGTAATTGCGGCAGAGGCCTTTGTTTATAGTTCACTATTTATGACTCGCAATAAGAAGTCTGCCTTGCTGGCAGTTAGAATTTATTATGTGTATATAGTTACAGAATTCAAACTAAGAAAAAAAGGACAAATGTGGCAAAATTAGTCTGAAAATTCAGATATCCTTGGGAATTCAGTATATATATATATTTGGTTCTGTCCAATTCCCTTCAGGGCTTCTTAACTTCCAGATTCTTCCCCTAGTACCTTCCTCTAATTTAGGTTCTGTTTCAAATGAAAAAAAATATGTTTTGTAATGAAAACTTTCATTCAGAGAATATGAGTGAAGCGATTTAAGTTTTTCAAATAAATAATTTTGAAAAGGTGATATTAATATAAAGTGGAAAATGCTTTTGTCCATTTTCCAGGCAGAATTATTTACTGAGTTTAATTGGAATTCATAAATAATTTCGATCCCTCAAACCCCAATATCATAGGATCAGAAGGTATTTCAGATTGGAAGGGATCTCTGGAACTCATCTAGTCCAACCTCTTGCTGAAAGCAGGGTCAGCTGTAAGGTCAGACCATGCTGCTCAGGGCAGACTGAAGCCAGGCAAACGTGAGATCAGGTTGCTCAATTTCAGTATATTTACTGTTTGTCAAGAAAATACTAAATGAAACT
Organism: Oceanodroma leucorhoa; assembly: GCA_030449065.1. Taxonomy (NCBI): domain Eukaryota; kingdom Metazoa; phylum Chordata; class Aves; order Procellariiformes; genus Oceanodroma; species Oceanodroma leucorhoa. Next base: position 2,183,778 of record JASVER010000112.1, read on the forward strand.
GAATCTACCTGATACCACTGAGCTTTGAATCTAAATTCTCAACATAGATAAGCTAAAGAGCATCTGTAGATGGGGAGCTGTGTCAAAGAGCAATTCTGAGGCAACAGGCAGAATTTAACCCGTGTTGCGCAACCAGTGCCTAACCTTTCAAACTGTCTTTTCTCTGTGCTGGGTTATAGGTTCCTCACTACAGACCAGGCTAATCTATGGACGGGGTTAGCTCTGTGCTTTTATCATTTCTAGTGCATGATGTGTAGCTATCAGCACATACTGAAAAGTCTAACCGAAATATTACTGAGAAATTTTATACATGTAAGTACGGTTTCACTTCATCTTTAATCAAAGCAGACATTCAGACTAAAAATTAGSAGTCATCTTTCTCAGCAGAGACAGGTATGACGACTGTGTGCCCAGTGCCTAAGAGTACAATGAAAAACAACACTGATCACAGGGTAGAAATAAAATAACCACGCAGTAGCCCCCAGGGAGTTTGGAGAGAGCTTTCTGTCAGAGAAAGGATGACAGGACCCACAGCTATGGCTGCCCACCTCGGCCCAGTTGAGGCTTAAAAGCTGGCAATCAGGTGACATTTTGATGATCATTTTTGAAAGCTGTTAAGAAGCTAAGAGMAGCTATGGGAAAAAGGTAGACTATCATAACAGGCCTTGATCAAGCAACCTGGAAAATGAGAACAAGACTAAACAAGACCCATATGGAAGAGCCTTGCTTAGGGCAAGGATCTGAAGTGGTTGATATACATGTGGAACAAACATCTCGCAGCTCCATGCTGGAAAAAATATTTGTTTTTGTGATCTGTCTAGAGGCTTGGTTTATCCAGTCCCTTCTGTCTGAAGATGCTAGGGCTTGGCATGGTCTCTGGGTTGCTGTTAGCCCTTCTGCTGCAGTGGGGTGGTGCAGGTCATTGCACCAGGAGACATGGAAGCAGGATGTAGCTTGGGGTACCAACGAGCAAGTTTTAGTGTCTATAGTACTTCACCTGTGAACTGGTAAGTGGCAACAAAGCGAATACAACCCCACCAAGAGCCTTCCAATTATTTCTGCTAYGTGCAGGTCTGATCTGTAAACAGAAGCCCAGGTAGCCAGCACAACAAATTAGGTTTGCTCTTCTCCCTGCAAATCAGAGGCAAATTGAGCAGTCAAACAAAGTTTCAACATTTAGGCTGAAAAGCAGATTTTGTTTAGGGAGATATTACCTGTACCCTCTCAAACCCATCTCTCCTTAGGCTTTAAACTTTCTGGATTTTGAGTGCCTGTTGTAACTCTCTGCAATGTACTTTAATGGGAGAAAATAATTTCCTTGTGTTGTTAAATGCTCCAGGAGTTAAATGTCCTGCAAGACCTGCCTTTTTTTTTTTTTTTTTGGACAATGGGTGTTACTTTTACTATGTAACAGCAGATTTATTAAAAAGGTATTATTAAGAAAAACACCACTGGAATGGCAAACAACTTGCAAAAGCAACAAAATGCATCTTTCCTGTAAGACAAACTCATGGCTTTTAGGAATCAATTTTCTTTTTCCACGGTGTATCTTTGGTTGAGCCTGGTCCCCTTGAAGGCCTCACAGTATATATCTCATTTTAGCCCAGACCCTAGTCCTTGTTTTCTCCAAATAATTCTGTTGGACACTGCTTCTAGTGTGACATTTCCTTTATGGTTTCAAGTGCATGTTGTTTTGGACTATAACTGTGTGCATTACAACAGCAACTATTAGTTTCTAGCTTGACATTCAGTTTCTCAGTCTACTACAGCATTTTGCCATGCCTGAACTTCACATTACCTGGAACCCTGGCTACCTGCATTTGTTTAGCTACAGATGGCAACACCTCCACAAATGCCTTTCATGCAGGCATTTTACTTTGAAAAGAGCTAATGATCATCACCATATGATCCTTCCTCTTCTTTTTTGTTGTGTGAAAGAGCTAGTAATGGGTACATTCAGAAAAATCACTATATGGAATTGCTTGCTGTTCCCTCCTSCAATCCCAAACAGAGCTAATTCAGCTTGTATAAATTGTAAAATTGTAGTGCATGATTCAGTGGTGCAACAGGAGCTCAGTTCAGGGATCAGCCCTCATGTACTTTGAAATYAGTTCTCTAGGAAGTTTGACTGGTGCAGAACACCACAGAGAAGCAATTAAATAGCACAGTGAACAAGATTGTTAGAACAGGAGGRGAATCCATATCACCCGATGCTCTGATTTTTCATTTTGGGCCTCAGTGATCCTCCTGCCAAAGTAAAAAACATTGTTGCATAGCAGAATTCAAATAGGGTGGTTGTGGAAGTAGGAAGAAGATACCCTGAAAACAGAATGAATGCAAATGAGTATTAGTAAGTCTACATCAGTGATTACTGGTCTCAGAAAAACAGAAGAGTGAACATAATTACAAACAGTCACACACAAGACCACAGAAGCACTGAAGAACTCCCATGGAAGCACGTGGATTTTACCCTGGGAAAAATCTGCGACCTTTTTGAGAAAGACTGCTATAAATTAAAGGTGCTTTTTTCCTAGAAATGAAAAATCTCTCGTTGYTCCATTGCAAGTTCATCACTTCTGCAATAAAGCTGATCAAGTCTGGGGAAAATGTATCAGTGTTTCTTTATATCTCAAACAGCAATGTTCACAAGCCTCTCAGATTCAGTTATTTTCTGATCATGATTCATCATAAACAATACCTTGTGCTTCTTCCAAACAGTGGTATAAACACAAAAGACTCTGCATTTAGCGTTTTTAAAACAGCCCATAGAAAATACGTATCACTGAAAACCCTTAGATGTTTATCTTTGTCTGCAAAAGGTCAACATTGGAATTTTGTTATTCTTTCATTCCTCATCTTCTATTCTTTTTCTTAATCCACTATCTCTTCTTTCACTGAAAAATACTATCATGTTTTTTGTGGAGTACCTGCATAGAATGAGAAATATTTYGTACTGTAGTATTTAGTGTTCCAACCATTGTTTCTCTTCAGAGGCAGGTTTCATTAACAGAAACCACACAACTTCTTGCAGCTGCTCTGCGTGCTCGTAAGCAGCTCCTCCTTCGCCTGTGGAAAAGTTTGGCTGGGGGGGGGCTGTGGCAGATRGGGTGAGCTGTTCAGTATTTTATTCCTTTCTACATGCTTGTTAGGAACAGTGTTAGTCATACTAAGACACATACTGCATTCAGTAAGTCTYTTGCCATTCCTTCAGCAATGACAGATGCAGACCTCTACCCCATAAGCCATCTAGCTATCATGGTGGAGGTAGAGGAAGGATGTTTCTTGCTTCTGGCTCCCTGTGGGGCCAGCCTGTTTCTGGAGCACCAGGAAGAGACCTTGTGTAGAATGAAAATCTATTCTCATCCCAAACATTTACTAGTCAGACTGGATTTTGATAGCATGATTCTCCAGCTTGCTAAAGGACTGCAGCAGTACTACAAAAAGTTTCAGTGACAAGGTTAGCTCAGTTTCCCAGTCTGAGTTCCCCCTGAGGGCAAGGCACTGTGCTCCACAACCTTGGTGAGAGATGGAGTAGTGCAGCGCAAAGTCAGACGTCAGAACAGCAGRGGTGCAATGCTGGGGGTGGGCTGTATCGGTTAGCTGTTATTACCACTTCTACTTATTTCCAGACCAACACAGATCAAATAATTACACCGTGAGTTCTGCTTTTAAGGGCATTGAAAACCAACAACTTGATGTAGCCTATTATGGCAGSAAACCTTTGAAAGTTTCCAAACGCAGGTAATCAATTGTTAAATCAGAAATAGCAGACAGGCTTTCACACACTAACCGTTCCTTAGGGCTTCCTGAAAGATGGACTAATAAATTTTATTAACTTTCCCCATGACGACTGTCTCATATCCCTGGTATATGTGGATATATCAAAGTTGGAATACTCTCAGATCAAGAGATTTGAGTTATCTACCTCTGTTGTAAGTCACTACTTCAGCAAAAGGACAAAGTAGGAAAGGAGGAGAGATTCTGTAAGTAGCAGCTATTCATATGGCAAGTCTCTCAGACTGGGAAGTTATTTTCCTCCAGAGAAACAATACAGCACTTGCATTTTAAGTACCACATATTCCATCAAGCATACATGATTTCTGAGTAGTTTCATAAGTAAAAAGATTAGGCTTCATTTCTTCCTCTCCTGCCAATGCAGCTCGTGCATTGTTGAGCTTCAGTTCTGCAAATACATCCTTGACTTTACAACCTTGAGCAATCCCAAAACAAGCAAGACAATTAGTCACAGGAATAGAGTTTAGCAATGGTAGAAGTGTTGCTAGACTGAAGCCTAAAGTCCAAGTTTTCATGTAATTGACTAAATAAGTCTCCTACTTTCTCTTGGGCACTGAGCAAACAGAAGATTCTAGAGACCCAGGTGAGGTGTGTGGCATGATGGGTCACTTTTGAAACCATTCTCTCTTGGTCAGCATACATCAACTGCACTTGGTCAGGTTTTAGACTCTGGAAAATATTACAAGGCTGTTCTGCAACTGTCACTAAGGGTCAGGTAAGACAACATTTGCCTTCCTCCAAATACTGTGTGTCCATGCCAGCTAGACTTCTGTTTGGGACTAAATCACGTCTTCCCTGCCCTCCTCTTTCCGCACTGACTCCCGGTTGATGTGCATATTACAGTGCGAGTCCTCGGCCTTTTTGGTTAGAGTGAGGGGCACTGAGCTCACAATATTTCACCTCTCATTTCTGCAGCCAGTCGTTTTTCAGTAAGTTAGGTGCCAGAGCAAATAAATGGTATTTAAGGAGGAAGAAAAGGAAAATTAAAATTCAGATCAACTTGAAAGAGTTTTGGATGAAAACATTGGCAGATCAATAAAGTTTGGGGGTTTGTATTTTGTTTAAAAAAGTTGATTCATACATGAAAGTTTAAGGAAGTGTTAAAACCCTCCAAAGCAAGATCTGTCAGGTCAAACAGTTCAGTCAAACTCCWTTCATCATGCCCCAAGTCACTTATTTGCATAAATCTGATTTCTTTATTTACACAGATTTGTATTCTTACAGCTCCTTCAGATTCTGTATTATCTTAATTATATACATTATACAAATAAAAATCAGTCCATCTGTATCTTGTCTGGCTTTATTTAACCAGCAATTTAGGGATTGTTCAATATTAAGATACAATCAAGCTAACAGTCCCTGCTCACACAAATAGTTCCTAATCTCTGGAGAAGAACTTGCTGACATGAAATCTGCATTTCTGTGTTTATATATTTAGTCTTCATAGGGGGAAAGGCTTTTGCAGTGAAGCAGATGGTAGGAGATACTGTGAAATTTATCGTTGAACAAAGTGCATGAACATTTTATCATTGAAACTTTGATGAGAAAATAGCTTTTAATAGGGTGGAAAGTTTTATGAAAAAAACCAATATCTGGGGTAAGAGGCTGACAAACAAGACAGAGCAATTTTTCCCTTGTCTTCGGCAATAAATTTTTTTGTGTATGTTTTGACCTGCTGAAGGCACAGGAAAATTTGTTTTCTAGTAACTTGATAAAGACCTCCAAAAATACAAGGAAGAGTTTTAAATAACTGGAAAAAATAAGTGGCAAAGCTAATTTGTTTTCAGAGGAAAAAGAACAACCAGGCTTTCCCAAATCAACACAACCTTATATATTAGGCTCTCCTTGTTTAGGAGAGAAGCTGTCTCAGAACTTGGGAAGGCTGCATTTTTGCTAGACTCAGGACAGCTTTCGGGGCCGCAGCATGCAGGATGCTCACATCTTTTTCTGGGGTTTTCTGTGAGGAGGTGATTTTTAAACGCCCCACACATTTACCCTGTTAAGAACAGCATCAAAACCCACAACAGCATGTTGTGGAGCTGACTGTAAGTAATCAGAGGAAACTGCAGAGTACTGACATAATAGGCTCCCCTTGGCTCGTCCTACCTCATAACTGTCTGCCATCTCTCATCCCCATCAAAGCTGATACAACTGAGCTGCTTACTCTGGCACAAATAAAGAAAAATAATCCAGGCGAGAGCTGTCATAGGCCTGGGTGGCTATAGCCAACTCGCTGCAGGACAGGAAAGGGCAGCCTTACCAGTCACAGATAAACTAATGTGTTTTCTTTTCTTACAGTTAGTTCACCACCTCAAAGAGGGAGATAAGAAGCAGATGACTTTGGATGTCCTTTTTATCCCCAAAAGGATATGCAGCTTCAGCTGCACCCCCAACTTGCCCTTTGAGCTGAAAAAAGCTGGGATTTTTTACCAAAACTGGTTCAGAAGATACAATTTCCATCCTTCCAAAGTGGAGGTAGTAAACTTGGCCATCCATGAATTAACATGGGGGAAAAGGCTAAATATCAGTCTTTTACTGACATAAAGGAAAACCAAGCCATGCAAGGGTGCAAATACCTTCTAGAAGGTTTCAGGGCAAAGCAAGGGCTGGCTGCGCCATGCCAGATGGGCAGCTGGGGGATAACAGGGCTGGCAGGGCAGGGGCCTCACCAGCACCCACCCCACGGTACCTGAGAGAGGCTGACCCAGAGAGCCCAGAGTCCAGATCATCAGACAAGTCCCTGATGGTCAAGCAGGTCTGAGGACACAGTACAAAGTCAGCCAGCAAGTCTGAAGCTGGGGGAGCCAGACCCAGCCCGCTTCCAGCAGAGCTCCAGCTGGGACTGCAGACCCAGAGCCGAGCTTAAACAGGGCTCCAGGCTGGGGGTGGGTGGAAGCCACAGGTGGGGCTGGGCAGGGCCATTAAGATCTTTAAGCACAGGCACTACCACCCTGTGGTTGGAGTCTGCATCGCTGTGGACTTAATGAACAGTTCTGCACTTACCCTCTGGTCTTTAAATTGTCTGTAAAATGGAGATACATTTCACACTTCTTGATTCAGCATCATTTTATAGAATCACAGAATATCTCGAATTGGAAGGGACCCATAAGGATCAACGAGTCCAACTTCCTGCTCCTCACAGGACTACCTAAAACTAAACCATATGACTAAGAGCGTCGTCCAGACGCTCCTTGAACTCTGGCAGGCTTGGTGCCATGACCTCTTCCCTGGGGAGCCTGTTCCAGTGACCGGCCAACCTCTCAGTGAAGAGCCTTTTCCTAATGTCCGATCTGAACTTCCCCTGACACAGCCTCATTCCATTTCCTAGTGTCCTATCGCTGCTCACCAGAGAGAGGAGATCAGCTCCTCCTCCACTGCCCGCCTTGAGGAAGTTGTAGACTGTGATGACGTCACCTCTCAGCCTTCTCTTCTCCAAGCTGAACAGACCAAGTGACCTCAGCCACTCCTCAGAAGTCTTGCCCTCGAGGCCTTTCACCATCTTGGTCGCCCTCCTCTGGACACACTCTAATAGTTTGATGTCCTTCTCATATTGAGTCACCCAAAACTGCACACAGGACTCGAGGTGGGGCCGCACCAGTGCAGTGCAGAGTGGGACAGTCGCCTCCCTCGACCCGCTGGCTATGCTGTGCTTGGTGCACCACGGAACACTGTTGGCCCTTTTGGCTGCCAGGGCACACTATTGACTCATATTCAACTTGCCATCAACCCACACCCCCAGATCTCTTTCTGCGGGGCTGCTCTCCAGCCTCTCATCCCCCAGTTTGTGTGTATAACCAGGATTACCCTGTCCCATGTGCAGAATCCAGCACTTGCTCTTGTTAAATTTCATACGGTTGGTGATTGCCCAGCTCTCTAGTCTATGCAGATCTCTCTGTAAGGCCTCTCTACTCTCGAGGGAATCCACAGCTCCTCCTAGTTTAGTATCATCAGCAGACTTACTTAATGTACATTCGACTCCTGCATCCAGATCATTTATAAAACRTTAAAAGAGCACTCGCCCTAAAACTGAGCCCTGAGGAACCCCACTGGTGACTGGCTGCCAGCCTGATRTAACCCCATTTACTCTAACTCTTTGAGTCCGACCCGTCAGCCCATCGTTTTATTTCATACCATTGAAGTTATCTGCGGTAGTCTCCTGTGTACCCAAACCTGCAAAGCGTGCAGCTGGTTACTGACACACTGCTCATGGTGCAAAATTTAATCCCACTCTCCTCTGATCTTCAAACACTTCTGGGTTTGTTTAGAGCCTTTTTATTTTATTACATTTTACGATGGATGAAAAGCATGGCTCTTTATCACACAACAAGGGAGCAGTGCTGCACACCCGATGCCAGTGACAGTCTCCTGGAGGCCAGCAAGATTTTTGTCTGAGAGAGGATTGAATAAATTTGGGTCCTCAACTGACATTAATGTGGTGTTTCTAGGAAAAAGCTAGACGCGAGGTGAAGCCAGGCCATTTTAAAGCCAACAGATGCAAAAAGATATTTTGGGGAAGTGATGTCTTCAAATTTGGCATTACAGACTACCACTGTGAACTAGAATTGATAAGCAATTGCAGCGTATACAACTCATACAATCATCTTGAACCGTTTCCCACATGAAACAGAGGAATAATGCTATAGTGCTATTTATTTCTAGGTGAAACTCTATGTCACTTCCTACTTCTAAAAGGGTATCTTTTCCCAATATGTCAAAAGAGCAAAACCTAATAGTTTGATTCCTCTCTCAGATCAGTTGGAACCTAATCCTATTACTGACCTCAGTAGTTTCACTCTTGAATTCATTAGGAAAATGAAGGAAATGGTTTCAGTGCTCGTTATTTTATCTCAAGGATTGCTCGTCAGCAAAGGACCCTGGAACTGGAGTGACTTTTTCCAGACACTTGTTGCGACACAGTAGATTCTAAATCTTTTTCCATTTCTGTTTGCTGGTCAGCAAGCCCATACCTTCTCTTCAATGAGAAGGAATCAATCTCCCTTGATTTTGGCATATTGGTGTGCTCTCATGTTAGGGCCTGAGCAGGATTCCACTGTAAAAACAGGACAGGACAACTGGCAAAGGCTTTGTATACAGATGGTTTATTGGAACACTTAGGAGACCCTGTTGCTTTGGACGATGCCACTTCTAAAGGAGCTGTGGAAGGTAACTAGCACGCCCTGGTTGGGGTCCGAGGCCGTTGCCTGCAGCTCCGCTGTTTGGACCACAAGTGCAAGTCGGGCAGYGGCAGTACGGGGGAGCCTGGCCCCGAGGTGGCCTTGGCAGAGACAGGGCAGGGGCTGGTGCCAGCGCAGCCGGAGGGGTGGGAGGTGCCCGACCTGCTGGGAAGCGGCTGTGGGGCACGGCCCGACCTGCAGCGGCAGCAGCAGCACCACCCTGGATGCCAGCCGGGCCGGGGCTGCGGCAAAAGGGAGGGGACCAGGGGATTGAGCTTCTCCYCGCCTACTGCTGCCGCAGGATCTGGATTTGTCAGAGCAGCGGTGTGTGCAGATGTGGAGGCACATCTGGCTCGGGTAGCTGCCTTGGCACGTTGCTGTAAACAGACCACTCTCCTCTGCGGGAGTGGTTTCCCATGCAAGCTCAACATCTGCTTTTCTTTTCTGGCAGCGTGCATGCAAATCCGTGTCCGGTGAAAACCCTGCTGGTGGTTGAGTTTTTGGACCAAAGCTTYRCTTATACTTCATTAGCAGRTGCAGAAAATGTCTTGTAAAATTTGGGTTGTAGTAGAAGTGAAACTAAAAATGCAAAGGAAAAGAGTTAGTTGCCACCACCTTGAGGCTGGAAACCACAAAGATACAAGAACTAAGGATTTTAATTGCAAAAGAGAAATGGTGATGATAAAAAGGACTATCAGGGGCATTCTAAACCTGAAGTTTAGGCTGAATAACACAGCACAATACAGTCCTGTTAAGTAGTAACCAGCCTTGTGGCTTTGTCACTTGGTAGCAGAGAAGCACAAGATTTTCAAAAGCATACAAACTGATTTAGAAACCCAAATACCACTACTTTTCAGCAACTTCAGCGTGGAATGAACATGTAGGTAGCTATATGATACTGACACGTACCTTCTCAGCTTTCAGCAAATGCCACAAGAAAACTGCACATCTGGTACAGCAAGACACAKAGCAAATACCAAAACAAAAATCCCAATACGATGAGAATATCTTTTCATTTTATGTGTTCAAAGTAATTGGTAATACCCAACGCATATTTTATCAGCATTTCTACTACTCAGAAATGCTACCTCAAAAACTCCTGAACATGAGCTGAGAARCAAATGACTATCAGAACTTTTGCTACCATCCTCATCTCCTATGTAGTAAAGGCTTATTTCATTGGAACAGAAATCTGTCTCACTAGAATATTCTGAGGGTTAGTTTGCATGTAGAGGATCCAACATACCTCCTGTCCTAGTTTTGGCTGGGATGGAGTTAAATTTCTTCCTAGTGCTGTGTTTTGGATTTAGTATGAGAAGAATGTTGATAACACACTGATGTTTTAGTTGTTGCTAAGTAGTGCTTACACTAGTCAAGGACTTTTCAGCTTCCCATGCTCTGCCAGGTGCACAAGAGGCTGGGAGGGAGCACAGCCAGGACAGCTGACCCAACTGACTAAGAGGGTATTCCATACCATATGGCGTCACGCTCAGTATATTAATAGGAGGCGTGGTCCGGGAAGTAGCGATCGCTGTTTGGGCATTGGTCGGCGGGTGGTGAGCAATTGCATTGTGCATCGCTTGTTTTGTGTATTCTATCATTGTTATTATTACTATTATTGTTATTATTATTATTTCCCCCTCCTTTTCTGTTCTGTTGAACTGTCTTTATCTCAGTCCACAAATTTTACTTTTTTTTCCCCGATTCTCTCCCTGTCGCACTGCGGGGGGAGTGAGCGAGTGGCCGTGTGGTGTTTGGCTGCCTGCCAGGTTAAACCACTACCCCTCCCTAGCTGTTTCTTCTGCTAGCAAGTCATTGCGCACGCCCGATTTTGGAAAATCCCACAGCTTTCAGGTGAATCCGTACAGATGGAGGTGATGAGTGAAGCTTTTCATGCTCTCACTTTCAAAAATTCTCAGACATCCTCTCCTCGCTCATACTTCCTCTTCAAACAGTTCTTCATGAATCACTGCACACTTTCCATTGTCACCCCACCAAATGGGCTCAAACCGATCGCTTTCAACAATGTCCCAGAGCTTCTCCAGAAAGCTGAGGCACGTAGAGGCACTGCCTTTGCTAGAGCTCTCCTCAGATGAATTCAGACACTCTGTTTTTTGGCCAGGGTTGCTTAGTCGAAGTTTACAAAGACCCTTCTATTGGAGGTCCAAAGGCAGCATCACTAGCTGCTCTTTTATCGCATGCTGGACAGAGAGAAGTCGAGCCTGACGAATCAAACTAGCAATAGAAGTTTCACTAATTCCCTTTTTATGGTGGTTCCAGCAGCAATACTATTTAATTTGCACAGAAAGTCCTGTGCAGCTGGATTCCTAGTGGTGGTAGATTCATGCAGACGGAGAAGGAAGAGGGTGGCAAACTCCTGCCTCTTGGAAATGCCAGGACCAGCCAATGCAAGACTGCTCAGCAGGATGAAACCAGCTGGGAGTTGTGCTGATTCTGCTGGTGACGATGCCTGCAGGATCCAAGCAGCATCTCCAAGTCTCCTCCTATCTGGGACTGAATCCTTTCAGCCCCTGACATGCAGAGAAATGCAAATTGCGTCATGCTGCACCCCAGCTAACACAAGCTTTGAAACACACAGCTTATGTTATAGTGTTAAAAGCTTATTACCCCACTTAAAGTCAGAGGATGTGCCAAAACGTTGCAACAGAACATAATACATGGGTAGCAAAATTTCCCAATATTAATGTGAAATGTTCTGACACGCCAGAACAATTAGACGGGCTCAGCTCTTGCAGGTAGGCTGGCAGAACAGGCTCATTTCGGTCGGTGTTAATGCTGTTAGGCAAAAGCACTATTTTATGAGGAGATGACATGAGATATTAAGTTCAGCTTTATATTTGTCATTGTGTTTTAAATTTATTAAAGCACCAACGAGAAGCAATCTTTATAAAAAGTATTTATAACGTTCAAGCTTAATAATTCACAGTGAATCCATTAAATTTACAAAGGTGCTTTAACAGCATCAAGGAACCATTCCTAAAATACAGTAGATTAAGAACTGCATGTAAAAAAATCACTATTACGATGTCACAGTAAATGATGAGGATCCAAGGGTTTTTTAGTCATGTTTTAATATTTTCAGCCCTGTTACAACTACAGTAAAACTTGCATGAAAATATCACATTGTTAAGCACAGTGTGAAAGAGGTGCTGGGGAATTGGAGAAACAGAAAGCTTTAGTTGATGCTGGTCTGAATATCCCATTTAGCTTTGTGACTTTCGATAGCTCTTTTAGTAATAAGAAACTTTTATTATTGGTTGAAATACTATGTGTGTGGCTGTATGTGTGTGTATAGTCATAAATTCCCAGTGTATGATGCAGAATTTCTTCATTTGAAAGCACTAAAGCAAAATGCTTCAATGGATATGCGAGAGCTCCGTTCTAAACCAGACAGAACACAAGATTTTACATTGTCATTTTATCCTTGTAACCTAGCTTCAAGTTTAAAATCAACCTTCAGATTCCCCTAGATCTACATACAGAGCTTTATTCACATCGCTTACCGCAGCCAAGAAATGAATCTAAAACAGAATATGCGAGACTGCTGGGTTCACTGAACACGTATAAACAGGTATCATCGGGTTTAAGAGACAGAAAAAGAGGTTGAAGAGGGAAAGACCACAGCGACACAGACCATTAGCATTTTCTTTTGTAAGATCCATGTCCTCACATTCCAGCTAAGCCGAGAAGGTGCTTACTGCTCTAAGATTTTCCCCTCAGTAGATGATTTTTGCGTAGTTGCACCATTGTTCAGGGTGTTTGCTATGCATGCTGAGTCTGCCCTGGTGAGCCCTGCAGACGTGCCCGCGGCAGAGGTGCCCAGGGTCGGGAATGAGATGAGCTGCCAGAGCTGCGCTCACAGCTCTCCGTATGCAGGGCACGGGCTTGCCTTATGCCTCCCTCCTGCCAGGGCACTTTGGTTTTCTTAAGTAAAGCAGTACATTCAGCTATCCAAGGGAAAGGTGAAGGCAAAGAAAAGGCCGGGAAGTTCCGATGTTTAATGAACCTTTCATTCAGTATATACAGCTTCTCACGTAAACTGAGTATGTGGAGAAATCCCACGGAATTCAGACCAGGCAGTGCGTGGGCTAAATCGTTGAGCAGGAAAGTAAGCAAAGAGTGGAAAAGGCTTATTTGGTTATCAAATCCAGTCCGTCGTTATTGCGGGCAATCCTATCCTATAATTCAATTCATAAATTGATGTATGATCCCATCATAAACTGATGTATGATTCACATCAACAATTTTGTTGTGAAAAAGAGGATGGGGGGAGGATTAACCTGTTCTAATTTTCTGCCTGACCTTAGTGTTTGGCATGAAGGATGCAAGAGAGGATGATGACCACCACTGTTCCTTCTTCCACAATAAACTTGCATGAAGTGCAATTGCTTACCAGTGTGGACTCTAAGAACCTGAAGAATAATGATAGGTCACTATGAAATAGTGTATTACTTACCCAGGTTTTCCATTTCTCCCCTATACTGGGTGGAAGAATACAAGAGGTATTTCTTCTGGAGCGGAAGTTAAATCACCGGGCTTTGAGCTGTGTAAGGATCTTCAGTTCCATGAGACTGAAATGCCAGCATACTGCATTTTTCCTTACATCCAAGCTGAACAAGCAGAATACTTGGCCCTTTGCAGTATAAGAGCTAGTGAGAACTCAGAGTGACTATATTATTTGTACACTCTGTCTTCACTGAGAATACAGCTGCAAGATGGTATCTAGATTCCAGAAATTGTTTAATATTATGCAGACTGTGTTGGACCATGTGACAGAAGCTCCCGCCATGAGACAGTGATCTGATTCAAGAGTGAGGGGGATATGGGCCAGTGCCTCAGTTCTTGCGTTCTTGTCATGGCACTGAAAATGACCCGATTCCCACGCCTGTAGCTGGGTAGAGCCATAGAATAGCCCACATCCAGGACAAAACTATAGCTCGTCACCAAAAGTTATACTGCAACCAGAGAGGTGATGACAGCTCCCGTGTATGTGTCAATCCCGCTAGTCTGGTGAGAGCCAAGCAGCCCAGACCCAGCAGCACAGCCGTTATCGTGTGATATAGCTGCCAGAATAAGTAGCCAGTGCCCATCTGCCTCATCTAGCTGGCACGGAAGGCACTGTTTCCATGACTTCATTGTCGTAGGTACGCATCGAGGGAGATGAGACGATGCTCAAGGATGCCTGCGCAGGCTGCAACAAATGCTCTGAGTGTTGCACAGACATCCCTACAGCTACACTCACCCTTCGCAGAGGCTCAATATACCACCCACTCCTGCCAGCTCTTAATTCCTGAAACTAGGTTTTACACAGGATTTGAGCAGCCCACACAAGGTTTTGTTGGTCCTCTTCTTAGGAGAGCATTTTGCTTATACTGAATATACATAGGAAAGCTATTGACCCTGTTATTACTAATGTAAAAAACTTCAGAAAGCCAAATTTGTCTCTATAAATATTCAGCAGGAGACCTGCCTATGATTGATGGTTTTACTTTTACATGTAACATATATAGGTGTTTTTGCTTTATATTTCATAACAGCGTAAACAGAGTACTGCATGTGCTACCTGTTCTGTATTAGTATGTAACTAGTACAGCAACCTCTGTGCAAGAGCCAAATGCCATCCAGAGACTAGACTTGACATACGTTTGTCAAAACCGGGAAATGGAAAGCAAATTTCAGCATGTTGGACAAACTGTACTTACCAAAAATGTGAGTTTTTCTGTCCCATGCTATCATACCTCCTTAATGACACACTGCAATAAAAGTTAATAATGAGGCACATTAAGATTAAATTAACTCAGCTGAACAAATGAAAATGTGGAATTGCCATGAATCCCAAAGAGTAAATTCAAGTGTGGGTATTAACAGTTGACACCCCACCCCCTAACCTGTGAGTGGACACTTGATCTTCAGATCTGGGAAGCAGGTTGGCCTTCTGCCACTCCTTAGAACTGCAGTGGCTGGGCACCAGTGTGGTTAGAACAAGCCCATCACAGAACCACAGAAAATTGGTTTGCCAGGCTGTTTCATCCTATAGCCTGAAGCCTGAGATTAACAACCTGTGTCTCAGCAACAAACTTTGGATCTTCAAAGGCTGTGGAATCCTCCCCATAGAAGGCTCCAGAGCTCCACTGCTCTTATCAGTCTGAGAAATCACCCTGCTTAGACTGTGGCTTAGATTGAATTTTTATCCAGAAATGAACTGGTTCAATCTGTAACATTTAAAATGAATAATGAAAATATCTTCTTGGTTAAAAAGAAAAGCAGTAGGTTTTGTTCCTCATAAATGCATACTGTGCTGATCATTAGCTTCATCATTCTGTGAGGTATGCCAATTTTGTGATGAGAGATCCACGAGAATGCCTAATAACAGGTAGATGATTTGTGGCTGCTGTTACAGGCATATGTCAATGAAATACAAGGTCTGCTTTGAAATACCAAGGCACTGATCCTACTCACTTTATTAATTAAATGGAATTACACAAGTCAAAAAGTAAGCAAGATTTGGCTGTTGCAAGGAAGTTGTTGTTGTTGCCTACATGAGAACTCCCTATGGGAGCCATATTCTGCTTTCATTACACTTACAGTATCGGACTGACTTCTGTTACAGAGGTGTGCCTGTGGCTAGAGTACTTTCCCATGTTGGAGGCAGGTCTCATCTCTGATTACTGACCCTATGTCTTGGACCTCATATGTGAAGTAAAACCGAAGTAAACTCTTGCAAGGGCTCAACATGTTGGCCTTTGGCAACCTTTTGTCCTTGCTGTTGTGAGTAGCCGTTAGAGAATTCTTCAAGGAGATAGTGATTCATTGTGGCAGTGTGTGCAGTCATCACAGGGGTCAGTGATGGCTTTGTTACGGCTTGACCGGGAAGAGAATAGAGTCCAAGCCTTGATCTGAACCTTTGCAAAAAATAGTGCCAGAGGAACCAGGTCCAAAACGGTGGGTAGTCCTCACAGGTGATCGGATGTGATGAGAGTCACCCATGCTCAAAGGGAAATGAAGGCTTCCCTTTTTCCAGTATCCAACTTGCCAAATTAAAGTACTTGTTAAGCACCAGCCTCTGTCTGTTTAGACAAACTCTCACATACGTGCCCAACATTACTTACCTGAACAGTCCCCCTGCAGCGAGTGCTTTCGGGGCTGTGATCAAGCCGGGAACAGGTGACAATCATGAACTAGTGCAGCCCAAGTGCTTATGGTGTCCAGACGTTCCTTCCCTAGGCTCAAGCATTAGGGACTGGCTGAGCTATCCATAAGTTACAACAAGATTTCTCAGTTTTAGGTTTGTTTTTTTTCACTGTTTATTTCTCTCTTACCTTCACTTGTAGTATTTAAGCTAAGCAGTGTTTTCAGGTAATTGAGAAACTTGGGAAAATTGGTATTAACAAAATCTATTTTTCTGCGTAAAGTATTTGGCAGAAAATGACAAGCTTTCAAGTGTTTTTTTCTTTTTTAAATGCTTTTGGCTGTTATTAGTGAGGGTTAAAAAAATCTCTAGCGTGAGCAATTGGCCGTTCACCCAGTGTAAAATGACTGTGGCTGTATTAGCTCCTGCCCTTAGGGAGCACTGTAAAGTCTTGGTAACAATATCACAGGCATTTTGGCAAGTACAAATAAAAAGAGAAGGCAAATATTATAAAGAAAGCTTCTGCCC
The DNA here is from genome assembly GCA_030449065.1 of Oceanodroma leucorhoa. Classification (NCBI taxonomy): domain Eukaryota; kingdom Metazoa; phylum Chordata; class Aves; order Procellariiformes; genus Oceanodroma; species Oceanodroma leucorhoa. The sequence goes on from JASVER010000112.1 coordinate 2,200,425, forward strand.
AAGGATAAGCTTGAAACTACTATAACTACTATGACAGGAGCTACTCTTGAATGCTTCCCCAGACTGCTGGCAGGAAGGATATCGAATCACTGAGGACTTTATGCTATCTCTCTGCTGTGAGTCTGGGGACAATCCAGCAAAGTTTCACTTCCATCTTCTTTTTTTTTCAGTGCAATCTGACAATTTTCTGTCCTATTTAGGAAATGTTTGTGATTGTATGAAAAACGGAAACCCCAAATGATAAATGGCTATGAAATAAACACATCCTGGAAGTAGAGCAAGGGTGGTTGCCTGGAGGACTGAAAAGGATCTGGAAGGAAGTCTAATAGGACTGACCAGATTCCAGCCTGGCTTCTGCCACATTTCCCTGCTGGGCCTGTGGTATGTCCCTGTGTACTGGATCCCCAAACTGCGGCATTTGTGCCTTTTAGCACTGCCCTCCCCACATTAGTGCCCTGCTCCACCGGGGAGTTCGCAGTGCTAATTTAGCTGAGTAGAGACCTGGGGGTGGAGGTTGTTCTCCACAGGGTTTCATAGCAGATGGAGTAGATCTCAGGCAATAGGAAGTCTCAGAGGGAGAGATGTATGGAGAAGCCTGTATTTAGCCTCCATGTCTATTTAGAGCTGCAGCAGAGCTCAAAGGCTGAACTTTATGTGTAGACAATGATTTTGTCCTCCTTACGTTTGAATATATGTTCATTCAGTGGGAGGCCTCTATCCCGGGTATTCCTTGGGTTAAGGGCGTCTGCAGTGGCACCTCCTACATTCAGGAAAGTGTCCTTGCCACAAGGTGATATTTTGGGTGAAAGCCTCCATTCTTATTGAAATGAGATCAAGAAAGAAAGAATTACAGCTCAAAAAAACCTAGAGGGAGCCAGGTTCCCTGCTGTTCAGGAGATGTCTCTGGGACTGTTTCTTAGAAGACCTAACATGCAGGTGTCCCAGTGATGAGGGAGCAAAGCCCAAATCTTTCTGGTCAAGTTCCTGAGACCATTTCTTCTCCCAAATCCAGGACTCAAGTTCCATGAGTTGCCTTCAATTCTGCTACTCAGCCTGCAAGTAGCAGCAGGCTGCACAGGGCACCCGTGGGACTCACCAGCCAAACACTCTTCCACTTGCACGGCCTAAAGGGTCGGAGTCATGTCCAATGTAGACTTAATAAAGGAGGCCACATTAAAAAAAAAGAGATTCAAAGGACAACTCATGTCCTTGCTTTTGTTTGGTGTCTAGAACATTCAGTAGGATTTGGGAACCCAGCATGACATGAGCCCCTGTCTGTTTAAAGTGATTTTCATCAAGTCGGTCTCTGACCTTTTTCATCAGAGCATATATATTGCTTTCTTAACATGCAGTACTTACTGCTGGGCAATCAAATGCAGGCAGAGTAATCTTTTCACACATCTGTCTTGAAGACATCTCTTTATGCATTTTATTAACTAGATGCATTTATTAACATTGTGGGATATTTCATTAGTATAAGCAAAATAGAAGCATCAGCCACCAGTTACTGAACGCGTTATGAGGCATGGGTTATGAATCTTCCATGGATCTGACTTAGCATGTAGCAGGAATTAGGTGAAACAGTCCAGCTTCTTTCAAGGACGACTTCATGGCACACCTTGATTACATATTCCAGCTCTTTCATTTATTTGTTCAATGTAATATAACAATTGCTTCTAAGACAGCTGAAACCACGCTGTTGAGTCAATCCAGCAAGATGAATGGACTAACAACTGCTTGTTGTGGGTTAGCCCCCCAGTAGGCAGCTCAGCCCCACCCAGCCGCTCGCTCACTCCCCCTCCACCGGGATGGGGGAGAGAATTGCAAAGACAAAAGTGGGAAAACTTGTGGGTGAAGATAAAAACAGTTTAATAGGTAAAGGAAAATCTGCACGTGCAAGCAAAGCAAAATAAGGAATTCATTCACCACTTCCCATTGGCAGGCAGATGTTCAGCCATTTCCAGGAAAGCAGGGCTCCGTCACATGCAGCTTGGGAAGACAAACACTGTAACTCCAAATGTTCCCTCTTTCTCCTTCTTCTCCCAGCTTTTATTGCTGAGCACGACGCCATGTGGTGTGGGATATCCCTTTGGTCAGTTGGGCTCCGCTGTCCCGGCTGTGTCCCCTCCCAAGTCCTTGTGCCCCCCCAGCCTGCTTGCTGGCAGGGCAGCACGAGAAACAGAAAAGGCCTTGATGCTGTTCAGCAATAGCCAAAACGTTGTTGTGTTATCAACACTGCTTTGGTCACAAACACAAAACGTAGCACCCCACAAGCTGCTATGAAGAAAATTAACTCCATCTCAGCCAAAACCAGTGCGCTGTTACACTGCTGAGAAGTTTTTGTTAACATTCCATTGCTAATTCAGAAAGATAAAATAATTTCTCAACTTGCAGAATTATTTCTGTGCATAGGTAATTTCTAATCTGTTGCTTATAGGATATTTTAATAACTATATGACAGCTGTTCAAAGCCAATTTTAACAGGGGAGGGAAATCATTATACATTACCTCAAGACTATTTTGTAGTTTAATATGTTCTGTAACTGGTGACAGATGTAAATAGCTGCTGTATCTCACTGCAGGAAGCGGTGACCCAGGCAGACTGGCATAGGCTGATGCTTCCTTTGTGCTATTTCCAGTTGGCAAATGGTTCCTGTTCTGTACTTCTTACTGTATTTACCCTTCATTTTTCTAGACTATCTCTTTTCAAAAGCTACAGTTGAATTTCAAGGGGCACATGTTCTTAACATATTTCACAGACTACTCTCCTATTTGGGAAAGTGCTCTGGAACATTGACTCCACTTGTAAGATTTTAGAGGAATACATTATTATGCTTCAAGCACTTAGACCCATTCCCATGGCATATTGGTCGACATTAGTCTGGTATATCACCAGTTCTAAAGCTTATCTTCAGGAGGAAAGAAGGCTTAAGCAGTTGGGCCATCTGTGTAGCTGCTTGTGTTTCCTCTCCCTTACAGTAATTTTTTTAACCCATAAGCAAATTTCAGCTAAATTTGGCAGAGGGATACAGGTCCATATAATCATATTGCCACAAGTTTTGTCAAAGTAGAGGACTAAATAGAGAAGATGGGTCACAGAACTGGCCAAACAAAGAGAAAGTCTGCAGTATGATTATTATTATTATTATTAGACACCAGACAATCAACATAAACAGCTGTTAATGCCCCCATTGCATAAAAATGTTTCAAAACAAATATTGATGTTGGTGTCTAAGAAGCTGCGATCAAGTGTATGATGAAGTGCATGTCCGTAGGACACCACATCTCATTATTTCAAATATTTCTTTATTTTGTGAATAAATAACAGACAGAAAGCAAAGGAGAGTTGTCTGACTGAATGACCTGTCTGCATGGTCATGATGTCTTTATTTCTGAACGATATGGAGGCAATAACATGACTATTCACAAGTCCAAATTCTGTAACTGGCATTGAGCAAGTTAAAATTGGAGAGCTGTCTGATGGGTTTGATTTCTGACTCATTGGGTACTTACATTTTTTAGGATTAGATTTGGTATCAGATTGCAATGTTGATGTTTTCAGTTCCCCGTGAATCAGAAAACTTCAAAGAATTTTTTCTGAAACACTGACACCTGGTGATTTGAAAATGAGACACAGTTTCTGGGTCTTGCACTTTCTGACTGAAAATTATGTTGTTTCCAGTTTCCCCGCTGTTTCTTCCTAGTGGCCACAAAAGCCGTCTGATTTGGGAATCATGGGTAGCAGAGATCCTAGCAGCCAACAGTAGGGCTGGCCCACACAACTGGGTTGTCTGTCCTGGAGCCATAGATCTCCTTCCTGATGGAGCTTACAAGAAGAACAGGGTTAGAGCAGCTGTGGAGCTTGGGGAACACTTGCCCGTGGAGAGGGGCAACAGCTGGGGCTGGGTGTAAACTACATGTCGTGGTTTAACCCGGCCGGCAGCCAAACACCACACGGCCGCTCGCTCACTCCCCCACCCCCCTGCAGGGGGATGAGGGAGAAAATGGAAAAAAAAAAGTAAAACTTGTGGATTGAGATAAAGACAGTTCAACAGAACAGAAAAGGAAGGGAAAATAATAATAACAATAATGATAGAATATACAACATGAGTGATGCACAATCCAATTGCTCACCACCTGCCGACCAATGCCCAAACAGCGATCGCTACTTCCCGGACCACGCCTCCTATTAATATACTGAGCGTGACGCCATATGGTATGGAATACCCCATTGGCCAGTTGGGTCAGCTGTCCTGGCTGTGCTCCCTCCCAGCCTCTTGTGCACCTGGCAGAACATGGGAAGCTGAAAAGTCCTTGACTAGTGTAAGCACTACTTAGCAACAGCTAAAACATCGGTGTGTTATCAACATTCTTCTCATACTAAATCCAAAACACAGCGCTAGGAAGAAATTTAACTCCATCCCAGCTGAAACCAGGACGCTACAGAAGAGCAGAATATTGAAACTCAGGAGTTAGTGCAGCCTCTGAACATGTTGGCAGAGATATGAGGTCTCTTCAGAGGCAACTCTTAGGCTTACTGCAGTCAATATCCATCAGTTTCTGATACCTGAACTAAAGCCCTGAATCCTGGCAGCAGGATTTGGATCAGAATCCCTGAACCAGGACTTGCAAACTTGAATATTAGAAATAAAACCTTGATGAACGTTGGAGCATGACTAATTCAACAAAAAACCTCACCCAATTTTTGGCACCCATTGGCTTTCTGCCTACATGCATACTGCCAATGTTGCCACTAATAAAATTCCTGTTAGCGTTGTAAATCTGCTTTGCTCTCTACTGCATATGCTTTGGGAATATCTGATAATTCAAAGCATCAAGGGAAAATGTTAATTATTGAGTACAAACTATTTGAGGTGCTACCCTGCCATGAGACCTCCTTTCCCAGATTTCTCTGTTTATTATAGGCGTTTTATATCCATAAATGAGCAACAAGGAGGTGGGTGGGTATTTTGCAACTTACTCTTGGCCAAGATGTTCATCCTTACCAACTGAAATCATTCTGTTTTCTCCTAACCTCTAATTTGAGAAGCTAGGAGGAAGTGCACCTTTTTAAGAGCTTTTTTTATTCACATAAAGTCTAGCAAAGCCCACAAAGCTTTGTGTAAACTACAGAAGATTACCAAGCCCACCAGTGGGCTCTTAATTATTTGAATTTCAGCACATGATCAAGTACTTTGCTGGATGAGTGTCTGTATTTCAGACCCAGGGCTGTTCTGGGTAGAGGTTCTGGGGCAATTTCTCTTTCTTTGCTGTCTCTAGCGTTCTTAACAGAATGAAGAAATCTATCACGCAAGCAAGGTCACTAGCATTAAATTCTTTGTGTGAGGTTAGAAAATTGCCTGTGATTTAAAGAAAATGATATTTGTTTTCACTGGGAAGTGTTCACAGCTGAATGTCTTCCAAAACATCTATCACTAAGCTGGATGCTCTCTGCAAGGAGCTGTATATAGAGCTGCTGCATTCTGGTGCACTGAGCTCCGTGTCTTGCTCACTGTGCTGTACACATCTTAGCAAAGGATCGTACGGACTCACAAGTTAGCAGTGAGAGGATGGGCCCATCGATACCTACGCATGATTACACAGGGAATCTGTTCTCATTCACATCACTATAACTTTGCCCATGGTGATTAGAGCACTTGTTTACCTGGAGAAATTGTATTGTGAGAGGAATGTATGAAATACTTCCAGCTGTCTCTGAGCTCTATGATTTTGTCATTACCGTAAAATGCCAATTTCCTCTCAGATTTGGAGTCCTGAGTTTGGAAAAGAAAGCTGTCACTGTGTAACCAGGTACATGAGTAAGCACCGTTGTTCAGAAGTATCTGACCAAGGACCGGGGGACGCGTCCAGATCTTGTGCTGTCACAGCCATATACCTGCACAATTCACTGTCTCTCCTCACTTCTCAGGCAGTTTCTCATTATCTCTTACACACTCATCAATGTAGAACAATGTTTTCAGTCCAGTCAGTTAGAAACAGGGCTGTTGGAAGCAAACCAATGATTTGCAAGAAAGAATTATACATTGGCAATTACCTCTCTAGAATATGATTGGTGATGCTTGTGGACAGTATTTATAAGAAATGTTAGTCCAACAGAGTGTAATAAAACAAACAAACAAAAATCTAAAATCCTGATAAGGGATTCCAATAATACATGTAAGTGCAGAAATTCTGTTTTCCTGCTGCATAGTCACTGTGCTTCTCATTATACTTGGTATGTACATATATATATATCAGCAGACTTTCACCACCCCAGAAATCACATGTATGTCCTGTCAAATAGCATTTGATGTCTCAGATGAAAAGTTGGGCCAGAAGTGACACGTTACTCATTGAAATGAAGGACATGTCACACGCAATTTCCTCTTCATGTCAGGTTGAGTCCCTTTGCCCCACCGTCTGGCACGTGAGATGTGTCAATGGCAGCGGTTCCTATTTCATGCACAACATCTGTTTGTAGCTCACTGGTTAGATGAGCAAGTCCCCATATCACCCCTGCCAGCTGTCTTATGTACTATTTCAAACTGCTATGAAACATAAGGATAACTATAGTATGGGATGTGTCATGGGCTATGCTCGTTTGGCTCTGCTCATCAGAACCTCTGACGCTGTGTGGGGTTCCGCACCATGGCTTGCTCTGGTGCGCTGTGGATTAGGCCGTGTCTCAGGCAGGTTATTTTCAGAATAAGGGAAGGATGTGTTAATAGTCTTGCTGTCTTATCATGAACAGATGTGAAAATTGGCATGATGCTGAGACGGGGCATATAAAAAACAGAAATAGAAATTTGCATCAAACTTTGGCTCAGCAATAATTCTGGGAGTGTAATTTTAATCTAGTCTAATTAGCCTAATTTCTATGACTATTGATTTTTCAGCACATGTCTCTAAAGAACCATATTTAGGAAAATACTTGCAGTTCTCACAGCAGATGCAGCACCAGTCCATCTAAACAGGGAAATTGGTAGATTCAGGATTTGATACCACTTTGGGGGAAAAAAGATTATGGGATAAACAGCAAATATACTGACATAAACTCTTGCATTATATTTGTCCTTTATGAGATGAAGCCAAGGATTATTCTCAGATGTAAGCAGGATACAAGCCAGGTCTCTGGCTGAGACTCAGCACTTTTTCAACGTCATTGTGGATGTGGATCAATTCCCCGTGTTTTTCCTAGCCTATTAAGCCCAAGATGATATAAAGTTCCAGCTAGAGTAGGAATTTCCCCATCGTCCTGTTCTCCACTGCTAGATAGATCCTTTAGGAAATGTAATTCAAGAGTTTGTAGTTTTTTGAGTCCTGGGTGAGAGCTCCATGAAGAGCTCTCATGTATGAAATTTGCTTTCCCTGCTGCCAGACAGGGTCTGAACATCGTGACTGCAAAGGGGCCCTACATGGTGGGTGTATGGCAGGGGCAGACTGGAAAACAAGATTTGGTAGTGAGATACATCAGTTCTGCTGAAGTTCCTTGTGATGTCAGTTTTGTAGACTCACCAGAAAGGATGATGAGCATATTTAATAAATCCTCAAATACATAAATAAATAAAAATTATCATCTGAACTGCCTGAAATATTAAAGAACATTGATAAATAAATGACAACATTTTTAACTTGGGTCCCTTTATGAAACGTTATTAAAATGGCTGTAACTATTCTGACTCAAGAACTAGTTGGTGGGTTTAATCTGTAATTTAATTTGCCTCAGAAAAACATAGCAGCAATGAAGAAGGATTGGTCAATGTCACATGATATTGTATGAATGCTACCAATCAATCCAATTCTTTACCATCACATACATCACTGTAAAACCGATGAATTCCTTAACTTCATTTATATTGCCCCTGATTTACACAATCACAAGCAAAACAATATTAGACCTTCTAATTTCTCTTCCTGCCCTCGCTCAGAACACCCACACATTTCATTCAAGGTTTCACTGAGCAAGGATTGAAAAGAAACCCCCAGGGTCTGACCAAGGGAATAAATAATTCTGTCATCTGGGAATATAAGTGAGAAGACAGGATGAAATGTCAACTGGGAATTACTGTGCAAAACAGAAAGAATGCAGAAGGCAAAACAATGTTAAAATTTAATTTGTGTGTTTTAATATTATTGTCTTTTTATATTTTAAAGGCACAACATAAAAATAAATATGACAAAGGGATAAATGCATCTAGCATAATTAGCATGAAAATTACACCTCATTTGTTTTCTGGATATTGCTTTGTCTGGATTATAAATGGCATGTAGGTACAGTAGAAAGTGAAATATCTCAGAATATTAAATTCTTTTAAGATGGTGCCATGGGGGCCTTAATGTCTTCTTTTATTCCTGACTCTAATTTATTGTTCTTGTGTTGTCAGCAATAACCCTTCCACGAAAATGCACTCTCTATTCCTGATCTGAGCTCTGCCGATTTCTAGTGCGCTGTCTACAGCGATAGCTAGCGCGGCGTGACAGTTTTATAGTGAGTGGAAATAAGGACATGTTCCCTCACCGTAATGTTCCCAGATAGAAGCCGAGATAGCGCCCGTTCTTTTACTTTATGAAGTGTCCAGCAAAGATTCCTACACTGCACAGGGTAACAACTCAACGTTTTTTAATGAGATATGTTGGAGTTCATGATGTCGTGAGTTTTGATACAAGCCTTAGAAGATTTGGTGTTAGGAATGATATTTGGGTATTACGCAGTGACCCAGATTTGGGTCGCTGGGCATTTCCCAAGACAGTGTTTCGTTGTCCAAGGTAGCGTGTAGAGGCATGTTTTCAGAAACATCCATTTAACACCAGAAACGATTATTCACTAGCAACTGTCTGATAAAGACCAAAATATGAACTGCAAAATCTAAGGGTCTGGTTTTGTTTCAGAAATGCTCTGCCCAAACCTACCTGTTAGAGGAGCCTGCATGGGGCACTTTGCTTGCTGACTTTGGGTCTCGATTACATCATTCCAGCCAAGGAAAGAACCTCTCTGACTATAGTGGAGTTTATATCACCTGCCACCAGCCACAAATTCTGTCATCTTCTGTTATGAAATAACTTATTTTTGAGAACTGATTTCCTCAAGCTCCATTTAGAGGTGTTTTGAGAGCTTTTTTTTCCTTTGTCCAAAGCCGGTGGGGAAAACTCTGGAGTTGTCAGATGCACAGACCTACTGTGGCCCATGGGCTTTTAGTCAACCAGATGAGGTTTTTTGTTTGATTCCCCAAACTATAACAGAGACATTCATGAGGTGATATTTTCCCTCCCCCAAACACCAGCATAAGTGTGTGTACTTCTTTTAAGAAAAGAGGAAGCATACATTACTGAAAATGACTACTAAAAATGCTATCAAAATAAATAAAAACAGTAGAAGAGGGAAACAGTACTTTACAAAAAAAGTTAGAAAGTTATTTACCTGAAAATTTTATGACATGATTTTTTTAAAAGCCAGCTGGTGCTATTACTCTCTTAACTATCAAAAGAAGAAAAAGAGAAGATAAATGTGTGAGGAAATAATTGTTTCTCTATCTAAATGCAGAGGGAAAATAAATATTTGAAATATTTACTGCAAAAATAAATGGTATTCTAAATGCTATTCTGGCAAAAGTTGTTTTCTTTGGAAAAGTTTCATTAAGTGGAAATTCTAAATAGATTTGGACTAAAAATGGATTAGAAATTTTGAAATTAGAAATATTTCCGGTTCTGAAAAATGACTAATTCTGTTGATAGTACAGTGTTTTAAATAGGAAGAATTAAATTATATGCCCTGAAAACTCTTAAACTCCTTGTTTAAAAGCTTTTGGTTTAACCACAATATTTCTTGAAATTGTTTTTACTTAGGAACTTTTATAGCTGATTATATCCTATAAATTGCAGTCCAGGAACTAAACTAAAATTGCCAGGCAGTTAAGAGAAAAAGAAAATGTATATATAGGACCTCTTTATTTTTCCATAGTGATTTAACAGCTGAAAGGTTAAATATATTACTCTTAAACTGAAATAAACTCATTCAGCAGGAATCAAATCTCAGCTTGAAAGATGTGGTGCTGGGAACTAATCAGATATTTGCAAGAATGTCTCATTACCAGGTATCTTGGCCTCATGCCATATATTCCTTCAGGACCAGAAAATTTCCAGAGCATTTGCTACCCTGTCCAAAATCACGTGTGGTTTGTAGTGGAATGGAATTCGTGTAATGGAGTTCTCTCCATTCCTTTCCTCATATTTCACATTATTATTTATGCTCTCAATACAATAGAAGCAAAATTTCTGCAAGAACTTTCTGGCTCTAGTTGCTGTATAGAGCTGATAAAGCCTTTCCCCCCAAAATCTTACATACTGGTTTCTTTTCTGATGAACAATTTCAAATATAGATATTTTCTAAATTTGCAAGAAAGTCTAGAGATCTGCAGCTGTGATATCATAAGATCATACAAAATAACTCTAGAAGGGACCTTGAGAAGTCATTGAGTCCATCTCTTCTCCCTTAGGCAGAATGAACTATACCTAAAGAATTGTCAAGAATAATTTGTCATTCTAAGCTGCTCTTAAAAACTTGAAATGATGGTAAGGCTACAACCTTACAGTCTAATCCTGTTCTTAATATTCTTACCATTACAACATACTCCTTATGTTCAACTTAAATCTTCTCTATAAGAGTTTAAGTCCATTATTTTTTGTCCTAAGCACAGAGGGCAAGAATAAAATGGAGGTCTTTCCTCTCTGCAGCCATCTCCTCTGGCTGAGGGTCATCTAGCTCTCAGCAGTCTTCTGTGAACTCTAAAGCAATTTTATTCAACATATGCTGATCTCATAGTGTTAGATTTGCAACATGATATCTAAACATTCTAGATAATTAACATTTTTACATGTTAATAGGAATCAAGGAGCCACGTGGAGATGAGAAGACTTTATTTTTTAAAGCCTAGAATAGAATAATACCTTGTCTGTGCAAATTATATTGGATTTGTTATATTGTGGATTTCTGCATTTCCTATGTTATGGCACTGATCTAGCTGCAGAGACATCTTGTGAACTCTTGGGGACTTGCAGCACAGACTACTTTGAAGTGGCTCAAAATTTTGGTTTTTTCTTTGCTCCTTCTACATGCAGACTAGCATCTGCTGGATGAACAGCTGTGCAAGCCAGGGGCCATCTTTTCAGGTTTTACAGTTAATGTCATCAGCTGCCATCTACTCTGTGAATTGGGAACTAAGTAAGTGGTGGAAATGGCTTTTGGAATATCAGGAGTGCTATCTGGATGTAGCTTTAGCTTAGCACAGTGTCCCTTGTTCAGTTTTATTAATGGTTTTCCTTTTGCTAAATCTGACTAACATATCTACTCAGTGTAAGGATACTCAATGTAAGAAGACCTCAGAGAACTCACTTGTTACAAATATTTGAACTCAATATTTTTAAGAAATTAAGCTGGATAATGAAATGATAATGTCGATGTTATTATCCTCCAACACCATAATTCTAAAATTGAACATAAAGTCTACTCCAATTAAAATTGTTGCATGGAACATAAAACAAAAATGCTATGATGCTGGAAACATTTAGACATGCACATAAGCTTTTAAAAAAGTTCCCAGACACAAGAACAAAGCTTTTATTCATTCAAAGGGTAAGTCAGCTGAAGTGATCTTTATACATCAAAATTGTTGGTTGCACATTGTGCTAAAGAGGACAGACTCATCACAGAAGGCTGAGCACAATAAACCGGAGAATGATCAAGCTTGAGAGAAAATGTAGTAGCATTTTAACAAGTGACATAGATTCTTTATGAGGCCAAAATGCTAAATGAGTTAACAGTGGGCTTTCATATGAATGTTAAACCAGGAACAAAGACTGAGATGAGAAGCATCTATATACCAATATTACATACAAATTTCACTCTGCTCCCTGAAGTCTTACATGTCTTGGCATAGTGAAGACCTACATCATCCCTAAATCACAAATGTTGTGAAAGACAGCATTTCCCACTGGAACTGGTGCTCACCAACAAGAATAAAGTTTTACAGCAGAATCCTGGTTCCAATCTTGTTCTTTTTAAGGAAGACAGTGAGTAATCCTTGCCCAAATAATATGGCTTCTAATTTCCTTGGGAAAAGCATTTTACAGGCAAGTATTATTTTCTTGTCAGGAATTTGCACGCCACTTCAAATCAGATGTTCAGTCTCGCACAAATATTCCTTTTACATACTTGCCTGGATTTATAACTTTCCCAGGTCATCATTTATCTCAACTGCCTATATGTAACCCTTGCCTGTCCCTCTCCTATCACCCCAATTTGTATTAGATAGGTAAGACTTCCCAAGATGCAGGAACTGGAGTTAATAAAATGGTCCCCTCTTGCAGAGCCTGCTGCTGTTATAATAAGGTAGAGGCAGAAGCTGTGTAGCAAGTACGTGGCTGCCATGTGTTTGGACGTCTGTCCATAAACTGTTGTCCAAATAAACAGCCGTGAATATCCGTCTATATAACAGCTGGGAGTCCGGAGATTCAAAAGAAGAGTAAGCAAGCTAGTAGGTTCCTGCAGACGTGGCAGCTACGCATGCAGATAGCTACAGAGACACTGCAAGCTCCACCATGAAAACAGCCTTCTAGTTCTAGTAGTGACAAGCAATCAGATGGAAAAGAATGTGTGTGTTTTTCTCCCCCTTTAAAATAAATCCTTCATTTACATCCCATACACGTGGAAATCAATCCGCAGGGTGACATCAGGTTACTAACACTCTTACTAGAAGTCGGAATGAGAACATCAGTCACCTGCAGGTGAGAGACGAAGTGTGGGAGAGAAAAATAAGATGAACGAACATCCCTTCGGTGGGTCCAAGGACAGGATCTGGCTGGCTGTACTCCTCATTCCCCTTCTGATCGGCACTTAGCAGGATCAAATCCTCTTAGTGCCTCTGCCAAGAAGGAGCGCTCCGGGGGCAGCTTGAAGGAATGTAGTTATCAGCACAGAAACCTCTGCTTCATTTGACAGCTTTCCTCCTGCTTTGCAACAGCAGACTGCTCTCCCAGCTCCTTCATGTGTTAAAAGTAAGCAGCTCAAATTATAATTGGCTACTTAATTTTATATTAAAAGGACAGTGAATTTATCTCATGTAGATGTAGTCACTTTGGCATACCAGATTTCTTCTTGGTTTCCAAACTGAGTCAATGGTAAGACTTTGCTGCCTCCGAGGAGTAGCTCCAAGTACCCGGTAGGGTACCGGGGGAGGCCAGCCCCAGCCACAGGAACCACCAGCCCTCCGGCGAAGTGTTCCGCAGGGGGATGCCCGAGCACCCCCAGGGAGCGTGGGGGAGGCCTCGGGAGCAGTGAGGGACGGCCGGGCAGGGCATCGCCGCGCACTTCAGCTCCCGTCCGTGCTCCAGTTACCCCCGGGGCTGGGCTTCCTCGCACCCCTCTCCGAAAGCTCTCACCGTGCCTGCCAGAGAAGGCACCAGAGCAGAGGTGCTAGGGAAATGCAGTTTTCCTCCCTAACTGACTATGCGCTGATTTTTTTCCCAAACATAAGCTCTGAGTGCCATTTGAGATGCCTTCTTGCAGAACCACCATCATAATGGTTGAAGCACTACTTGGCAAATTTTCTAAGGATTTTTGGTTTGTAAATAAGTATTTCCTCCTGCTTTTTGAGCACTTGTTTGCAAACCTGATGCTAGCTTGCTTTCTGTCAGTTAAGATTACTGGTATAGTCGACCTTAGAGAAAGAAAAGTACGCCAGGAAGCACATATATAAAGCAGTTTTTAGCTGTGTTTCAAGTTGCACAGGTTTGTGGAGCTGATTGCAGTACATAAACAGAAGATAGAACAGGATGTTTTGATTTCAATCACTGTGACAGCAGTCAGATACAAAATCTAACTTCAGATGTAGCCCAGAGTAAACAATGAGATTCACTAAGAATCTGACATCTATTTTTTTAAGAACTCTTTTCAAAGAGACAATTACTCAGATATGTGAAGGTGTATTTCACCTGATGTTTTTATTTCAAATAAACTGGCAGCAGAAGCTGACGGCTTTGACAGTTGTTTGTCATAGAGGTGTGCAATGCATAAGTATCTGTAATAATTAAGTTTTATGTTTCAAAACATCTCAGCAACTATAAAGGAAATACCATTAAAAGGAAGGAGGGATATGCTCCTGACTGGATCTTCAGTGAAAATACCCCTTCCTCCCAGTCCCCCATACCTGATTACTTTTAGTTGCCAGAAAATCTTTGGCATTTTGCAGAATTCTAGAGCTCCCTCATGGCAGGGGCTGACATCATTGATGCTGACCTGTTTGGCACATATAACAATTGGAAAATACGGTTGAAAAATATAATAGTCTCCTAAAAGCAAAACAGACTCAGGCAAGAAACGGTCTGCTTTTTTGCTTGGAGAAAATAATGATTGACAGAGTGCACAGTAGTTAGTGGAAGGTACTACTACTGATTCGCTATCTAACATTTGCTTCTTCAAAGAAATTTTAGCCACGTGCTCTCTCTTACTGTTTTTTCCTAGTGAAGCTTCTGTACGTCGCATGAAATCCATGGAAGAGCTTAGCTCCCCATGACCACAAGAGCAGCACCAAGCTGATTAATTCTGCTTATGCAAAATACTCTCTCAGACTGAAGCTCTTATTCAGGAAAATATGTGAGTGGCTGGGTGAGACACGGCTGTTCCCCTAAACCCACACTTCCCAGAAAGGTAATTATTCAAAGCAGAGGTGTTAGGGTACCAGCCATGCTATCGTTGCTTCTGAAGCCAGAGCTACAGAAGAGGATAAGGAAAGAACACACAAACGCAGTGAGAAAATATTTCCAGCTATGATCAATAGTGCAGCAAACGGAAAAGCCTTTGGGAGAATAGGGGCTGTTAGGAGTTCGCCAGCTGCCATCCCCGTGCCCCTGAAGCACGGGAGGCAAGGCCTGCCCTGGCCCCGGAGCCCTCTCCCTGGGCGCGAGGGAGGCCGGGGCTGCCGACGGCAGCCGGGGCTCGGGGAGCAGCGTTGATAAGCTGGGCCTCAGCTTTGCAGCCCAGCTGAGGATTCTCTCTGATCCGGTATTAATTGAAAATTCATCTGCGGAGCAGAGTGGCAGAAGCTCTTCTGGCCACAGCTCTGCCTGCGTGGGAGAGAGGAATTTGGGATATCTGCAGGTACGGTGGTGAGGAGTCCTCCCTAGTTCAGGGCAGAGACTGTTTCCTGTCTTCCACTTGCAAACCTTGGGGGTTTGGGCTGATGGCAAGTTGAATATGAGTCAACAGTGTGCCCTGGCAGCCAAAAGGATCTATGATTCTATGTTTCTATGCAGTTTCCCTGCGGGAAGACAGGATTTCTTACTTCCCTAGACTTGTATGAGATACCCCATAGCCCCACGATCTTTTGTGCCTGCCTCTTCTTTCACGACCCTCTGCTCACGCATCACTCTTGTTTGTGGACATTATAAAAAAATCATTAGCCTCTCATGCTATAGAAACCCAGTCCTGCCACACCACCAGGAAAGGCACCCATGCAACAGACAGACAAACCCACAAGCAAATTAGCCATATAATCTTAAAAATAAGTTACCTCTTCCTTTAAAAGCAGTCTAGGGAAGAAAAATGCAAACATTAAAAATGCATAGAGGGGCAGAGGGATGAAAGCAGCTCATACCCACCTGAAATAATTTCATATTTATATGAGGGGGACCATATACTTTTAGATTTCTGCAGGTTGCCTTTTCATTTGATTTGATAGAATAAAACAGTATCTGCTGCATGGAGATGTCACACAAATGTCTTGGAAGACTGGAGAATAAAGAGATTCTGCAATAGCAATAGCAAAAGAAAACATTTAACTGAATCTTTTTTAAGTCTAGCTCCCCTCCTTTTCTTTTGGTTGTTGCAAGTTGTAAGAAAGGAGTTTTCTGAGGTGTGCTGCTATCAGTCTATTAAGGAATACATACATAAATGCACCTAGCAAAAGCATAAAAGGTGAAGATGGCCCAGTTACAATACAATTTGAATTTAGTTTTCATATGGTTACCGAGCCTTCAGTTGCATTTGTTTTAATAGCAATCAGAAGAGACTCACTCATGCTGAGTACTATTTTCTTTAAACCTGAGCTGGACACACTTAGGGACCAAAGCTGAAGTTATAGTTGTAGGATTATTTCTTCCCTGTGGAAATGATTTATTGCATATTTTTTCTCTTCTTCAAGCAACAGAATGAAATTTCACTCTCCTCTGGGAGTGGTAGAGACAAAACATTTTAAAATTATTGAAATGACCGAAGTGTCTTCAGATGTTACTTTACAGTAGCAAACTTTGCTGGAAGTTGCAGCTGTTGCCTCGGGGTGAGTTTCTGATCATCACACAACGAAAACTGCAGCTGGGTCATAGAGCCTTTAATTGCCTGTTTCCTCAGGCTGATCCCGCAGGACTGGAATATGAGAGAGAAGTTGTGCATTGCCAGTTCATGGGCCTCTCGGGAACAGCACTAATTACAGACCCTTGCTGTGTTGTGTGTGTAGATTTTTCTTAATTTCTCCATATGAAAAAGGTGCAGGCAGCAAGCAATTGCTTTACACAACCAGACTGAATCACAGTGAGAAATTTCCTTTTCAGCAGAGAGGTGGTTTCCACTTAGCAGCATTAAGGCACTGCAAAAAGCTAGAGAAAGCATTAACTTAACTCCCTTTAGTGGCCCTCTAGACACCTGTGGGATTAGTTCAAAAGAGTGAGAGTCCAATGGCACGAGAAAGAATTACATGATCATGCCCATGGAAAAGCTGATTTGGTAGGGCTGATATATGGAAGTAAAATGCGATATATAAGAACCCTTATATAGGGTTCCCACCTGCAGACTTGTCCAGGGCTGGCCTGCGAGTCCGAGTGGGAAGAACTCAGATTCGTCCTACCCATCCCCTTTCCAAAACCTATAGGAAAGAATCTATACAAAATGTATAGGAAAGAACATTCTTCATACTGAGAAAGAGCAGGACCAGAGTTTTCTTTAAAACCCCCTGCCAGGTTGTCCCTGCTTATCTTGAGCATGTCTGTAGATCTCAAATGTAATCTAAAATGTAGGTAAGAGAGAGCTAAGCACTGCCAGAGGATGACTCCCATACAGTCCTAGAATAGTTAAAACAGCCTGAAATAGGAATTAATTTGGTAAAAAGACTGAGAGGATGAGTTTCTCCAAAGAGCCATAAGAGCTACTTTGGGTTGCTGACCTGAGCAGTGACCAGTGGTGGCCGCTGTGTCCTTCCAACCTTTGGTGCTTCTCTGGTGTAGCCTCACTCCAGGAACGGAGACGGTTCTGGGAGGGTAAGACTGTCTAGACCCATCAACAACGAGAGCTATAGCACACTGAAATGGAGCTTTGTGATATGTTCTCCTTCTTCCAACAGAAACCTAAAAATGGCTTGAAAAGAGGAAAGGGAAAAGGCAATGTTTTAAGGTTGATGGAAGCAATTAAACCTCACATCTACTAGAATCCTGTGACAGACATGTCAAAACATGTCTACTGATGGTACACCTGGGTCTCCCTTTCTGTCTGACTTCTCTGTGCTTAACTCAGCTTGAACAGAAATTTGGGAATGGGTTATCACCTCCCCTGCGCTTTCCAAAGAGGCAGACATAAGACCTCCAAAATGGGGAAAACCACAGGAAAATATTACATAAATTCAGTGTTGTGTAGCTCTTCCCCCCCTCCCCCAGGAAATCTTAACCATATTTCCTAAGAAAAACCAGCACAAATTTAACACAACTCACTTTCCTCAAGAGGTAGAGGGCTGAAAAAACACAGGGGCTGAAGCACGTGCTGCCGCCTCTGCAGAGTTCACAGCGTGGCAGAAAAACCTTCCTTATGTCTGCTCATAGTACATTACTTCCCTGGCCTCCTATTCCTCATCTAAACTGGGCATTAAATTCACGCTGGTTTCATCAGCAAAAGAAGGAACAAAACAAGAAAAAAACATCAGAAATGTTACAACATGCTTAATTTAATCGGATTTTCTGTTCTGAATCAGGAGAATGAAAGAAACATTAAACAGAACATGCCCAAATGTTAAGGCAGCATGAGCGGCGCCATCTGTCACAATATTTCTCTAGTTATTTTTAATCTCTTACATAGTTAAAATTACGTTTTCTTAGTGAGAGGCTTTATTGTAGAACATTTATCTACTATAAACAGGAGTTAAAGTATTCATTATCCCCAGGATCCATTAGTAAGAATAAATGACCAGAAGAGAGGTAACTGTACAGATTTTGTGCTCTGTGCTGCTCAGTATTTGATAGAAATGTCATAATTGTCATATTAGATCATACTTGAAGGTCCAGTGAGTTTGTTATCCTTCCTTCAGAGGTGGCCATCACCACGCATGTCGGGGAAACCTCATGATAAAACATCTCACAGAACAAAATGTTTTGGAGGAAAAGAATCTTCTTAAACCCCAAATGGTTGCCAATGACCTTAACTCAGAGAGCACACAAATTATTTTACCTCTCTTCTATGTCTGTAAGTGCTTAAACCGATTAAAATCCCGCTGAATTCTTGCCTCGAACACCGTAATAGTCTGACCACGGTTGTACTACTGAAAGGGTTAACAGAAGGGGCTTGAGCAGATGCACAGAGGGTACCTCAGCAGCACCCTCCTGCGCTGGGAGGCCATGGCTGGGTCACTGGAGGCATTTGTGGTCAAATAGTGAAAAGCAGCCTCCTCACATGGGCGGGCTGCAGACGTGTCCGAGCAGCCTTTTAGCTGGGGTGTATCGGCAGAGCTCCACTGGCGGCAGGGATTTGTACCAGCTGAGCATCTGGTCTGCTACGCGCACATGCACGCACAGTTCCAAATCATACATCCCTCTGTTGTGAAAATTAGCAAAGAATAAAAAGCAAATAAAAAGGCGTCTTGAGATAAGCACTTACAGCTTTTTAAACACACATAAAGAACAGTTTCTGTTACTAAAACTTGGTTAATTTCAGTCTCCGTATCTTCTAAAACTTCTCTGGATTTTCTGTCAAATTCCTCATTTCTGTAGATTCTGGTTTTGCTTGTAGATCATCTAATGAAGATGCTTCTTGACAAATACACAACCTAGGAAGCCAACTGTTAACAGCAATTTTATCTGAGCCGCGATTTAGTGAGTACACACCTACAAACAGCCATTCTAGTAATCCCGGGCTGTTAATTGCTGTAAAATAGAAGATGTGCTGAACGCAGAGCAGCTGGCCTTGTGGCTCAGCCACCAATATTGTCTTGGTTTGACATATGCTGGCTAGTCCAGACAGCGGCAGCGCTGGCACAGCTCTGTCCGAGCTGGTGGATTGAACCTCCCTGCTCAGCCTGGCCGTGGCCGTGCGGAGCGGGGCAGCCACCCCGCCGGGGCACCGGCCCCTGCATCGCCCGGGGTGCCACTGGGGTTCAGGTGTAAGGGCCTAGGGGCGGGATATTTAAGAACGCCAGATGGCTGATTATAAAATGATACAATTTAATGGGCTGCCACAATTCCAGTGTTGCCAAGTCTTGCATTTTGATCATGCAGCTCGTAATATTTGATGTTGCACTCCAGGCTTCAGCATCTGAAAATACGGGGTTACGGTCAAACTGTTAACGTTTGTGCACTTATTTTTAAAGGTTATTTTGTAGCTCCCTAGCTGTGAAGAAAAGCTCACGTTTGTGACCCTAAAAATTCTGTTATAATCCCCAGTTTTGTGAATACTTGATACAGCCTATATATAATTCCTGCATAAATACATTGCTGATGCTGTGAGGGATAAAACACCTCCCACTGGTAGCGATTGCTTTTATCTCTAAGGACAGCAATGGTAGCTAAGGGTGTGAGTTGCTTTGTGCTGTGCTGAGTCACGCACCAGGGCTGGCAGAAAAATTTTAAAGTACCCCAATCCTTTATAAAGTCGCTCAATAGAAATTGGGCACAACCCTGAACTCTTGCTGTCGTAAATGGACAATGCCAGAGAGATGGAAATAAAAATATTGGGAATTCGGCCAAACACATCTAGGAGAAGGCTACTGTTTGTTGTAAAAGCATGAGACAGTGTATCAAAACGCTTGAACCGCTATGGAAGAGAGGCAAATCTCTCTTCCTTTCTGTGCCTGTTCCTCAGTTTCCATGTTTATCCCAGTGGGAAGGAGAGTGCAGCCGAGGCATCGGCCGGTCCCAGCCTGCCGGCAGGAACACCCTGCTCAAACCAGCCCCTCTCTGACCCTCCTCAGCTGCCCCAGGAAAGGCCACAGTTTACCTAAGACCAGATTTATTCAGTCCTTTTTGTGATTTGGGCTGCAGTTGCTGCTTGCTGTAAGCCTGTGGGTGAATAAACACGAGATCCATTTTTTTGATAAAATTACCTTGCATCTCTTCAAACAGCTGCTGCTGAAAGACAGGCAGGCACAAATTTGTTTTAAGTCCTGTAGGCACGTGTGCCATAGCGTTCACAGAGCTGGGAAACAGCTGAAACGGTGTGAAACGCAAAGGTCCAATGATTGAACCAGAGGGCTTTGGGAAAGGGCGCAAACCAAAATCTGTTATTTAAGGTGTTTACTTCATCTTGCTTGTTCTGTTACCAGAGCTGACAGACTTCAGCTGGGAAACCTTTCTTATAATAAAACCTTCAGTGAAAAGTTTTATGACTTTAATACATAAAATAAACAATCCTTTTTTCTCATAACTTTAAGCATAAAATTTATGTTAAGTACTTTAATATGTAGCTATGTGGAAAGACGCTTTTGGTAACATGCCATCCCTTTCAGAAGTAGAAAAAGGAAGAAAAGACACTGGAAAAAATGTCCTACCTGCTGGCGGAAATCGAGAAGCAGAAACCAGTTGCAAAATAGCTGCTTTAAAAGAATCTCTTCTCTGGACATTATGGAATTTAAAGCATCAGTCAAAAAAGGTGAGCCAGAAAAATGTCCTATAAGAAGGCCTGTATGCATTGGCGGCAGTCCCTAAATGTAAGTAATCAGCAAAGAAAAATGTGATGGGAAGAGGTTTGTCTGAATTGTGTACTTGGCTCCTTTTTCACAAACAGCGGCATCATGTCTTTTTTCTAAGAATTAATATGGATTGCAAACATAACTAATGTGGCTAATGCTCATCCAATGTGGATGTTTATCCAATTACTGACTGCAAAACAGTTATGTCACAAATAATCCGGAGATCAAGCCTGAAACCCTGGCCGTGCTGGAGTCAATATAATTTTTCCGTGTGCTCGGTGAGGTCAGGATTTTTCTTGGAAGCACTTTACAGTAGCAAAAATGACTGAGGTCAGGAAATGAACAATAAAAGGGATGGGCTAGTGTTTTCAGGTAAGGGAAAATCACAAAATATTCTTGGCCAACAAGTGGTCTTAAAATACAGAATAACATTCCTTCATATAAGCACCCTTTTAAAGAACACACTCAGCATTAAAAGACATCACTTACACTTCTACATTAATAACCTACTCAGGGGTTTATTTGTGAAACATACAGCATCGAGGAAAAGTCAGTCAACAGAACAGATATTGAAAGCTGTAAGAGGTTTATATGGAGATTATATTCGCAATGTATTTCAGGAATACATGTATATTCTGTCTTCAAATTCTATTAGCTGATGAGTGTCCATCAGCTTATGGGCACCGAGACTCATCTTCGGGGCTCAGGCCACAGAGCCTGGAGAGAAACAGAGCTGGGAAATGAGGAGGCTCCTATACATCCCACACCATTGGTGCCTGTGGACAAAAAGCTTCATTTAAAACCATTTAAAGAAGTAGAAAAAACAGATCACCTCCCTGCCTGTTACCGTCACACCACAAGAATCTATAAGCAGTGCTAGCTAAAGGCATATGCAAAACTTAAAGTAGCAAATGGACCAATTTAATACAGGCTCTTAACTACTGTGAAAGTTAACCATGGGAGATGCACATTTTTCCCGCACAGCCCCAGAGCAACATGTAATTTAAAAGGCCAGCAGCAACGAGGCCCAGCAGCCAATATTGAAGTCCCACTGCAAGACAGAAGAGCAGATCAGCTACTCTGAATATTAACAGCCTTGAAAAGCAAGCGGGGCCAGAAATAGGAAAAGGGGAAGAAGCCAGTTGGTGATTTAGATGAAATTCGAAAGGAGAAAGATGAAGGAAGAAGAATAAACTGGTGTCCATTGCCTCACAGTAAATGGAGAGCTGCTGCTTTGCAGCTCACTTGTGCTGTGCTGTTCCTCTGCAACGACTTGTTTACATGTCGAAGCCCTCAGTTTGAAAAGCAGACCAAACGAGGGTTTGTGTTAATTTGTTATGATTCACATTTCTCAAAGAATACCATTCTTTCCCTGCAGAAACAAAACAATTTGTCAAATCACACCCGCTCTCGTTTATCACGGTTTGGCTCTTGTTTCCCAGTTTGATCTGATGCTGGAGTTTCGTCGGGACGTAGCCCTGCGACTACTGCAGGACGGGCAGCGCAGCACGCAGTGGGCAGGGGGGATCTGCGAAGGTTTAGGAAAGGCCCTGCCTGCACCTCCATTTTGTGACTCATTTAGGGCAGAGCTGCTTAAAGAAATTCTTGCTTATTCCCTACTATCTCCTCAAGCGGACTGACTCACCTGGCTGTGTGGCTGTGTGCTAAAGAGGATCTGTGGAATGGTTTTTCGACACTTTCCCCAAGAATCTTGTTTGTTTTCAGTCAGACCACTTCACTTACGAAACGTTCAGCAGACGTGCAGCCCCTCGCAGAGGCGGATGGGTTCCGGTGAGGACAGTCCCAGCTGCTGAGCGCTGGCTGTGGGGGAAAGGCAGGGACGGCTGCTAGCCTGGCCTGGGGACTCCAGGTAAGATGGAAGTACTTCATGTCTGAAGTTTGCTGGGATGGACCCTACTGTGCACCAAAAAAAAAAAAGACATTTCCTTCCTTTAGAAGATTGGGCACGGTTTATTTACATGTATTCATCTATATATTGATATAACGCATTATCATTATATAAGCATTATCTTCAATTCCTCTGCTCCTATGTAGCCAAGATGGGCAATGTCTATAGAGGGGCTTTATAATGTCTTATAATGGCTATTAATTGTAATAGAATAATATTCAGTAACTTGTGATAGGTACTATTCAATAAAAGTTCTTGACTGTTTAGTTTTTGCAATTGATTTATTATTCATAGTGGTAAATTGGAGACAGCTGCTGAAATAATAAATAGATCTGATTCATGTGATTCGCTTTTTTTAATCTCTTTTTTTTACTCGTATTTACTACTCAGCTTCTTATTCAGCTTTGACTGATTTCTGTCTCTTGTTATCTTGTACTACTAAAATTAGGTTTTATTCTTAGCAGCAAAAATATCTTGGGACAAAAGCTAATGAAAACCTTTGTTGATGTATTGAATACTTACAGGAAGCGCACTCAGACCAAGGAGATGCTAAACCATGGGGTTATGTCTGAATACTTGGGCCCCACTGAATTCGGTCAGGCTATTTACATACTGAGTACTCAAAACAGCCTCAGCTTGCAGCAAGCACCAAAAAAACAGGAACAAAACAGAATATTACAAATGGTCAGATATAGCAAACTGGATATAACAAACAGAGAAAGGAAAATATTTTAATTGTAGAGAATCAGTTACAGACAGTTAATGATTAAATTCAAGGTTGTGATATATATTTATTTATAGAATTTTAGGCAAAGTCCTATAGTGTTTTTCAAAGATAAACCAAAAAATTCCAGTGCTTAGTGAAAGATAGCGCGGAGCATTTTTTACGAGTAACTAGTAGTTAGCTAGACAGGACTCTAAGCAACAATCAGAGTTGTAAAAGCAAGATAGAAATCCATGAGAGAATTGACATAATCTGTTGAGGAACATGAAAACTAAGAGGACAGAGTTATTGAGTTAGATGCAATAGTGAGTGAGCTGATGCATTCAGTGTGTCCTTAAAACGTGGATCCTCTACATGATTTGTGTCCAAATGCCGTTCAGAAAAGCACTGGAAGGAGCTCATAGATTACTTTGCAACAGGCCAGTCATTGCTGCGTTTTACAAAGTGATATTTAGGGAGTCCTTATTACAGGTACTTGATCATTTTCTGAGTGAAAGATTTCTTCTCTTTCTTTATGAAATTTAAAAACCTCCTTACTCAGGAAATGTCTGCAGAACAGGTGCTATTTTTTCTTTGTGGAAGACAGCAGTGTTGCTTGTTGCACATGCGGTTCTATTAACCCCTACTTAGACTGTCCAGTCATTCAGTTTCCACACCTAAAGCAGAACAGTAACATCCTTTTAGGGCTTATGTTTACTGCACTTTCTGAATGTCATGTTGACGCAATGCCTCAGCTGAGCCTTTTTCAGACTATACTAAATTCATGAGGCAGAATGACAGTGCTTAAGGTTGCCCTGATAACTGCTGAAGTCCATGGAAAAACATCCATTAGCTTGAATTGCTGCTGCTCTAAGCCTTTAATGGCAATGGAAGCCCACATTAAGAATAGAGAAAGCACTGCCATTTTGGTGTATTTTCAAGCTTTCTCTGTACTTAGTGCCGTGTGTCTTATTGCTCTGTACAACCAAGGAGTCTGCCGCTACATTTAATGAGTAATTACTGAACTCATTACACTTTGTACATAGTGCCTTCCTTTCTGTAAGATCCCACAGCACTCAGTGAGATATTGATAAATTGAATTATCTCCAAGGAAGACTTATTGTGGGCTCCGGTACTATCACCCTCCCTTCAGCAGGGTGTCCTGCCACAGTGCAGACCCCGGGTCCGTTGGCAGGGAATGGTTTGCCACCATGCAGACACCACGGGCGGCAGCTGTCTCCGGCCCCGGGTTACCTCTCCCACTTCAGCAACTCTTCAGCGACTCACAGCAATTGCACAGCAATAAAATAGTTCAGTGTAGCAAGTGGGTGGACATTAGTTCCATGTGAAACTGCAAAGGGAACATAATTACTGTAGGCAGAATATAATTACTCAGAGTGGAATCTGGCTTGAGCTTTACGGGCTAAAGCTTTCCCTTAGAGACAAGTACTATTGAGATTAATGAGCATAACTAGCCTGTGCTTTTGTTTTAGATTTCAGATGAAAGACGGTTAGTTCATGAGCTCTGAGCACCATGATGGGGCACTAGTTCATTCATCTGTCACCTGCATGAGTGCTACTTCACGCTGCACTTTCTTGAACATGTGCAGAGTTAGAGTCTCACCAGAGTCAAAATCAGTATTCACTATAAAG
This sequence comes from Oceanodroma leucorhoa, assembly GCA_030449065.1. Taxonomy (NCBI): domain Eukaryota; kingdom Metazoa; phylum Chordata; class Aves; order Procellariiformes; genus Oceanodroma; species Oceanodroma leucorhoa. Next base: position 2,225,620 of record JASVER010000112.1, read on the forward strand.
CTATGCACCTTTTAAAGCCATTAAACCAGCCCCTGCATCCTGTTCTGCTAAAGTTCATCCTAATCTTCTGCTTTCTGTTGCCCACCTCCCAGAAAGCAGAAGAGTCTTTAGAGGGACTTTAATACCGTTAGCCCAGGGTCTTCTGTCAGTTTTAAAATTTGCAGATTATTTTGTATTACCTTGCTGAACTGGTAGACAAGAGACATTTTATGCATTATTTATGCTGGTCATTCAGTAAGATATATTAATCTCAAAATGACAATGAAAAAAATCTTTTATTTTAGCTACATTAAAAGGTTCTGTTCCTCCAGTTCTAAGGTCTGGTACATTGGTTATGTGGCATATTTTCTTCTGATTGCACTACACTGAGAGTTGTGTTGGTCACAAATCCACCGCCCATTTCCATGTGCAAATTCTGTAAGGAAGCTGTGCCCTTGTTTTATGCATAGTGCTGAAGCCTTCAACTACTCTTATGATGTTTGGTTTTTGGTACACCTACCATACACACTTTCAGGATGAGCAATGAAGAAGGGTTCCAGGAAGAGACCGTATTTTCTGGTCTTTATTAAAATACAGACACAGGATCTGGGAAAGCTGTACTTGATTAAAAAATATGGATATGCAAAGGGCATGTGAAGCCTTTATCTTGGCATTTCATAATGTTGAGTGACTGATTTCACAACCTTGACATTTCTCTGATGTAGAATTTTTTATGAAACTGTATGTACTGCATCCAGCTCTGGAGCTCTCAGCACAAGAAAGACATGGACCTGTTGGAGCGGGTCCAGAGGAGGGCCACAAAAATGGTCAGGGGGATGGAACACATCTCCTGTGAAGAAAGGCTGAGAGAGTTGGGGTTGTTCAGCCTGGAGAAGAGAAGGCTTTGGGGAGACCTTATTGCGGCCTTTCAGTAGTTAAAGGGGGCTTAGAAGAAAGAAGGGAACAGACTTTTTAGCAGGGCCTGTTGCGACAGGACAAGGGGGAATGGTTTTAAACTAAAAGAGGGGAGATTCAGACTAGATATAGAAGGAAGAAATTTTTTACAGTGAGGGTGGTGAAACACTGGCACAGGTTGCCCAGAGAGGTGGTAGATGCCTCATCCCTGGAAACATTCAAGGTCAGATTGGATGGGGCTCTGAGCAACCTGATCTAGTTGAAGATGTCCCTGCCCATGGCAGGGGGGTTGGACTAGATGACCTTTAAAGGTCCCTTCCAACCCAAACTATTCTATGATTCTGTTCTATGATTCTATAGATATTTCTGAAAATATAGTAAATGAAGTATATTTCTGAAAATGTAGTAAAGAAGATTAAAAGGTAATCTCCCTGCTCCAAAATCACACTGTCTAATTTGAGGCATGATGAAATACAAATAACTGATAAGAAAGAGATGTTTGGAAACCCAAAAGATATGGCATTGGCTCCGTGAATTTGATGATGGCTTGTGTGGATTAATGATTGTCAGTTGTAGATGGGGAAACTCATGCACAGAGAGGGAAGGAGCACACAAAAACTGAGGTTAACTACAAAACTGCACTGGTGCTTCCTTAATCCCTGTGCAGTGCTCTATTCCCTTTTCCTCTTTTCTTGCTTAAACCAGTTCTTTTTCATTAGACTGTCTAGTATAGGAAAGGGATTTTTCTGAGCGTGAAGTAAGATAGATGTTCCTTAAAATGAGGCACTCTTTACAAGAAATATATTAATTTTCAGTGCAGTTGTCCATTAAACAATGGTTTCCTTGTCAGTACAGTTTGGGTTTTTTGCATTGTAGGAGAATCAGTGACTTTAGACCTGGAAAGCTGTGTTGGGTAGGAGGAAAGAGGGAAAAGAGAGAGAGTTAAATCATAGTTGTTACGGCAGTGTTCTTTCACATCATCATTATTTAACTGCTGTGACATTTAGCCCATGAAAAAAAGTTGTGTGGGTTTTAACACCTAAAGGCATGAACAGAAATGTGGTTTGGTTTTTTTTTTAAAATCTTATTTTAGAGCAAGAGAAAGGACCAAGATTGACAGCACCTGGAAAGAACAATGCTTTTCTTAACCAGACAATATATATAACAGAGGAAGCAGTTGTAGAAACATCCTTGAAAAAGGCCAAAAGCATGATGCAGGGAAACTTTGTCATGGAATTAAGAAGAAATTCACTCCTATGCCTTCCATGATCCTGATCTCTCTATTCAGATTGCTAACAAGGGTGCCGAATGACTAAGGCCTGCACATTTCTGCCCATCTGTCTGCTAAAATATATTAACTCATGTAGCACAAGCCATCACACACTCAACAGATGCTAACTGCTCCCAATCACTTCTAATTTAACTCAGCTTTGGACTGATAACCCAGAGCTCCCATGAAACTCAAAGGGAATTGTCGTGGTTTAACCCCAGCCAGCAACTAAACACCACGCAGCCGCTCGCTCACCCCCACTCCCAGTAGGATGGGGGAGAGAATCGGGAGGGCAGAAGCAGGAAAACCCGCTGGTTGAGATAAAAACAGTTTAATAATGGAAATAAAACAAAGTAGAACAGTAATAACAGAATATACAAAGCAGGCGATGCACAATGCAACTGCTCACCCACCGGGTGTCCCGAACAAAACCGCATGTCCCGAACGAAACCCACATGTCCCGAACATGAGAGGCTCCCCCCTAGTTTTTATACCAAGCATGATGTCACATGGTATAGCATACCCCATTGGCCAGCTGGGTCAACCGCCCCGCCTATGCCCCCCCCCCAGCTCCCCCTGCACCTGGCAGAGCGTGGGAGGCTGAAAAGTCCTGGTGCAAGCACCACCCAGCAACAACCAAAGCATCAATGGGCCATCAACGTTCCTTTCATTACCAAACCCGAAACACAGCACCCCCTCCAGCTACAGGGAAGAGAGTTAACTCTGTCCCAGCCAGAACCAGGGCAGAAATCTTTTGTTTGTTGAGCCAATAAAAATACAAAGCCCTTTTATGTTACCAGTCTTCTGAAATGTTAATTGTGTCATAGACTGTTTCTACCAAACTTTCCTTTTTTTGTCCAGGAAAAGAAACACACTGAACCAAATTACACTGCACTGCTGGAGATTTGTAAGTGTCAATGAAATTTTATGGTAGATTCATTTTGGTACCTGGAGCAGTATTCCCATGTCTCTGGGCATCAGAAGCCTGCTCTGGGCTATTTTCCACTTCCATCACCAATGCCTCCTATTCACCTTCATAGCCAGATGCAAGAGTGTTAGTATGTCCTGACTGGGTTTCTGTGTGAAATACGTACTAGTCTCCCCAACGTGGCTGAGAGTAGAGAAGCTCATGAAGTGAAATCCAAACTTCAACTGCCACAGATGTCTTGCCAGATCTAATTTCGGCGTCCACATCAGCAGAGAGTACAGTTAGTCACTGGCAAATGTCTGCGTAAAAGACCATGTTTCCCAGAAAAGGGTATGCATGAAGAAGTTTGTGGCAATCCAAACTGGCAAATTTATATAGAATAGCGCAGTTTTGTATTGACATACCAGCACTGGTACCAGCACGGGATGAACATGGTTATTGTTTTGGACCCAGTCTCACGTGTCGCAAGATATTGGGGACCTACAATAGTGATTAGATATCAAAAAGCTGTATTAGCAGGCTATTTTTTAAAAAAACCATGATCTTTCCAGAACTTATGCACAATTTTATGCATTTCTGTTTTTCTTTAACAATGAATTTCAAGGCAGCTATTTGTTCTTTTTGGGATGTTGCCCTTATTTCAGACGTAGTGTTATTTTGTTTAATGGTAATTTTGTTCTATGTGAAGGAATTCACTGCACTTTTACATTCATTTTAATGACGCAGAACCCGATAGCTCTGCGTTCTTCACATGACGGATGGAAGATAGTATTTTCCATTGCTTAAAAGGGGTAACAGATTAATTTTAATATTTTTATATTTAAACTAAAGCACAGTTTGATGTACATATGACTTTTTTTCCTTTCTATAACTGTTAGAAGTGTAGGGTTAATAATACTTGCCATCTGCTATAATATGTGCATGTCAAAAGTAACTTGTTCATAGGTATCTTACTAAAAAGAAAGGAAGGAAACAGCATTTATTTGCTATTTTATAAATAGATCTATGTATACACGAACAGTATTAATTAATAAGTGCAACTGATTAAAATGCAAAAATTTAACTGCAAGTTTTACCCCATACATGTAGATGTTTAGTTGTGATACTGATGCTCTCTGTTCTCTCACTACCATTTCCAGACATTTACCATGGGGATAAGAGAAGAAATCTTCTGAATGCCTCATCCACTCTCTTTTGCATGCCTGCAATGTGATGTAAAGCACAGAAACCTACTGCAGGTGAGAAGTTGTAGGATCAGGCCTTAATATGATTTGGACAATTTGGTTGAAGTAATTACTTTAATCTCTTTTGATTCTGTTTTTTTCACTTGACTTTTTTCATAATCACCTTGTCTCTGCAGGGATCCTTGCCTCATCAAGCTTTGTTCATCTTTTTTCTGTTCAAATGGGCTGAGATGAGTCAGTCTAAAAGAGAAGGAAAAGTCAAAGAATGAAATATATTTTTTTAAAGCATCCTCTCTTTTGTTTTCCATTTGGTAAAGTACAACATTAATACACATGCTCAAGATCTCAGATACTTGTCTTATCTATGTCTTGGAACATAACATCATAGCCTTCTTGACCAGTTTTCTATCCCACCCTGATATGCTGAGGTCAATCATTCACCGGAAAAATATTATTGCTTAACTTAAGGTTGGGTTATGGGTAGATGCCATTGATGTGGGAATGAGTAGTAGATATTTTTTGTTCTGGAAGTCAGGCTACATGATCACAGTGGTTTCCAATTACAAGAACCTGTAAAAGGAGATACACTGCTCATCTCCCTGACCTGGATCTCAGCTGGAGCTGTATTTGGTACATCTCTGATTGTAAGAGATGATTCTATGAAATCATTGTTATCTTTCATCTCTGATTGTAAGAGATGATGGTTCTATGAAACAATTAAAAAAACCCTGTTTTTTTTTAATTTCAGTACTGCTGAGAGCCCCAACCTCAGGCCAGTGCCTTTTTATGTGAGGCACTGTGTAGGTATGCAGTAAAAGAAGCCCTGACCCCATTTCCTAACAGAGAAGAAGTGCTTGGCAGATCACTGCTCTCTTCTTCATCCCCGTTCATTTCTACTCCTGTGCCCTAAAGAGAGTTACGTGTCACACAACAGTTCAGCATCTTGATACTTCTCTTCTGCCCTTTCCTGCATCATGGACAGTTCATTAAACTGTAATTTAAAGCCAGTTTTGAGCAATCAGGGGCAATTGCCAGAGCTTTAGGTTATGAGAGAAGTGCCCTTCTAGGCTAAGTTAAGTAGTAAAAAGTAATTTCACATGAGTGTGAGAGAAGAGGACATCCAGACCTTGACTAGATGTAATGTGAACCTTCTATAAATTATTATTGACCAAAACATATGCTTATTTTCTTCCCACTACACAGCTCCTTTCTATTTGATATTTTCTTTAACTAACTTGATATGGGCTGGGGCAGAGGGAGAGAGCCCTCTATCCCTAAGTGTTTTTGCAATCTCTGCCTAATTCATTGTCTGTCTTTCTAGACCAGACTTCAGCACACTACCCCGGGGAATTCTGGTAAATGTGAGAGGTATCTGTGCTTGCAAATCATTGCGAAACAGCCGGGAAGAGAGCACTGGCATTCTGGGTCCCCGTATAACGCTTTGGCTGCTGCACCATGTTGGTCCTCTGAAAACAACTAACAGTGACAAATGACTGCAAATTGCTTAGCTTTTGCTCCTATGTCCAAAACATACCTCGTACCTGAAATTCAGAAAAAATAAATATTTTAAGAAAATGTTTATTTCAGTTGGGCTGGAAGGACAACTTGCACAGTAGAACTAATTCTGCAGCTCTTGTTCCTCCTCTGAAATAAATCTTCAGCTCTCAAGTGACTTGAACACAAATATATAAATTTATCTTGCTTAACTTCAAACCTACTGGTTTTGGCCACCTCTTTGGGAAGTATGACTCCACAGATTTTGACAACACTTGTAGCTTGATTTGCAAGCACACCACGCTAAGAAAGAGAACCTTGGATATTCAGTTTAACACAATGCATGCCTTAATTTTAATTTCACTCCTCAAAATAAAAACATGTTTCCTAATGGACTCTTTCAAAATAGAACAGGAAAAAACAGAATAAAAAACTTACTTATACTTTTTTTTGTACTTGTTATAAATGGGCCTGCCAAGTGGTGAATCATTTGCAGAGCAGCAGGTTAAATACACATAAAGTAAAACAGCATCTCTAACATGTTAGGAATAGCAAGATTTAAATACTGAATAATGTTTCTGGTTGTAGCTGAGAAGCATTAAACAACTGCTGAAACTGTTTGACCCCACCAAGCTTGTAAACAATATGCATTTTATGTTTAAAAATGTCACCACTTCAACTGCTGGCATTAAGAAAGGTTGGAAGGTGCCTGTAAATGTGAATGTATTGAGGTTGGCCTTTCCCTCCTTGGTAGTCACTGGTACAATTACTTTCAACTAAGAATGAAGCACAACAGCTCCTAATTTTTGAAATAATTCTTTGTTCACGTCACTTGCACTCTCTGAGCCTCCTGTTTGGATGGTCTTTTTTAGAGGAGTACATCCTTATTGCATTGACCGTCTTCTTACACTGTATGCATAAATAATTTTAAATTAAATGGTTTGGCTACTAACAGTAGTCTAAAGTCCAATATCACCTGGACTAATCCATTAAATCTCCAAGGCTGCTGTGTGAATCTTGTCATTCTTTTTGGCTAGTGTTGAAACACTCAAAGAGATGGTATTTCAAACCTTCTTTCCTGGTGTAGTTTAATGTGATGACTGTGTGCAATGACTGTCCTTCTTACAGAGTTTTGCTTGCATCGAGGCTATCTGAGCCCAAGCTGGAATGATTTGTACCTATTGTGGACCATCATAAAGGGATATTTCCTGCTACTTGCCAGTACATTTCATGTGCATATCACATCAGCCTACGCCATCAGCCTACGTGAGCTGGAAGGATGTGAAAGAAACCCACAAACAATAGTGATTCAAAGATATCATTGTGTATTTTTTATAAGATTGGTATTGCACAGGAAGTTCATTATCTGACTTAAACCCTTTTAAAACCTTCTATTTTCCTTGAATCTTGAATCTTAGAGAAGTCCCTGGGTTCCCGAGGTCTTAATTTATCTCACATATAAACGTCAGCATGTTGGAAGAGGCCAGAGTCCTTGGGTACTGATCATCCCTGGGTACTGATTATAGCCCTTGGGTACTTGGGTACATAAGCCAGCAGTCCCATACAGCTTTCATCAGGTGTACCACGCATTAGCTCTCTTTCAGGCAAGAAGCACCCCAACCATGTTGTAACATGCAACGTTCACAAGAAGAAACATGATGGTTCTTATTGACATACAATGGAGACAAATAACTTCTATTTTAATAGTGAAAAATACAGGTGTGAGTGAGTTTTATGACAGCAGAACAGATTCAAAGAGATGGGAAACAAGGAATCAAATGACAAGTTAACACAATGTAGAAAGACTGACCTTTCTTGATAGGAAACAAAAAAAACCCCCAAGTCCAGGAAATTCTGCAGGAGGTGGTTCACTGAACAGCATATAAAAAGGTCGTAGCATCATCTGAGAGGGAATTTTCCCTACATTTTGTGAAAAAGTTTCAGATATAACCTACTAAATGGGCATATTAGGCACTGCAAGAGCAGTTCACATTTGCTATGGCCTATGCAGTTACTGTTCAATGGATAAATAGAGATACATGGGCAGAGAGTCAGCTTGCATAAATTAGTGTGGCTGCCTTGAAATCAGTGGAGATCTGCCTACACCAGCAGCTGAGGTTTGTTGTTTATTTTCAAGACTGTCAAACCCTGAAACCCACTTAAAAAAGTATATAAAAATAGGAAATATTTGTATACCTTTCTCAGATGTTTTTATAAATACTTACCAAACTTAACTTCTGCATAATATAGTGGTTTTGAAATTACAGACATAACATGCAAAACTGTAACGTGGGATATGCCTCTCATGGTCTGTAATGATGATCAAAGAATACTGAAATTGAAAAAGACATTGGTGACTTGAACGTGTTATAAAACACTGATTTTCTTTCAAAAGTAACAGCTGATTTCAAAACAGTAATAGCTTTGCAGGTGGATCCCCACTGTACAAGAGGACTGCCAAAAGGATTGCTATCTAAATTAGAAAATTGGGCAGTAGAAACACAGGCAAAGAAGCATGACCCTGGTCATATTCCAGATCGGACCTGAGTCACTTAGGCCTTGCCACAATGTCAGTGATTGCAAACTGCTTCCCGCAGAAGTAAGCAGTTCTGTGGCTTATGCACAGCTTAAATTTGGAAATGCTTCCTGCTCCTGTCCGCTGCCTGCCTGCTTCCTCTGCTTCAGACAAAGTATCAAACAACAGTATTCTGCATGTAATTGCCCCTTGTATATGCTTCCCTGTGACTCAACATTTGTGGCAGGTCTATTTTAAAGACTATAGATTTTGGTGTAGTCTCGTGGCACTGCTGGAATGCTAGTCTAACGACAGATTCTCACAGGATGTGGCAAAAACAATGTCTATCTGCAGAAAGGGAAAAAAGATGAGTTGGTACTGGAGAAGGCTCTGGGTAACCCTACAGATTTCGGAATCCAGACAAAAATAAAAATTCATATTGGTTCCTAACTCTCAGTGGTTTGCAACACTTATGACATCATCTGTTTAGAGAATTCTGGTGACATTCAGTTTGAATATAGAATTTGTATTAAATGTTCCCTCCCTCACACAGATGCTGTATGCTGCAGTTCACTGTTTATTTCACTCCCTTCCCCAAAGTGCAGATATTCAGGAACATAACACACACACACACACAAGCTATCTATCTGACACTAATGGCCTTCTTGTAGCATGCAAAACAAAAGCAAAACAGTAAAATAAATGAAGGGGATGGGGGTGGTGGTGAGGAAGATGACTATCGGAGGTTTGACATAGAGGTGACCTGTTTGCTCCTCTAACTAGGAGCTAATTAAACACAGCATCTCCAGAAATAAAGTGCTGGAGAGAGAGAAAGTAGTCAGTTGCTCTCACTGCATATGTCACTTGGGATTATGATTATACCCATTGCTAAAAGGCAGTTGAATAAGCAAATGTTGTTTTGCAGGAAGTAGGAAAAAAATTCCATCTATCGTACTGTACAGCCAGACACAAAATGTGTAATTCTGGTAATGAGCACTGGAAGTATGACCTATGTTTTAAGCCATTTGAGTTATATTTTAAGCCTCCCTTCCTCCATTATGTTTAAAGAGAAGGGAAAATGATTTTATGTAACAAATGCATTTTGTTGATATAAAAGTATATATCTCAGGCTTTATGCTGAAAACTGTCTCAGTGCTTTAATGCTTTTGGGCTTTGTTAACGTCATGTTGCTGTTTCCAAACGCCTCCATCGCTGGCCACACTGCCTCAGCCCTGCACCCTGGCCCGTGCAGATCGCCCGGCAGAGCATTCCTGCAGGGAATGTGTTTGAATCCCAGAAGATTTCGATTCATTTTTGCTTTCACGTTTCTGATGCTTATTTTTCCCAAGGATCTGATGGGACTGCTACAAACCCCAGACCTTCAAACCCGTGAACCCGTAACCACGACAGGACCGTGAGCGCGGGCTGTCAGGGCCACCGCTGCTCTTGGAAGTGACACCCGTGCTCCTTCCAGTCTGGGGCGTCCCAGGGGCTGAAGGCCACAGCGGGCACCAGGTACCATCAAGGTGTTTTTCCCTCACGATAGTTTCAGCTCCTTTTCCACAGAGAAATCTCACCAAACGGGGGCCGATGGGTGCAGTGTATGGCTCCTGCCGACCCTCCTGCCCCTGCCCCGGCCCCCGGCCCCTCTGCCCCGGTCCACCGCCCCGCCACCGTGGCCGCAACCGCCCTTCGGAAGCCTTTCACTTCGGCGAACGGCGCTGCCCCGCTGCCCCAGCTCCCCTTGCTTTGCCTCATTCCTGCCACAGGAGGGGGTGCGCGGGGCTTATTTATAGTCAGCTGGGTGCCCGCAGGCGGTTTCTCTCCCCGCGGGTGCCGGTCGCAGTTCCCGCCTCGCCCGACCGCGGGAGCCCCGGCGCAGGGGTGGCGGCTCCAGCCGAAGGTGGGGACGGGGGCAGCGGCGGGTGAGGGGCTTGGCTTTCCCCGGGCGGGGCTGGGCTGACAGGTGGCTGCGTGCCCCGGGGAGCGGGAGGGAGCCGGGAGAAGCTGGTCCCGGCGAGTGCCTCACGGCCGGGCTGAGGCGTTGGGGTGTGCAGGTGGGTCAGAGGCACCCACAGGTGGTCTCTTCATTTCTTCTGTGAGGAAGGCGTGTGGAGCCAGTGCTGTGCCAGTGTTTCAGCTGGTTTACTTACCTGTTACCTTTGCCTGGGTCTCTGTGCTAGCAGCCATCTCTGTAACTTCCACCCCTGAGTAGTCCAGAAGTGTGGCAGAGCCTCATGTAGTCCCTGGCATGTCTCTGGCAACACCTTGTACAGTAAACACCCAGATTTTAGGGTCACTGCCTGTTCTGTGGGGGGGTATCCCCTCATACCTGTCCCCTGGGCGGCCCAGCCCTGCTTCTCTCCTCAGGTGAGATGACTACAACTGAGGGGCTTCTGTATCCAGAAGTTTGCCTGGTTTTTCTCCCCAGTGACATCAGTTAGTCTTAAAAACCCAAACCAAAAAAGCTGCAGTCTTTCCTTCTTCCTTTATGTGTTACGTTATTGTTGCTGAGACGCCGAGCTGGTTCAGAGCAGTGCTCCGAAGCTGTACCAGAGATACAGAGGTGAGCTGCCTTGCTGCCCTGTGCCAAAGGCTAAAGTGTCTAGATTTTTTTGTTATGAAGCAATACAAAGACCACCTTCTCTGTTTCCCCATATGCTTCAACGCATGCACAGCGAGTTCAGGTCCCTTGGCTTCCTGTGCATCAGACAGGGTGAGCAAAGCAGCCTGACTGACCTTGCATGCTTACGCCCGTATCTCTGATGCTGTGGAACTGTGGCCCAGCGTGTCAGGGTAGATGGTGTGACATTTGAAAAAGTAGAGACAAATTGGTCCACAGCTGTGGATGCATCATGTGGAGACCAGACTTGCCGTGCTGTGTGCGGGAAGTAATGTTTTTCATGTTTCCCCTGAGCTAGCTCATTGAGATGAAGTTGAAGACTGTTTCCCGCTTCTAAATGCACTCTGATTCTGCAACTATTTTCAGCATGCTCCTGGGTCCTCTTCAAATACATATCTAAATCAAACAATCTCTTACCTCTTTGTTTTTCTTTTCCTCTGGCAGTGTTTTTGCTCAATGGCTTTTCCCAAAAGCCCCCCCCATGCCAGCGTGCCTTCCTCGCGTGTCTGTTATCGCAGATGAGGACAATTCAGAGACCATCAATGAAACTGTGGTGAGTGGGTAGAAGAGAAGCGGGAAAGCAGATCAAGGGGGTTGTGAGAGCTGCAGATCTGCTGGTTAACTGTATTTCACATATGAAGCACAAAGACCTGGATTTTCCTTTTATCCCTTTTCTTCTCTTGATTCAGGAAATGGAATAGGGAAGAAAAGGCCACTTCCTCGCATATCTTTGGGACAGTCAGTGGCTTTCTCACTGTCTGGCTTACACAAGGGTTACAGCTGCTACTCGAAAGGTTATCCAGAATACTCTGTACTCCTGCCATAGGCACCTTCTGCAGTGGATGTTCAGTCAAGCCTATGCCAGACAAACTCCATATGCTAAGATGTTTTTCCAAAGGCTATTTTAGCAGTACCTGCTTTCTTTAGCTGCTGTAGTGCAATAAAGACGTGCTGTGACTGAAGTCTGAGGTCAGCAGTGCCACCTCTTCTTGCTTCTGTCAGTGGAGGAGCTGATGTGTGCACTGCAGTTGGGAAGGAAATATATTCTTTTGCATTTCTTATAAGAAAGGAGAATCTTAATTTATGCCACTCATCTTTAGTACTGCCTTTAAACAAGGAACCACATTGCTTAGTCTTGGGGTTTTTTTGGCATCCATGCTAAAAATTAAACAAGAAACCTGGAAATTAGTGGAGCTTGTAACTGCTAATTTTTCCTTTTTTTTAAGATGTAAGATAATTCTGAATTGGAGTTAGGAAAATCAATAGAAATCCATTTTAAAAATAAATGGCAATAATTTGTTACTGTAGTATTTTTTTCATACTAAACTCTCATTTTTTAACAGCATAATGACTGAGATACGCTCCTCATTTAAAACTTAGAGACCTTGGCTGCTGTAAGAATTGAGGTGCTAGGCTATACTCAGTGTCTTTGCTTGTATGCCTTTTCTTGTATGCACGATAGCGGATTTCTTTATTCTTAGTGCATGGTGTCTACAAATTGATATGTCTGATGATATGATGCAAGGAGAAGTTTTAATACTTAACCTAGTAAAAGGTCAAGTCCTGTATGAAGAAACTACTGGCTGCATTATACAAAGAGATGAGAGACTGTCCACAGACCCTCTCCTAGGTAGGTTTCCTATGTTAAACTCTCTTGCAGTTAGTGGAATAGCTCATCCAGCTGTGTGGTGGACGAAATTCTGAATGTCATTACTTAGACTTCTCAGAGAAGTGCTTTAGTTGCTGTAAATTCTGCCTGTCCAGGCTCTTGCAAGGCAACTACTTTTTGATATACTTCCACTTTTCTGCAGCCTGTGCTTTCTGAATGCAACAGATGTGGTGTTGCTCCTGTTGTGTATGTAAATACCCTCTGTACATGAAATCACAGGTTAATCAAGTGGGGAGGGGGAAAAGATCTTTTTTTTTTTTTTTGTCTAATTCATTATCTTAATTTCTACAGGAGTGTTCCTGGACTACTTTTTCACAGGCTATTCAGTTAAATCTTTCTAATTTTTACCAGTTTACATTAACAATGGTATGAATTCATTAATACTGCTGTGTTACATGTAGAAACTCAAAAGGTGCTTAATTGCCATTGAAGATATTCATATGCAAATTTTCTATATTTTTGAAGTTCTGCTGAGAAGGTGGATCAGCCTCTATTATAACACATGACAGATTTATTTTATATTTAGATTTTTACTCTAAGAAGAGAGCAATACTTTGTTCCCCACTATGTACTAGCTGAAAACTGGTTAAATACCAAAATGCAGTGCTAGCTTTGGATTGCCAAAATTAGACATTTTCAAATAAGGAATTAATAGCTCACAGTTTTTGTCTTGTTGGCGTTGCCATGTGGCCAGAGGTGCTGTCAGGCCTGTGGCTGCAGTCTCTCCCAGTTGTCTCTGCCTTGTTGCAGGGCTGGACGTGCTCCTTCCATGTAACTCGGTGAGGGAGTGTGCTTCTGTCACGTGCTTCAATGTGTGAAGACATCTCTGCATCGTGTGGCTCAGTGCTGCAGGCCCCGTGGCAATGGAGAGGTCTGTTTAAGAAAGTAATGCACTAGCTTTAAGAAAAGAAAAAAAACTTGGCATTTTTAAATAGCTCTCTGTGGAGAACAAGTTTGTATTATGGGTTTTTTTTAAACTAGTGTAAGCTGTGGAAGGGGACTTTTGTATTCTTGAAGTTCTCTTTGATGTTTCCAGAATAAATATAAAGCAGCAGGAGACGTTGACTTTAAAAGCTACGACTTCTGGGCTGTTGAAAGACTGGAAGTATAATTTTAGTTTTATTTCCTTCATTGAACAATTCTTTCTTCATGGCAGACTTGCCTTGCTGAGTCTGAGTAGCGCTGGACTGACCTTTGAGCTATGCCCAGGTGGCAGAATCTGCATGGTTTAACTGAGTTTATAATCTTTAAGGATCTTTTGTTTTCCATCTCTATGTTTGTTTTGAGATATGTAGTATTTTGTTGTCAGTTGTTTGCATACATAGGATTACTTTGATTTTAAGCCAAGTAGTTGGGGGGGGCGGGGAATGTTCCAGAGATGGCAAAGAGTTAATATTTCTATAAGAAGAGAAAACTCTGAAAGTGTCTTTATACCATAAATGAATGGGTAGACATTCATTAATGCAGGCTGAAAGCCTTCATCTGATGCATAGCAAAATAATCTCATTATGGGTCCATTTTACGAGCTACTGAAAGTCTGTGAAAATCGGAATGATTGCAAGTAAAGCTATCAATGTAAGTAGATGTGTCAGCTCTTGTAGGGGATGTGATTGCAGATGTTCATAGGAAGAACGCTAAATCCTTGTCCTGACATGAATTTTTATAAACCTTTCTGCAAACAAGATGAAACAAATAAGGTAATACACTTGTTTCAGTACTCGTCACATTTGGCTCAGCTAAAAATAGTGCTTTAAGACAGTATTAGAATACATCAGACCATTAGATTATATGGGTGAGGAAATAACTTTCCCATCCCATGGAATATGAGCTCTGAAAAATTTTCCTTTTCAACAACAGAATGAAACTGGAGCTTTTCAAAGTCAGAGTGTATTTGCCTTGGTTTTTGTTTATTTTAAAATGCACTAGTGATGAGGAGCACAGAAGCAGCACCAAAAACACCGGCAGTTGGGGCTCATGGAGTTGGGATGTTGGGCGTTCAGATTTTAAGTTCCTACTCTGAATTGTGAACAGCATGGGAATTTTGGAGAATGTCAGGTATTCAGAATGGCAGTCTGACTGCTAGATTGTAAAAATTAGCTTCAAAGTGTGATTTTTTTTTTTTTTTTTTTAAGTCCTCGTGGTCTCTCTGGGTACTGCTGTTTGTGAGACAAACACACCATATTTGTGGGTTATGTGCTGCTTTAAGCACGATGGGTGTTCATCCATAATGAATGCCTGCAGTTGCATGCTGCACAAAGCTCAGCCTGTCGTCTTGCTGTGTCTCTCCAGTGACTCGCCACATGCCCAGCGAGACTTAGGAAGCTTTGCAGCAATGGTGTGAAAAGGGAGGGCTGAGAACAGCAACAGTATGGGTTTAACTTGTAAGCAACTCCTGAGAAGAGTGCGAGTTGTAGAGGTTGTCAAAAAATGTCCCTTCTGCTTTGGAAAGTTGATCAAATATGAAAAAAATATAAACTTGGGAGGAGAAGAACATATATGCAAGGGGGAGATATTTGTTTACAACCTGAATAAACACAAATAATCAGAAAATAGAACATTTTATTGGTTATATTGTGACAGTTCTGTGTGCAAATAATTTTTATGCTCTTTGCATCGGACACTATGGTCAGAATATGCTTACCGTGATGCCTTGTTCATTCCCAGTGAAGCTGTGAAATACAGTCTGTACAGGGATACTGGAACTTAAGTTACACTAATAGCTATTGTCTTTGCTCTAATTTAGGAAGGACTAATTAATCGGATTGGATCTTTTGGACAACGATAAAATTCTGTTTTGCTGCCAGGAAACACTAGACCCAACAACCTAGTTGTTTTTGCCATTAGTTTTTAGTTTTTAAAGCCTGGGAGCAAAGATTACATACTGCTCTAGGAGCAGGCTGAGAATGGGACTGTAGGGATGTAGGGATAGGAAAGAGCACTACTGAAGCAGTAATAAGGAAAAAATCCAGCATGCAGGAGCAGTGCCTCTGTTTATAGTGAAAGGATTATAACAAGTAAGGCATATGTGCTGCATGACTGAAGATCAATATGAATTCCACCTCCTTACAGGCATATTGATCTTGAACACATACATCACTTGTAATCTCCCTGCTGTAACTGGCAAATGAAAGTATAAAAAACTGGGATGGCAGGACTGTGTGTTAGGAGATTAAAGAAGAAAAATGTTAAGAAGTGCACACTTTTGATCCTTGGGATGTGAAAAGGACAAGGTCGTCTGCTATTGTGACCAGGTTGACTATAAATGCTAAGCGACCCATTGATTTCATCTACCTACCCTGTAAAATATTTTGGTTTATATCATATAATCTTCCTTTCCATTAACCAGAACTGAATGACTTTATAAGCAGCTTGAGTTTAGTGTGTCAGTCAAAGATTGATTGTGCCTAGAAATGAAATTGTGTGGAATACTAGGCTGTCTAGGTTTGGGAGGACTCTATTTACAAGTTTCTAAGAGTTGAAGAGATAGTAAGAAAAATACTGCAGGCATTTCTATGAATAGTTAAGTGGCTTTTTCTGGGTTTTTTTTGGAAAGTGACATTCAGTAAAGAGCAAAGGTGTGACATTTGCTTTAGTACTGTGTCTTTCCACTTCAAAGGAGTTAGTAATACCAGAGGAAAGCATTGGCCTTGTATGTATCAGTGTCATTCCATGAATAAAACCAAATGACATCTCTGATCTTTGAGTTGGTTGTGACTAATTGTGCAGTTCACATGGACGAATATAAGCAGGCAAGCACTTGTGGTGCAAACGCAGGTACTTAGTCTTTTGCAGAAAACAAGGAGATTAATCACAGAATTTTAAACCCGTTCTTTCCCAGACCAAGCAAACCTTGCCCCAAGAAATGGCTTTCCAAGACAAATTCCAGGGATGTTCACTGACTGTGCTAAGAGTGTATAGGAGGAAACAGTGTGTTGTTGGGTGGGGGCCCTAGTGCAGGACTTGAGTAGTATGCTTCATCACTTGTGTGCACAGAGTGACTCTATTATCCCCATTTACCTGAAGGGAGTCAGATGATGGGATTATGTCAGTGCATTACTTAAAAAGAATGTAGTGGAGACATATGCAATGACTGACATGTGGATGGTATTGGGAAGGGTCCACAGGTTGCTTTGAATAAGATGTCTAGTGGTATTTCATATTGACGTGGAGTCATGTATGTATGAGTCCCATTGAGCAGCAGGAGCAGGGTCTAGTTGTGGTTCCCCCCCCCCCCCCCCCTTGTGTTTTCTTGGTGATGTCTACACTGGTCTCTGGAGAGAGTGTCTTTCTGTGCTGTGTCAACACATTGTCGTCTTGAATGTCAATTATTCAGTCTGTGAACCTTACATTTGGGGAACCAGTCATACAAGTAAAAACAAGCTCACTTGAATATTCACCAAACAAACATACTGAGAGCAAAGCCTAACAGTTCTAAAAATTTCAAAGCTTGTGTCTTTACTGTGAACTAGCTGATACTGTATGATGCTTGTGTAAACAGACATGGAAGATGAAACGTGACCATCATTCAAAGATTTAAAATTTAAATTTATATCAGACTTGTCCCAGAGCTATCCACCTTTTGTGAAAACTTAAATATTGTTAGTGAAAAATGAGGGTTGGGATGCCAACCCTTCTGGCACAGAAGGAGAAGGGAAGAGGGAAAGGAGAGGAGCTGGGCTTGCTGTTGTTGCTGCCGCAAGTGGTGGGACGGACAGGCAGGTGAGAGCGTGCTGGCTGTGGTGGCAGCAGTGTCCCCAGCTGCCTTGGCAGCCAGCCTGGCTTCCTGGAGGCAGGGCACCGGTGAAGTAGGCAGTGGGAACACGGCTGATCTGCTGCTCTTGGTAGTCCGCTTGCCTTGCGTGCTTCTTGAGCTATTCCTCTGTTTCGTGTTCTAAATTGTCAAAGAAAGGGCCTTTATGATAAGGAAATATTTCCACTGACAGCCATCTTGAACATGAGTCTGGCCAGCTTTTCAGGACGTCTGCATGGATCATGGCTGTAGCTGCCCTGCTGAAGTCCTGAGTCTTGTACATGGTGGTGTTCTTTCACAGGCTTTGCTGAAAACTCTGTGTGAATGATTCACTGCAAAATCCTATTTAATGGTTCTGCCAAGAGCAAAAGGGAAGTTGAGAAAACAGAGAAAAACGAGGGATGTCAGCAAGTATAACTCTCACCACACCTCTGCAATGTTTTTTTTTTTTTTTTTCTGGCTCTGTGGAGATGAAGATGTCTTTTGTTTATGTCTCAGCACTTCTTCCGAAAACAATGTCTAAGGAGATTACTGAAGTAATTCTGGAGTGTCAGTTTATCCATAGTACGTGAATTCTCTCAATCCAGAGGTCACTATTATTAGTGTTAGATAGTTTTTATTTGTTTATGTTTGTAAAACAGCATTTTAACATCATTCATTAAGTACCTAGGTTAAGAAGCTTCTGACTT
Source organism: Oceanodroma leucorhoa (assembly GCA_030449065.1). Taxonomy (NCBI): domain Eukaryota; kingdom Metazoa; phylum Chordata; class Aves; order Procellariiformes; genus Oceanodroma; species Oceanodroma leucorhoa. The sequence continues at coordinate 2,243,636 of JASVER010000112.1, forward strand.
TTATTGCTGTTATACATACCTCATTTTGCTTTCATTGCTCATATTGCAACATGACATTTTACTGGTAATGGATGTTCAGCATTGAGATTCTGTTTTCTTTTGGGAAGGGGGAGAAGGACAATCAGATTTGTTAAGCAGGGCTATTTCAGATTAAAACCTTCAAGTCTGACATAGATGGTAAGTGACTATCACTTTGCTCCACTGCAATTTAACCTTTCCAAGCTATGCTGAAATGAGATTTTTAAATGAACTTTAAAAATGCATTATAATCTGCTGTTTGGTGTGAGCCATAGGCCAGTATCTCATCACCCGAAAATTTTTACCTTGAGAGTGGGGGATCAGATATATGGCACTACCCTTGCTTTGACTTATCATGATTAAGGATATAGCTACACTAATTCCAAGTGCTTTTCTGCATGTGTAGCTGAGCAGAATACACAGAAGTTCAAATGGATGTATGAAACTAAGACTTCACTTCCATAGCAAGCCCTTTGCATAATCTATGAATATGAATAATGTGCTTGGTGCAAAAAGAATGTATTCAAAACATGATTGATTTTGCAGTGAAAGAATTGCCTGAGAAATTAATCGGGGAGCATTTTTGTGAAACATTATTTCATCTGCAATCATAATTTCATTAAGGAAGGTCAGTTAGCTAAGCATTCTCATGACTTTTTCTGCTGAATTTCCTATGGTCTCATGCTTCCGTTCCCTTTTTTTCCCACAGTAAATTAATGGGTTTTTTTTGTATTCCTGTACTATTAATTATAATGCACGCTAGTCCCCAGAAAGACTGTGTTAATATGGTCTTCACCAGTGCCATCCCTCTCTTCTTTCAAGCTTTGTCTTCTATTAAAAAGTCACTATAAGAAGAGCAATAGAGTGTACTGTGAATACCCTGGTAGAGTTCCTTGTTATTACTTGAGAAATAGGCAGATAAGCTGGTCTGAGTAAAGTTGGACGTGAATCGATGGCAGGTCACCTTCTTGCAGCTTCTGCTGATTGTATGCTCTCTCTCTCTCTGTGGCAGGTAGGTGGTAGCTTGCCTTCAACAGAGTGTCATTTCTGAAAGAGCTGCTTCCAAAGTGCCTTGGCCATCACACCCCAGCTGCTCCTGGCCAGAGCAGTACTTCCTAAAGTGTTTTGAAGATACTAGGCTGGCACACTCATACAGAACTAACGTGAAGCAAATACCCACCTGTGAATCAACATGTCACCTCACCTGAGAAGAGAGCAGTGCATATTTTTTAATACTTAGCAATTCTTCACGTAGAGGCAGTCGCAGCAGGAGGGACGATTGATTTGAATATACATATTTTTGGAAGAAGCTTTTTTCTTCCTTGTTGGCAGCCCTGTAATCAGGATGGTGCCATTTATGTGAAAGTAAGAAGCAGCAGGCGTTTCCTAATTGGCTTATAGGTAACTGGAGTAGAAAACAATTAAACATGGACAGGTATAATAACAGCCATCTATCAAAATTAATGGTTCTGTAAGCTTGAGAGCTCTGGGTGTCCTGTTAGTCCCCTACTTGAATTTAAACAAGGGCCATTGAAGAACTCTCTCAGGGCAGAGACTACACTTTAAATATTTATTAGTAAGATGGCAGTGAACTGCTTGTAATGTAAGGCATATCACCCAGTCAGCTGTGACTTTTAATTTTTAGTGGTCAAAATCAGGGTGTGTGTGCCATGGTTATGAACTGTAATGAGGATTGCTAACCTGCTGCTAGGAGGCTACGTGGACTGTGATGGAGCTGAAGGAGGCTATGGATCGTAGCGACCCACAAGAGCGGTACGAGGCAACGCTGTGCTGCAGTGCACAGGAAAGTATAGGCTCCTGCCTCAGGAGGAGATGGGACTGACAGAGCAGCATGGAGGATGAGGAGGGGCCAGAGGAGAAAGCCTGGGATGCCGACAGGGACTTCACTTGGATCAGAGGACAAATTCTACCTCTGGAGCAAATCTGACTCCTGTGCCTCTCTTACATGGTCAGTGCAAGGACAGGAACTTTGCTATGTTTGCTAGCAGGCAGAACAATTCCTAGTTCTTGAAGTACATGTTTCCCACTGGGAAGTTAATTTATTAGAATGCAGCAAAATAAGGTCAATTGTTCAAAAACTGAGCAAGGAGACTTGCTTGCTGGTTTGCTTTCATATTTGCCAGTAAGATTAAAACATCTTTCAGAACCAGACAGAATCGAAGTATATTAACTTAATTGGCATGTTATGTAGATTAATAAAGTCTAACGCTTGGAGGTTGTAAGTAAATTTAGAGTTTATTATGACTGTTAATCAGAATTAAAAAGTTATGAAGGAATTAAAAAGCTCTGAGGAAATTTCAATGCCATAAGGACTCTTCTACTCATATAGCCCTTTGGTATGAACTTACTGCTGATATATCAACTTGTCATAAAAATGTAAATGAGGACTGTATTGGTACTGCAATATCCTTTTGGCATTAATTTCTTATAGGTTGTTGCTAGAAGACTCTCATTTGGACAGTGACTATGCCAGCAATAGGATGCCTTCATAGTTATCTGAGGGTTGCTTCTGAGATCCTGAACTCATCCCTGTGTGTCCAGAGCATAGAGAACAGTGACCAAAAGACCCTTGGGATTGTTGCTGTGGTTTTTTTGTTTCTTAATTCACAGCATATTTTTTTTTAAAGATTCAGATAGACTGTGGCTGTTCTGAATTTGACACAGGGACAAGTTACGGCCTGATGGTTAAAACTGGAGTTCAGTTATGGGCTGAGAAAATGTTAAACCTTTCATAGCTGTAGGGGAAGACGTTGTTTGTTTGTTTTTCAAACCTGCTACATGGAGTATGGGTTTTTGTTGTTCATGTCTAAATCTGCAGGACAAAGGAAATATTTAGCTTTGCTTTCCTCTTTGAATAGGCTGTTAGAAGCCCATATTGAAGGCATAGGAGTCAAAAGCAGTTTTAGAAGTTTGATAATTAACATTTCAAAATACTCAACTTTTTTTCAATTCCTTCTTTGATCTGCTAGCATATAAATTGCAGGATCAACTTCATTTGTGACTAATTCCACAAACTTTGGTGGAATTCTGCCCAAGGATGAATTATCCCTAGACGTTTAATTACATAATTTCTAAACAGAGCTGCTCTCTTAGCAAGCCTATAAAATCTGTTAAAAGCAGTGCAGAGGTAAGTGATGCTTGTTGTTTTGTGCTGAAAGTGCAAAAGTAGTCTCTTGAGTTCCTCATCCCTTGCCAGTTTTGTTCCTACTGTGTGTACAGTAAATTTCATAAAATATTAACGTATGGTAAATATTTAATACATAATTTATTTGCATTATATAAGTTCACTCTCCAATACATGAAGTGCTTGAATAGATAGTTATATAAATATTTTAAAGTGACAAATATATAAATATTTAAATGGCCAATATAAATATTTAAAATGTAGGTACAAGGACCACATTCTCCCTTTTTTTCCTCAGAGTTGAGTAGGTATAATTGCTGACAGCACTTTACTCTGCAATTTTGAAGTAACAGCCTCAGCCAAAGTAATGTATGTTTTCACTCATTTCAGTAAACTTTAGATTAGGTCAGTAAATATAGTAAGTTTCAGTATCAGATAAGGACAAAAATTGTATTATGGTTTTATGTATTTAATAGAATTCGGTGAATATTAGGAAGAGACAGGGCAAGTATTAGCTTAAATTTAAAAACGAATGAGTTTTAGCTGGATTCATTGAATTGTAAGGGCAATACAAATGAAAAGACTTGGGTGAGGGAATGAGTTTATTTTCACTAATAGAAAGTAGGAGGAAAGTTCTTTCAAATTTGGTAGAAATAATACTTGAGGGTTACTTCCTGCACCACAGTCAGCTCAGTTTACATAGGAACATGGAATGAGTTTGTGTAACGCAGCTTACCATCTCCAGCCACTTCTGCTGCAGAGTCGGGGAAATACAGCTGATTGTCTTGGTTTGGGCTGACTGCAAATATTTTCAAAGGGCAGTTCTCCAGGTAAGTCTAGGATACACTTCACCTGCAGGCATGCAGAAACTTGGTGAATTTTATCCTATTAAAGATGCTCATCAGAGTACCCCTGTGATATAAATAGTATTTTTTGTTTTCACTTCAGGTAAAGAGTGGCAAACGTGCTAAATAATCTCAGTTTTGGTTGTGTTAAAGACTATGGCTCTGCTCACTGCTTCATGCTTTCTTGGTATACTGCTTTAATGGATAAGCTTTTCTTGTGGCCAGTGGCAGGTTGCAAGCCGCAGCTGTTACGTGCTGCCGTGAAGGTTTTGAGTCCCTTGCAGTGTTGGGGAGAGATGGCTTTGTAGCTCAGGAACTACAGTGCAGCTCTGGAGGGCTGCCTGTCTTCCTTATGTGTAACCCAGTAACTGTATCCCTGTGCCTTCTCTTCTATTTCTACTACAGATTTAAAATGTCTCCTACCTTATAAGTGAGATAAATTTTTTTTTTATTCCTAATGACTGAGGATTTTAGATGATAGCAGAATATAAGGACTGAAGTGCATGTGTTTTTTTTTTTTGTTCTTGACTTGTTTTTTTGTTTGTGTTTTGTTTTTTTTTAAAATCTTGCTAGCATAAGAATAGGAAGAAATGCAACAAGACCCACTTGTGAGTTTTTAGGGTCTTGAGCTGTCTTTTAATGTGGAAGAGTAAGAGAAGTGAGGGATCTGATTAGTGATTGCACTTTTTTGAAGGCTTAGTTTGTAGTACTGCTTTTCTTCAGCTCGGAAGAACTAGTGAGTGGCAAGGCCCTTAGCAGTTAAGTTTCTAAGTCCAACTGTAATCCTAACTAAGAGTTACTCTGTACTCCTGTATTACTGCTGAGCTGTCATAGGGAGAAGCTGTAATATCAGCTATTTCTTACCATGCCAAGCTCAGATTTGTCAGTGCTGCTTTTCTTAAAATTTACCCATAGTCAAATACAAGTTATAATATTAAGCCTGTTACATTGAACAAAAAATGTTGTTGCTATTGAAAATACAGCCAGATCAATCTTCCAGCTTGTATTTTTCTATGCAATTAACTCTCCAGGCTATTGGTGAAGGTGAGTACCATTATGAATTGTAAAAATTACAAGGAGATGTTAAGTGCTAAATTCGATAAACTAGGTTAAAAAATATTACGTGGAAAGGGATAGTAGACAGAAAAAGAAATGGGGCACACTTATTTTGGTCAACCTGGTGTGGGTTGATATTTTATCTGTCTACATGAAACTTGTCAAAGTAAGCAAAAATCCAGTGGAAATTCTGAGACGCTCAACAGTTTGAACACTTCAGTAGTTGCACCTAAAATAGGCATATTACTTAAAGAAGAGGAAGTGATCAATGCATTTGTAAATGAGACAGGACAGCTGGTCCATCATCTCCTAGAGGAAACGGCAAATGCTGTTTGGAGAACTTGAGAAGATGAGAAACTTGCACAACAATATAGTTAGTTATAGGCCCTATTGTTGGTGGTGGTTGAATTATTTTTCTTTCCTTCTTTTCCCATTTTAATGAAAGTTTCTTTTTCAAATAATGTGGTATAGAAAGAATCAAGTAATTTTTAGTCTGGTGCTAATTTGAGCCACAATTATATAAGCTGTCAAGCAGTTGAAGATTGGGAAGTTTCTGCTTGACTTCTTTAAAGATGTCCCTTATTAACGAGTCTAAATTCCTGTTCACTGTCCAAGAGCAAAACCAATCAGCTCTGAACAACTTATGTTGTAATTTCTATTTTTAAATAAATCCAGGTCATTTAGCTCTTAAAAAAAAAAAAAAAGGACACAGAAATTAACAAAGTTTATCATCAGATGAGAGGACATATTTGTTTTTGTGGCATGAAAAAACTTTTTAAAATACATTATGCTGAGTTTTGATTGCTTTTGTTTAAGCAGAGGCAAAACAAAGCACAAAGTCAAACTTTCCTACTTCAAACTCTACTAGACAGCTTTTGTGAACATCTCAACGTTTGCTGGAAGGAAACTATTGTGTGACAATTTATTGCATGATAGGAATGGCCTATTTGGCAAAAAAGTTATCAAATTTACAGCTGAATCTTACAGATGCTTCCATCAAAACTGTGTTGGTACTCTGGTTACTTTCATGGTGCAAATGTATTGCAAAATATGTTTTGACGGGAATACTGCCGTGTGGATGGTGATCGGTATGCAGTCAAGAAAGACTTGTGCAGCCAGACAATCTTAATGGTCTACTTAGAGGACAATCTGGACTGCGTACCATATGCAGGGAAGCTGTGCCACAGTTGGTATTTTCCTTGGTGATATAAAAAAATCAAATGCACTTATTTAAGGCCAAATTAGACAACACATGGACTTTTATGTTGAAACATTTGATCTCCTGAGCAGTTTGGCCTGTATCTCCTGCAGTGTGGTATGTGCTAGTGAATGTTCATGAAGGAGAAACCTAAATGCTCAAATTGCTTTGCGGTACTTTGGGATTGATATACATCAGGTTATGAGTAGCCAAATCCCAGACTAAAGTCTGATTGTTTCAGTACCAAGACATGTATATCTAAAAGTGGTAACAAATCAGTTTGGTGCATGTATGGGATATACACCATATATGAATGTTACTGTTTTCTAACTTCTTCATGTGGACACTTTATGATGGACCGAAGAAGTTTGAATGATTATTTTGTTTTATTTATATTCCAGAGTAGAATTGGAAAGGGAGTGGTAAGGGAGAGCAATTAAGTTAGCTCCTAAAATGTCACATGGTTGGGTCAAGCTGAATCAAGCTTACTGCACAAATTTACACTCTTATGTTTGCAAATTATACGCAAGTCATGTAGCATATGCTTGAATGTGAATTGGTGGAAGTGACCTGCTAACTGCACTAGTAAATAACAATTGTTCACAACTGTTCATTGCAAATATTCAGTATTCAGAACTTAAAGATAGATTGCTTAATTTCAGTAGAGATTTTTATTCCTCATTTGAGTAAGCAAAAGCACTTATATGTCATAGCAGGGTCCTAGTTTGAATTCCTAGCTCCATAAGACACTTTGAATATATTTTTTTTTTTTTGAGGTTTACTTCCATGTGCTTAGAATTTATTTTCATAGCTTTTCTGACCACAAAATGAATGGACTGGAAAATTCATAGCTGGTGAGAATTAAAGAGACACAACAGCAAATGTTGTTAGGTTGTTTTTGTTTTTAGGCACAAACACTTGTTTTTAATAGTCCCTGAGCCATAATAAAGTGGTTTGGAGGTAGAAAAAGTTTAATATGGTATAGTTTGTAAGATTTCCTCCCTGTGAATTAGATGGGTGAACTTTTAAAGTGGTTTGCTTCATCTGTCACTCATGTTCTCAATGATCCCAGTCCTTGCAGCGGGTCAGCTTTTCTTGCAAATAGTAGATTGCGATGGGGAGGAGTTGGTTTTTAGTCTACACAGTTATCCTTGGCTTATTTAGTCTTCAGTCAACTATAGTTAGAGTTTAATATATAATCTGCCTTCTGGCTTAGTTAAAAAGATGCAGTTTAGAGCACGCTTTTGGGGTTAAAAAAAAGGAAAAAGTAAAGTTACTTTTACTCCTGTCTTTACTGGCTTTTTAGTGGTAGAATGCTCTCTGTACTCTGTTTAAAATGATTTTTTGTTTCAGTAAAGCAGCAAGAACCATATTTAATATACAGGCCTTCCCAGATGCCTTAGTTTTCTCTATTATTTATGAGAGGAACCTGAGTAATATGACAGTAACAATTGCAGGACCTCCTCTTGGAGACATAAATTTATAATGGATGGGAATTTGAGTGAAGTTCACATATGAACGGTGTATTATGCAATGTTGGCCTGAATTCACTGGCTCTATTATGTTCGAACTCCTTCTAATCCAAAGCATGATAAAAATACCTTTCTCTTCCTACCCCTCTCTTTTTTAGTTGGATACTGTTTGATTCTGAAGATGTTAATTCTATGGTGAAGGCAACTAGGCTGCCCTAGGTTATTACTCTATTATGCAAGAGAGTGAAAATATAATCTACTTTTTGAGGAGGAGGAAGAAGGGAAGCAAGATGAGAAAGTTAATAGGTGTCGATGTAATTCATCAGATCTGGAGAGATGCTTTTTTTTAATTACAGCTTGCTTGATTGGAGTTTGTCGAAGCTGATTACATTTTTCCTCATGAATATTAGTATTCTTTTTATTTGTAAGTTAAACGGACTGCACCTTATAATTTTGAACTCGCCTCAGTGGTAGCACATCCCACAAAGGAAAAGTAATAGGCCTCAACTTAGTGAGATAGTACCAAGTACATGTTGTGCAGTAGTCTCCACAGGGATTATCCAGATGCTTAAACTTTAACACATGCCTAAATATCAAATTGAGCCCACTTAGATCTGGGCTTCAAATTAGCCTGAGAATGTATCAGTGGAAAAAACTGTTTTCCTCAGCCGGGGAAGTATTTCAAGTTCAAGGAGGTGCAGTTTCACAAGAGCTGACAAGTATTTCTTGGATTACCATTAAAACTACCAAATGTTGTCCTTTGAGCGAAGATGGACTTTTGAAATCCAGATTCTACACAGATTTCGTTCCATGTTTTAATCCCTTAGCATAATTGTAAATTGGGTACTTACAGGCATGTATTAGAAGAACTTGTTTGTATTTGGGAATGTTTTGTGAGACCTTGTTTGTTTTGGCATAAGGTGTAGGTTTGCTGATTCTGTTTAGATTTCTACAAGGTAAAAAAACCCCCCACTTTCTCTTTGTCCTCTAGTGAAAGACCAGATAGTTGAGCAGCACGAAATAAAATAAATATAAAGGAAATCTGTACCTTCAGTGCAGACTTAGAAATACTTTAAATGGAAAAAGGGTAAGTAAAAAATGAAGGAGTCTCTTTACTGCAGTGGAGCTCCATGTTTTTAGCCAGTGCAAAACATCTGTCAAATAACACAGTCCAGTGAAATTGCTCTTGTTAGATTGCTGTTTTACAGACATTTATGTTCAGAGGTTTGAGTTGTGGTTATCATTTAGAAAAAAAATGATGTTTCAGAGGTCCAATTTATTGCCAAGTGCTTCAGGGTCCTTTGGGAAAAGGTCTTTGTTGTACCACTTACCTAAAGTAGTGTATGTATGTGCTTTAGGGAGGGATGTTGTGATGTTGATAGTGAGGCAATAAAAACTGCTTGAGGGAATCAAGCAACAGAAAAATTAAGCTCTCTTGGAAATAGCTAGATGAGATAACTTCAGATTTCTCTTTAGCCCATTCCTGTTCAGGCTGGCTGTGTAGGGACCGATTCCTGAAAGCTCCTAGAAGAATAAAGGCTATTGTGGCAAAGGCTGAGTTCCCCCACACAAAAACTTGTCCTCAGCAAAAGGGCTGCTGGTGAGCCGCACGGTTGAAGGATTTTGAGTCTCTTTGCTCTTCCCCTCCTCCCACTTTAAAGGAGAAGCATGCAGCACAAAATAACTTTATGGAAAGATTCAGTTTAATTTTCAAAATTAATCACTCCTGGTGGTTTTGGCGAAGGGGAGGAAGTGGGAGAATACATATCATCCATGACCTCTACACATGCAGTGGTGAAGTAGATTAAGACCTTGATATAGAATCATAGAATCGTAGAATCATTAAGGTTGGAAAAGACCTCTAAGATCATTGAGTCCAACCGTCAACCCAGTACCCATGCCCACTAAACCATGTCCCGAAGTGCCACATCCACATGTTTTTTGAACACCTCCAGTGATGGTGACTCCACCACTTCCCTGGGCAGCCTGTTCCAATGCCTGACTACCCTTTCAGTGAAGAAATCTTTCCTAATATCCAATCTAAACCTCCCCTGGTGCAACTTGAGGCCATTTCCTCTTGTCCTATCACTTGTTACTTGGGAGAATAGATCAACACCCGCCTCTCTACAGCCTCCTTTCAGGTAGTTGTAGAGAGCGATAAGGTCTCCCCTCGGCCTCCTCTTCTCCAGGCTAAACAACCCCAGCTCCCTCAGCCGCTCCTCATAAGACCTGTTCTCCAGACCCTTCACCAGCCTCGTCGCCCTTCTCTGGACGTGAGTGTCATAGGTGAGCAGTCCTGGTACCTCCATCACATGTATGGTCTTTTCTTTGTGGTCTGTCATTCTCTCCTGGTAGCTATGTTCTGCTTTTTCAACTGTGGACTGCAGGACTCAGGTACTATTTTCTTTGGGTTTTGCTCTCTTCTGTGAGCTGGAAGCAGTATTTGATGCTGCTGCTATTTAATTAGTACCTGTGAAAAAGGGATTGTTTACAAGAGAAGACTTAGTGTGGAGAAGGTAGGTTTGGTTCTTGCCAATTGCTGTTTCTTTGGTTTCTGTTCACCTCCTCAGCCTAGCTGAGAATAATACAAGAAAATAAGTGTGTACTTGCATTGTACCTGAAGTACCTGTGGTCTTAGGTCATTAGTGAGTTGGGTCAAATAAGTCTGCTCTACTATGCTATACTACAAGGCTATGATATATGGATACTATGGTACACTGCAAGAGAGAATTCTGAGCAAATTTTTTTGTTGTATAAATTACGATGATGTCCCATGCATGCTTAACATTTAGCTCCTCTCAGGAACTTCTCTGGTACTCTAACCTCCACGTGCTCCAGAAGCCTTCAAGGCATTGACTGAATTGTAACTTCTTGTTTTCCCACTGTAATAAAATGCCTTCTTGCTTTTTCTGATGCCTGATCTCTCCTTTGAATGTCTGATAGTAACCCATGAGAGACTTGAAGGAAATACACTGGAATAGGTAAGAACGAAAGAAGATGCCAGCTGAGACCAGACACTTTGTGGCTCCTTTTGCCACTATTTGCATGTTCTTCCTTCTAGTGTATCTTAGTCTGCACAGATTCTGCTTCCAGATGAACTGAAAGCCAACATCAAATGCCATCGTTCAAGGCAAATGAGAAATGCATGCTTTTTCACTAGTTTAATGAGATTGACTAGACCTGATTGCAGTCTGGAAAGAAAAGGAGGGAGAAGATGCATCAGCTTAACAGAGCATCCTTAGAGGGAGCATCATGTATGTTTGTGTCAGTTGAAATAACAGTTCTGTTCCACTCACAAATCCTCAAGGGATTTTTCTCACTCTTGTGCTATGTAAGGACTGAGAAACCAGGATATTATATTGTCTAGTATAGTGTAAGAGGAATAGAACTGTACTTGTTTAGTCTGACATGCATCTTATGGCAATGTGAACATAGTGCTAATTACCAGTCCCTTTAGGGTCATATTAGTCCTGGAATTGCAACTGCTTATATTAATATTGAATTTAGTTAATTTCCTTTGTAGAGATAGGCATGGAAAGGAAACATTGTAATGTCAGTAGCAAAAGATAAAACAGTTTTATTGATCACGGGACAGGCCAAATCATCTCTGCTGGATTTGTGAAATCTTCAGGTGGAAAAGATGCTCTGAATAACAATCACACCTGGGAGTTCTTCCTCTCTAAAATGAGGTCTGGATTTAGGAGGAAATGATTGTGTTTTATGACTGAGTGCCATCCTAGCAGAATGAAATACAACAAACCAAAACATAACCCTGTATAAAGGCTAGATATTGCAAGCTATAGTCTTACTAACGGTCTGGGGTATCTATATGTAGATCAAGAAACTTACGTTTTAAGAAGTTGAACTTGATATGTGTCTGGAAGTACCCTTTTCTGCTACACAAGCAGGTGTGTAGGAGAGGTGTTGCCAGTACAGGTATACTGACACTGGCACAATTGTCTTGTAGTGTGTAGGCACAGGATATTGGCAGAAATACTTTTTCTGCTTAGAAGTTGAATCTCCTATTCAGAAGGCAAAAGTGAAGTCAAAGGCTTCTGGTGAAGTTGTGTCTATATTCAGGGGTTTCCCTGTATGGCTGCCAGCAGCCATGGGATTGCCTACCTGCATGCCTTGCTTCCCCTTCCTCCTCTAAGCTCATCCTCAACAAAAGGTATGTTGGCAGAGACTTGGAGTATAGGTCGTTTGTAACTGGTCTTTGCCTTCCTACTGTTTTTATTTCTACCACAGACAGAAATTTGTAAGGAGAAATGGGATAGGAACAGCAATAGATAGCTGACTGTCTCCTGCCACTGATGTGGAATAGTTCTAAGTAATAACTTACTTCCTATCAAGAAGAAATTATTGCATGGATTATTGCTCTTTTGTGAAAAGTTGTTAATTTTATGTGACAGGGGCTGGACTGCTAGTTATAAAATGCATGTAATGTATTTATACCTTTTTGGTTGGGTGAATCTTCTTCAACAGGTTATGGAGAAACTCATCTTCACCCGAAGTGTAAGTAGGCATCTAACCTGGTTAAGATGAAATCATACACTATCTTTTAATACAGCTGGTAAAGAACAATGAATTACTTGGGGGAGGGAGGGGAAATAATCCACCTCACCTTTTTCTTTTGCTGTTGCACGTTCCTGAGAAGTTCAGTTGTGAGGGCTTTGTGGGGTTGTGTTCAACTGTGGCAGGAAAGCCTGAAGGGTCAAAGTTAGTTACAGGGGAAGAGCCATATCAAGAAAGTTCTTGGGTGAAGACGTGCTTTCCATGAGCTTGCAGAGGGACGCTGAAGTGGGACAGGTCACTGTTTATTCCCTGACCCCATCCCATGCTCAGAGACCAAGTCTCTTCACAAGAATTTGGTTCTGAGTGGACTGAACTTTGACACTCTCATTTTCTTTTTGATCCCTGTATTACCTCTCACTATTCTTTTGCACTCCTTTGCTGTTAGTCTTGTGCTGCTTTGAAGCCTAACAGTTTTCCCTTCTGGTGCCTTAGATTCCTCAGAGAATCATCAGGTACACTAAAAATAAACTATTTGTGGGAGAGCTTGTCTTGTTTATGTACTTAATCAGCTGCTATACAGGGGGCATTTAAAATCAGTGGTGCTAAGTGCTTTGTAGAATGGGAATAGATTAAAAAAACACTTAAGGAGAAGAAAATGTTTGTTGGTGTATCCCAGTTTAAGTTCTCGAGAATCTTGATGCTCTAAAAATGGTGGTTAGTTTTTTGCACTTCTGAAGTCTTCAGGATGATATTTCTGCTGTGAGATGTAGAATTCAGTAGGAATCAGGACCTTAAGAGGATTTTTATACTCTTTAAAACAGTGATGCATAGTGAAAGCTGGCAATGTTTGTAAGTTCTATTGAATCAGGTTTTAGAATCTATGGCTTCTTATCTTGTTTCAGCAGTTGATTGGCAGCTTTGGACCCAGAATGAAGTTGACCTTTGCCACAACTTCTTAAGATAACAGTATAGTAACACCTTTAATTTCCCTCTCCCTTAAAGAGAGAAGGAGGAGATCTGTGAAGTGCATCTCTAATTCATTGCTCTTCTCAGACCGAAGGGTTGAAAGGATAGGTATACCACTGACAGACGGTTGAAGGAATGGGTGGCTCTGAATTCATTGCCATTTCGGTTATATCTTTGGATACCTGCATAGAAAAATAGAGGGGGGAAAAAAAAAAGTGAAGGATTTTAAGTTCTAACCTCAGCTGATCGGAAAATGTTCTTTTTTTCTGCAACAAATTTTCATTTGCACTGAAAAGTTGAAAGCTTTACATTGCACTTTGAAAGTGAAGCATTTTGGATTTCAAAATAACTGTCATCTTGACTTTTTTTATGCCCTTGTTCTTGGTTAAGGCCTGACTAGTCTCTATCTTTTATGTTCTATCATGATTCCTTTTGCTGAACAATCCTTTTGGTGAAATACAGGAGTCTTTGCTTGTTGTCGTGGTTTAACCCCAGGCGGCAACTCAGCCCCACCCAGCCGCTCGCTCACTCCCCCACCCTGGTGGGACGGGGGAGAGAATCTGAAGGGTAAAAGTGAGAAAACTCGTGGGTTGAGATAAAGACAGTTTAATGGGGAAAGCAAAAGCCGCGCACGCAAGCAAAGCAAACCAAGGAATTCCTTCACTGCTTCCCATGGGCAGGCAGGTGTTCAGCCATCCCCAGGACAGCCGGGCTCCATCACGCCTAACGGTGACTTGGGAAGACAAACGCCATCACTCCCAACGTCCCCCCTCCCTCCCTCTTCCCCCAGCTCTATATGCTGAGCATGAGCCATATGGTGGGGGATATCCCTGGGGTCATTGGGGTCAGCTGTCCCGGCTGGGTCCCCTCCCAACTCCTTGTGCCCCCCCAGCCTGCTCGCTGGTGGGGTGGGGTGAGGAGCAGAAAAGGCCTCGGCTCTGTGTGAGCCCTGCTCAGCAGTAACGAGAACATCCCTGGGTTATCAACACTGTTTCCAGCACAAATCCAAAACATAGCCCCATCCTAGCTGCTATGGAAAAAATTAATTCCATCCCAGCCAAAACCAGCACACTTGTTCTTGCCAATGTGGTTCTGAACCCAGGCTATAGAGAATTGTAGCTCCAGGCACTCACGTTTAGGCTGCTGTGCCAGTGCCTCCAAGTATAATTGCTTTGAACTCCCTTTTCTGATTTTAATCAAATGCTGACTTTTTCCATGAATGCAGATGCATTTTTTGTATTATTTTTTTATTTCTTGCGGAAAGTAAATCTTAGGTGAATGTGCTGGTTTTGACTGGGATAGAGTTAATTTTTTCCAGGGTAGCTTGTATGGGACTATGTTTTGGATTAGTGTTGAAAACACAAGTGGCTGTGTGGTGCTTAGTTGCTGGCTGGGGTTAAACCACGACAGTGAAATAACAATTTTCTTGAAAAGCAATGCTTTAAAATGAAGATTTTCCTTCTGCAGCTTGAATTTTAATTAGGTTTTCTTTAGCGCTTTCCACAAACATTTTCCATGCTTTCATGTACCAAGTCATTATGTGAGTTTCTGCGTATATTTTTCTTCTTTCATTCTTCTGCCTAACTTCTGGCTCTGTATTCAAGAGGGGGAATATAAGAGACTTTGGGGGGTTACTTACATTACAGAAAACAAACTTTTACTCTGAAAAAAATGCTTTTGTCCAGTGAATATTTTTGGTTTTCCTTTTAGTGCCTTGGGAACAGCCTGTACTTGTATTCTGGTTTTGAAATGTATGATATAGTAGCAACAAGTAGCTTTTAAAATGGGTTTAAAGTGCTTTATCAGTGGGAGTACTAATAGAGCATCTTTTTCTTGGGACTTGACCCATAGGCTCAGTGTTACTAAAGATGCATGTACAAATGCAGATTTTGACTGTATAAGCTTCATGTTCTTATCAAATTAGTAAAAAAAAAAAAAAAGGTGTGATTACTACAGTTGTTTCTTGGACCGTAGTCAGTGTTTGGTATCTGAAATGCGAGCTGTTACTGAAATTTGACTTACAGGTTTCAGTGTGTCACTTCTGTTACATAGATAAATCAGATTTGGATTGCAAGTTCTTCTGTTTGAGTAAAACGATTACTTTGAATATTCTGCAGTTACTGATTTCACCCAAATTTCTGGTATTAAAAGAGGACACACTTTTGTGAGCGTGGGGAGGCTATAATGATGACAATTGGCAAATGCCAGTAGGCTGCGAATAGGGTGGATCCACAGGGTGGATATAGGGAAGAAAGGTTCTGAAGTGACCTTCCAGGAGGAGTAGGAAGAACAAAATCCCTCTTAAAGATGGGATTTCTTCCTTCAGAGAATGAATTATGCATCATGACTGATATCCCCTCCGTAGGAGGGGGCCACTTCCTAATTTTCTCATTATGTGATCTGGCCCAGCTTCCCCACAATGTGTTGCTTGACCCAGTTCATATTTGCCTTTGGAGTCCTAGGAGGTCAGAGAAGTAATTGCGTATCAGACAAAATTTTGACTTTTTTTTTGTTGTTTTTCAGGACTTTTCTGTGTTTTCTATAGAGCTTTGCAGGCATGACTTGTACAAAACTGCTCTGAAAGGGACCTTTTATTTGACAGCAGCTGAATAAATTCAAAAGTATAAACTACAGAGATGATAACTTTTTGTACTTGCATTTTATTTAGCAAGATCGACTGTTTCAGCAACTGACATGAGACCTGATGAGAAATGAACTATCTTCATAGTCAAATTTCCCACCAGCTCACATGCCAAATCCTTCATAAAACTACAAGTTGTATTCAGTGTCTATCATTGACTCACTGTCATTTTGAGTGTACCACTTCATTTTGATGTTTTACTATGGTACTTTTAAAAGAGAAGGTGTGCTATAAAATGCGAGAACTGGGCAATGCTTTTCATTTGGGCCTCTTCACACACTTAAGCTGTCCTGTAAATCATTATTAAGATTGCTTTATAGTTCCCTTTAACAGGCATATTTTTATTTGCTAACTTGCTTTAACTAACTCTGTGCTAGAGGTCTGTCTCAAGCTGAGTTATAGAAAGTTTCTGATAATAGCTCAGGTGTTTCTGAAAATGAGGTCAGGAAAAAATTATTAGCTTATTAAACAATGAAAAACTTTTTAACATACTATAGTACACCTTTACTTTGTAAGGGAAAGAAAATAGTTGATGAAGGTTTGGACATACATGTCCCTTAAAAATTCTTTGAAATGTGGACTTTCAAGCCAGCAGTAACTAATTTGATGGGAGGATTCTTCTAAGGAAAGCAGTTTGTGTTTGTGTAATTACACAGTCTCTCATAGTGGATACTACTCCATGTAGCATTATAGCAACAATCTTCATAGAATGACAGGGGCCGTTATATGTATAAGGAAGATGAAAAGAAGATTCGGAGTTTTTATGCAGATTACACAGTTTGCAGTTAAAAAGCTGGTCTAAAAGCCTGAAGATATTTTTTTCTGCTTAGCAAAGTTGAAAATTGAAATGTTGTTATCCATAAAATGGAATTACTGACTTTTCTTGTTTGTCATTTTACATCTTTCTGTGTTAAGAATAAAAAATAAACTAAGTATGGAGGAGAAAGAAGACATAAAAACATAAAAAGAAAATAGGAGAAGGTTGGAATTTGAAAAAATAACAGCTTTCAAAATCTTTGATTCTTTAATTCTTTACAGTTTGTCTGAATATTGTCTGCCACTCTCAGTCAATGGGGTTTCTTGGTTATTTTCACGAGGGATTTTTAAATCAGAGAACAGTAAGTGTTTTCATAGATTGGGCCCAAAGGCTCTGTTCCATATATTTTCCATTAATCTGTGAGTAAAAAATTGCTGAATTGTCTCCGGTATCAGCATGACAACAGCTGCTCACAATGGCTTGTTTTATGCACTGTTTTTGGGAAATGCTTTCAAAAGGAAAGTCTTTCCTGAGCACTAGGTAGTTGCCATGATAATTTTCCATTTCCAGGGCTGCTTCTAGCATTTTAAGTGCAGTAGTGTTTTACTCCATCACAGTGCTGCAGATCAGTGTAGTGAAAATGCCAAGAGATAGGGAAGTGGGTGCTTCCTCCAAAAAAGCAATTGCTTGCTGACAGTTACTGTTTCTTTAATTATCCATGATGATTTACGTAGGCTAGCCAGCGTGCACCAGGAATTTATGTATTTAAGGAAAGACGTAAATTAAGTAGTGGAAGGTTCTTTTAGGGTGTTTAGAATTCATATTCTAAATCCTATTGATTTCAGGTAGCCTGATATAAAAATATAAAGATGATAAATCTTATTGACCCCTTTTGTCTAACTATTTCAGAACCCTCCTTTAAGCAGCTGGTTTATTGGTATCTCGATGTTCATTTACTTTGATGTTGGGAATGATTTTTTTCAGTGCCTGAATGTATTCTCTTTGAAAACAGAGCTTGCACAGACTTCAGTGATGCAGGGCCAAGGCCTTCTGCTTTATATTTGTTACTTATTAAGTGGCACTTTAAGTGCTTCTCATGAGGCAGCCTGTTGATGAATTGTATAAGTGTCCTTTCTATTCCAAATAACCACAGAAGCACCTGCATGGCACCTGGCCTCTTTGTTACCCATGATACATCAGTCAGAGCTTGGCAAATAACTCGCCCCATCTAGCATGTGTGGAGGTTCAAGTTCATTAGAGAAAGTGGAAGGTGAGCAGATGCAAAGCGAGGCAGATGTATTTTCAGAATGAACGTGTTTTTTTGACACAGTTTTTGCTATTCCCAATTCAGGTAGTGGTTTTTTTGTTGTGACTAGCGTCAAGGAACGTAATGGAACTTTTGTCTCTTAATTGGCTGACCACTGCTTAAAAATGAGTTAATCTTTACTGGTGATTAACAAATATGCCACAGAAATCATTACTTCTTTTACACTTAATTGTATGGAAACTAGCTGCAACTGTCTTATGTGCTATATTTCGCAGTACCTCTTAAATAATGAGGAGTAAAATCCTTTTGCAAGCTCTTCATTGATTTTTGATTTCTCCTCGAATATCTCCTTTGTTTTCTCTCAGTTAGTGTACACGTATACAAGTCGTTTGTGTAGATTTTGAGTGTACATGTATACAATAGTCATTTGTGTAGATTTTGAGGTTTCTGTGGACTCTGAAGTTTGAACAAATGTAGTTGTGTTGCAAGCTTTTATCCCCGTTTCATAAGGGTTGCTATCAATGGGAAGAGCATAAATGCTGCCATGTTGGGTGACCTCCCACAAGCCACAAAGAAAAGAACAGAAGCAGGTGCTGAAATGTTTACATAGCATGTCTGCACAATTTGAAATAACAAAGACTAACTGCCAGTGTCTGCTGAATTATCCATGAACAAAAAAAAAAAAATATAGTAGTGGGCTAAATTGTTCTACACAAACATTTGAAAGGCTTTACTTGACAACAGCATGCTAGAGAAGGGAACCAATAATAATTTTTTGTAACGGCAGCGTTAGTATGGATGTTGGAATTGCTCTGTGTTGGCTTTCGGTTGTCGATATCTAAGGGATCATGAGGGTTCATAAATACACAGAGTCAAATTCTTCTGTCAGCCAAAAGCCCAGTATGTCTGGGTAATTGAGGTCAAAGTTAGTGCTGCCACTCTTACGGATGTCTTGTGTTTGCATATGGATTTTACTTTGGAGCTGCCAGTGACAGGCTGTGAAGTAACTGCAAAAGCAATGCACGATATTGGTTTGTTTATATTAACCTTCAGCAGATGCTGTAAAAGATCTAATGAACCCTTATCTTGTGTGGACTTTAACAAGTTATTTTACTAAAGCTTGTTTTCTTAAAGAAAAAGCTTGTTTTCTTAAATACGTGGTACTCTCAAAAATCAGTGGTCTCAGAATCCACAATTGCCCATGTGAGCAGCCTTATGAGTAAACTAAATTGGTCTAGTGGTGTAGGCTATCTTCAAATAATGTGTGGTAGGATTTAGCTGAAGACAGAAACTGTGACAATGGTAAGTATTTTCTATTTGAAGAGGGACAAAAATCTTTAAAGTGAAACAGGTTCCCTTAGACTCTCAGGGCTTAGCCCTTGGTTCCTGCGATGTAGAAGTGTAACAGTTTTGGGACTGGTTATTTGATATTTAGCAGTGATACATTGTTCGCTTTTTTAGGCTTTTTGTAAAATGCTGCTTAGAAAGAAGAGATTGTTTTAAAAAATGATGCAGACATGGGAAAATAGAGGTCTTGCAGATGAAACATGGAAGTGCTACTTTTACAATATACTATGGTGACAAAAATAAAGCCGTAAGTTTGACATCATTGTTTCCTTAAGCATCAGGATCTTCCTCTTTGAATCAAGCTTATTTGTCATGTGACAAATGAATCCACTGTTAGACCAATTGATTTATTAGTAGATTCCAGAAGTCTTACTTTATGGAGATGTGGCTGACTCACACATGTTCTGGGACAGCCTCTATATGGTGCCTTAGTTTTGTCCTAGTCCTTTAAGATAAGAAGGCCAACAGCTTTTAACAGAATATCTACTTTTTATGTCCTAATGTTGTGGACATATATGAAAAACGTGAAATCATGGAGCCAGACTTGCATGATCAATCCAGTAAGAGAGGTATTTATACTTAATCAATTTGACTTTCATAGGAAAAAGTGAATATGGCAGCTCTGAGTAGCTAATTATCTCCAGCCTCCAGTAGATGGAAATATTGCTACAACTTTCCTGATTTCAATATCTTGAAGTTTGGCTGTTTCAGGGAAGCTCATGATTCTTTCCTTCTTTCTCATACATTGTGTTGACAAACATAAATCATCTAGGCTAGTATTTTAAATACAGAATACAAATCTAATGCATTTCATTCATTATTCACATTTATTGAATTTGCACAAATATATCGAGTAACATGAAAATAGACATTTCTAATTATGTTTATAATATACTAATCTATCTGTAACTGTGCTGGTCATCTGATAATGACAAACTGATACAGAAAGAAGATGAAACAAACTTCGTTCGGTTTCTAGTTCTAATTTTGATTTATGCTTCAGTTGTGTAACAAATGATTTTGGGGGGCAGGTGGCAGTAGTAGAAATCAGGGGTCATCAAAGATTTCAGTTTGTTTTATGTACTATAGGCCAAAACTAGGAACGTTGCTGTTAAATGAAAAAGATAAGGGGATAATACATTTCAATCCTACTGATGCAAACCAAATCTTACAGGAGCCCAGTTGTTTTGCAGGGATTCTGGATACAAACACCTGGGGAGCTTGGGAGGGGGAAAGATCTTTTATCAGATAATCTCTCAAAGGCACAGTTTAAAATTCTGAATTCTCCTGGTCTGTTTAGTCCTCCCTGCTTAGTTATGTTCCAGATTGGGAATGAAGGTGCTTTTATGCTACTTATGATCAGCCTTGCTAAGTGTTACAATAAATACATTTGCAGTAAGCAGTTTGTAGACCATTGGGGAGGGTGGGAAGGGAGGCCTGGGGGAGTTACGGCAGAGATTAACTTGCTGACGAAATATTCTATGAACAAAGTAAAGGATAAATCTGAATAAATTATTTGCTGCAGTGGCTTGGTTTCCAGCTGCACTGGCAATGATATAGTTTATTCCAATATCATTTATGAATTCATTTAGAAACACCTACGGTATTTAAAAAGCTGATGAGAAGGACAGCCAGTGTAAGACTGCTTTGAAAAACCCATCATTAATTTTTCACATAGAACATCGGATTGTCCAAGAAGAGGGAGAAAAAATGTGCTTTTCAAATGCTAAATTGTTACGAACACTATTCTCATGTTAAATTGTTAATAATTTTTATGGAATTTTGGGTGGTTAGAACAGAAAAGTGTGCTAAAACTAATAGATACTTTTAAGTACCAAAATACTTTCTATTCCAGTTTTTAAGCCAAAAGAAGAGAGTAGTGAAATATTGCCACATGTCTGTGCATTAAAAAGTTATTTTTTAAATTACCCAATAATTTGAACAGATGCATTAAATTCAAACATCAAAGCCTCTATGCACTTGTACATTAATCTCTGCTTTGATCACTGCCCATAGTTAGTTTCTTTCACCTGCCCAGGGGATCAGTATTTGTGGATTCCCAGCAAAGTAAACTTTAGGATCTGCTTCTCAAGGCATAGTTGTGGACTATCCTATTTTCTGGTCATTTCAGATTGGGAATTGTTCAACAGTAAAGAAACAGTGAAGTCCTTCCTTTAGAAAAGATGCTTGTTTTCCCCTAAGGAGTATATTGCTTTCAGACTTGGGCTCTAAGATCCATGTTACTGTCTTTTGTTCTTCGGTTCTGTGTATGCACTTGTGTTTCTGTATCTTCTGTAGATGCTTAGCCAGAGAATGCGTATCTTGATTCCT
The DNA here is from genome assembly GCA_030449065.1 of Oceanodroma leucorhoa. Taxonomy (NCBI): domain Eukaryota; kingdom Metazoa; phylum Chordata; class Aves; order Procellariiformes; genus Oceanodroma; species Oceanodroma leucorhoa. Next base: position 2,265,194 of record JASVER010000112.1, read on the forward strand.
CAGGAAAATGAAAAAAGACTTGGTCTACCTAGAGTCAGGACTACTCAAGCCCATTTTGACTGCTGATATTTTTATTTCCCCCCCAAGCCCCCAAATGTATTTGTATGCAATCAGACCATGTATGGGTTTTTGGGGGGATAAAGGGCAGCAGCGGGCATATGAATCTGTAATTTCTTATAATGGTATCCAGGTCTTGGATTGTTGAAGGAGGCAGGAGTAATAGGAATTTTGTTATTTATCTTGTGGTTTAATCTTCTTTTCAGTTATATGTAGATTGATTTTACAGATTTTTCTAGAGTTCATTTAGATGTATGTATGGTATTGGGCACTTCTAGGAAAAAAAATCTTTGTGTGTAATACTGGAAGCAATGGATGTTTTGTCAAGGACTTTATACTAGTATGTTACATGCTGTCAAAATCTAAGCTTCCCCAGAGAGAAGGGAAGAAAAGCTGGCTGTTTGTTCTGTAGGCCACAGTTATCAGAGGGGAGTAAAATAACAAGTGATGGGACAAAATAGTGGTGCAACCTCAGGAGAAAAACATGTGCATGTCTTTAAAAAAAAAAAAAAAAAAAAAAATTATGCATGCTTCCTCTGTTGGCTTAAACTGTTATCAAAAGGCATCTTAAACAAGGTGAAATTTGTCATTTCTCTTGGACTACAACCAAGGAGAACTAATTATCAGGAAAAGTTTTCCCTTGCGGACTGCAAAATCAGTCCTTAGGTCAGAATAAATGATAATGAGGAAGTATGGTTATTAAGTCTAATGCACGGTTTCTAGAGATTAAATATAAAAAGTCATTCAATAGGGTATTATCATACAGAAGCTTTCAAGCTTGCAGATTTTGATTTGGTTAATAAAAGATGCTGAATATTTAACAAATTTGCATCATATATGCTTCCCTTATCTCTGTTGAATCATTAAATGAGAAAATGCAACTCCCAAGAAACTTTAACATGAGGATAGACGTGAAACTCTTTCTTCCAAAAATCCAATCTATTTCTGTGAAAAACAAAACGATAACAAATCAGAACATTAAAAATCCTCAAAACCTTATTAAAATATTTCACTGATGATGACCGCTGGTAAAGTATGCTGCATGCAGGAAGTGGGAGCCTAAGCGAGCATGGAAGTAACTGTGTCCAGAGAACAAGCTCAGGTTGATGCAGGCTCTTTAGCCGTTACACTTCAGGTGGTTCCACATTGGAGAAGGCTGATGGCTTTTGTTTTTAGTGCCTGCTACTGATCCTGCGTACGTTAAGTCAATAATGGCTAGCAGAGTCCAGCCTATTTAAAAAATACATACTCTGCCAGATCAGCTGGCAAATGTAATAGAAAAGAATAGTTCTTAGGTGGAGGCTGGGCGGGGAGGGGCGTGGAGGAAGAATAGTGATATATGCAATGAAAAGTCTTACCCACTCCCTGCACTTCAAGACTGGCCAAAGTACGCTTTTGTTTTTAACATGTTTGTTAAACCTTTATCTAAAATGTTTTTTTGAAACCTGGGATGAGGTTCTACAAGCTCTGTAAGCAATCCATTGAATGCTTTTCTAGCATTATTGTTAGATGCCTGATTTTAAACCTTGTTGCAGCATAAATGCATTACATCTGACCATGAAGATCAGTTCATTACCCCGCTTACAGAATTTCTTTGCATATTGGGAACGGGGTATTCTTCACTCTTCAGGTCTCCTCGCATGCCAGAAGGTATTCCTTATCTAATGTTTCTCATTGTTCCTTTGTGGACAGTTTTCTACATATTTTTGGAAGGGTCCTGCCTTTTAAAGGGAATATCTTGAATTGATATTAGGTTTCAAAGAGATTGAAGGCTTTTATTAAGTTTCAGACATATGCTCTTGAATGTATTTGAAAACTTGAGTCCAGTGGCATACAGAATCCAAAACAGCTCCTCCACCATACTACCTAGTATAAGGTATTTTAGTGGACTTCATCATGTAGGTAGAGTGGAAAAGAAATTACCTACTGTGATTCACTAATACAATTTTCCTTATTTTTATTACTTATGGATTAATGCTTAATATATATATATTTAAAACCTTTTTTTTTTCATTGTCTTGTTTCCCTTTCCCTCCACCCCTCTTTTGACCAACAGTGGCTGTGTCACAACTCCCTCTGACTTTACAGAGGTGTTGGGGGGGAGAAACACAAACCTTTTTCTTTACTGCAGGGAGAAATTACTTTCCTCTAACTTTCCAACTCAAATATAAGAGGATACTCGGTAACTGTTGGATCCATTTCCTATTTTCATGTTTCATTTTTAACTTCTGAATTTGTCGCTTTGCAATGTGGGTTAGTTACAGTTGTAAATAGTTCTAAATTGGGACTGAAATGTGAATGCTTTATTGAACTTTAAAATACACATGCAATGCCAAAATATCATTTTCAAATAGAAATATCAGTCTAGCTGTGATAGCTTTGTGTAGGATGCATATAAAATGTGCTCTTTACTTTTTTTCCAAATAGAAACTCTTGTTTAAAAAGATTTACCCATTTATATTTCATTGATAGTTTTTATTTTTGCAAAATGTCAAATAAGAAACAACCTGGGAAGGCAACCTTAATTTAAGATTAAGGTGCTGAAATTTAGGAAAATCAGAGTTTTAATTCTTGGGCTTCCCCAAGAGCTTTGGTGTGATTTGAGGATTTTTTTGGCCTCTCTTCTGACTGTGAAAATGGCCATATTCCTGTAAACTGATTTTATGAGACAAGTTCTATCTTCTTTTGGAATGAAATTTTGATTTGAGGGTGTGTTCTCAGAGCAGCTCTTATAACAAGCTTTTTTCTGACAATTTCTTGTTAACTGTGTTCGGAACAAAACATAGCCAAAGAACATAGCATTAGCTGGGATGTCTTGGATCGTGGCATGCAGGTCAATAACAATTAAATGTTATCTTTTTATTATTTCTCAAATCATTCTTCTGGTGCACTGAAGTATGTAAAAGGAATGTGATTGATGCATCCTGGGGATTTCTAGTGGGTTTTGGGTGGAAACTTTTAACTCTGACTATTTCACATTTAAAAGTTTTGAGCTATGTGACTCCTTCCCTGAAATCTCTGGCTGGTACCAAAAATATGCAGAGGCGAAAGGTACACTTATAGAGAGGAAATTAAGGGAACTGGAAAGAGTAGTCTTGCCATTGTAGCACTCAAGTCGTCATCTTTTTTTTTTTTTTTTTTTTTTCACAATTCTCACTAAATACAGGGAGTACTGGTATTTGAACAGAGGTTGTCCTTCCATCTAACTTGCTTTAGTGAATGTACGTGAGAATGTGAATATAGGTGAATGTTGTCTTTGAGCTGTTAAGGTAGGCCTTGAACTTGACCAAAAATTCTAAAGGTGAAGAATCTGTAAATGGTACAGGGAAGGCAGTCCAAGCTGTGCTAGCCTGCTAGCCGAAACATTTACATAGTCATGCATCTGCTACAATCTGTGCTGGAACAATGAAAATAATGTTGAAGTATTATGTACAGCGTAATGACTCCTTGCTTTAGGTCATATCAGATGAGAGTTCATTCATGGTTCAGTTCTTGATCTAGTTACCTTTTTGTTGTCAACCTTTAATATTGTCAAGGGAATATAAGAATATTCCACTGCCAAATCCCAACATGCTGTTGGTATTTCACTTGATCTTTAGCATCTTGTTGTAAATGCAAATTCTTGGCAGACATGACTGGCATTAAGTGAGCATAACAATTTCTGTTTGCGTTTTTGGATGCTGTGGTAATAAGAAAATGGTAAAATAGAAGCCTGGTTTGGGCTTAAGATCTGTATTACCTTTAAAGGAAGTGGTGCTGGATCTCTGTGGAAATTAAGTTAATTTGGCCCATCAGTGTAATGCCAACTGGGTGAAAACTTCTGCTGGTGTCTGCTCCACATTATGTGTAAAAGAAAATGTGGTGTTCGGTGCATCTTGTAGGTGGGGAACCAGACTAATACAGATTTTGCTGGTAGTACCATTGTTACTAAGTTTTCCTACCTTTTCCCTCCACTTGAGCTTCTTAACAGCATTTTGGAATTTGAACTATTTGGAGAACAGTTTTGTTTCTCAGGCAAACTTAAGACGACCACAGAAGTTCAAATGCTTATGCATGAAGACAGGAACGTAGCCAGATTAGGTGACATACCTCATTAAGGATTAGGTGTTGATGATAATACCAGGATTGAGTGAGAAACACAAAAAAGGGAATGGTGATTGCTAGGACAAAAACTAGGCAAAGAGAGAGCTTGTGGTTGAGGCCAGAGGACGAGAGCTCCGTCCTGTATGTGTGCCTTACATCCTCCCACAAACTCCGCTTTGCTCCAAGCATGTGAAGAACTTAGTAGTAGTGAACTATGGGTAAGATCACAGGATAGGAAGGTATGGTCTCACTGTTAACCTAGTTGCATTAACAGCTGTAATTTCTTAGCTTTACCTTCAGAGCTGGCAATTTTATTGCTCTTCTGATGTTTTTTAATATTTAAAAAATGACTTAAAGCTACAGTGAGTATCTACATAATATATTTCCAAGAGGAAATGGTGATATGATTGTGAAATCCCTAAATAATCACATTTTTTGGATAGTTTTCATAGTTTCATGATAGAATAACATATTTTGAATGGAAATCATGGCTGCCCTGGAACAAATTTCCTAAAATGACTAGGAGTCACATTTCATAGTACTTGTGTGCAAGTATCATTGAACAGAGAAATGTGTGAAACTGTACTTAAAGCAAATTAGGAGGTATGAATTAATTTCAGTTTTGCAAAGAATAGTCAACATCTATGAGAAGTAACTTGCTTTTGCATTTATACAGTTGTAAAACATGTTTTTCAATGGCTTTATTACCTGTTTGCTGACTACTTTAGTAAAATCTTTTCTCTAGAGGTCACTTTTTAACTCCCGTTGTCTTTGAGCGGGAAAACTTCTTTTAGTTTGGCATGTTGGCAGGCCTGCAAATATTGTGCTTCTGCTGTTGAGGAAATGACCTTTGTTGGAAGTATCTTAGAATGTAACTAGCTACCAAGTAGCAAGATTAAGTTCTGCAAGCTAGACTCCAGGGATATAATCACTTAAAAAACATGAAGAGCGTAAATTTAGTGCATGGCAAAAATGTTGGGGGGTAGAAGACAGTATTTTCCTACTGTAGCACTGGTTTTGTATTCCCCCTAAAATAACCTACTGAAGTATAAGAAAGGATGTGCGACATGCAGAAAAAAAAATAGGATGGAGGAATAAGGATGATCTTGTTCTTTAGATGCTGGACTGCATCTCAGACTTGTTTCTGGTTCTTGATATTGCCTTACTTCTGATTCTGGCCAAGTCACTTTTTTAAAGGCCTAAATCTTTTCTAGCAGCATTCTCTCTCCCATGGTTTGGCTTGTATCTCAACAGTGTATAAGGTAGAAAATTGTCTAACATAAGGGAACCTAGACCTCTAGTGAGGCTTCAAGATAGCTCCACAATGCCTGTCAGAATTAATAGAAATGGATGACTGAAATGGTAACCGTGAAGTTCAGTGAGCCTAAAACCCAAATCCATCCTTTGGAAGAGTAAATGGAAAAAGAATGCCATATCATATGAGCATGGGGAGAGTGGCCACAGGTGATGTGATATATCTTTTTGACAGCTGTTGTATGAGGTCCAAAGCTGTAAAAGCACCACTCAGTTGCAGGAGCTTTGTAAGTTGAGTGAATTTGTAGGCTTTGCTCTCCTGTTCCCCTTGTATTTTCATTCTGTAACACTTGCGGTATCACTGATCTTCTGAAACACTTTGGAAATCAGCATGATGCATCTTAGTAAAAGCTGGGGTAACATTGCTTTTCTACAATGGGAAAAATTTGACAACACTTCATCAGGGAATTACTGTTATGCCAATGATCACTATCTGCACCCTCATGTCACTGTACAAATACAAATGAGATAAAAGGCTTTTTAACTGCATTATCATAAGTGATGGCTAAGTACAAGCTGAAGTTGTACACTCACCACTTGTCATTTGACGCAATGTGCTCAGTTGCTAAAGTCTGTCAGAGACCCATTAGAACTGAAGAATCATCTTATAGCAGCTAAGGCCTCTGCTCCTTGAATCTACTTGTGTATAAGCTCTCTTAAAACTGGGCTAGTGCCTTCATTCCCTTCTGTTTAGTCTTAAAATATATATATATATATATATATACACACACACACATATATATATATATAAGCTGAGTCAGATGTGTGGGATGTATCATTTTACCTTATTGAACAAGAGGCCAATTGTATGAAGATGAGGTTCAACAAGGCCAAGTGCCGGGTCCTGCACTTGGGTCACAACAACCCCAGGCAACGCTCCAGGCTTGGGGAAGAGTGGCTGGAAAGCTGCCCAGAGGAAAAGGACCTGGGGGTGCTGGTCGACAGCCGGCTGAACATGAGCCGGCATGTGCCCAGGTGGCCAAGAAGGCCAACGGCATCCTGGCCTGTGTCAGGAATAGTGTGGCCAGCAGGAATAGGGAGGTGATCGTGCCCCTGTACTCGGCACTGGTGAGGCCGCACCTCGAATACTGTGTTCAGTTTTGGGCCCCTCACTACAAGAAGGACATTGAGGTGCTGGAGCGTGTCCAGAGAMGGGCRACGARGCTGGTGAAGGGTCTGGAGMACAGGTCTKATGRGGAGYGGCTGAGGGAGCTGGGGKTGTTTAGCCTGGAGAAGAGGAGGCTGAGGGGAGACCTTATTGCTCTCTACCACTACCTGAAAGGAGGTTGTAGTGAGGTGGGTGTTGGTCTCTTCTCCCAAGTAACAAATGATAGGATAAGAGGAAACAGCCTCAAGTTGCACCAGGGGAGGTTTAAATTGGATAATAGCAAAAATTTCTTCACTGGAATGGTTGTCAGGCATTGGAACAGGCTGGCCAGGGAAGTGGTTGAGTCACCGTCCCTGGAGGTATTTAAAAGACGTGTGGATGTGGTGCTTAGGGACGTGGTTTAGTGGTGGACTTGGCAGTGTTGGGTTGACGGTTGGACTAGATGATTTTAGAGGTCTTTTCCAACCTAAATGATTCTATGATTCTCTTCTATGACACTGTCCCCTTTTAGTATATTGCTACAAGAACGTTGTTAATAGCTAGTATGGCTCCTTAAATGAATTTCCTGCAAACACAGCCATTAAAATTGAGGAAATTACTAGTCAAGCAGCAGCAAAAGCAAAGCCAAAATCAATTTGCATCGTGTAGCACCCAGATGTCAAAACTCCTGTACATTTGCAAATAAAGGCTTTCCACATCAAACTGCTTTTTGATTTCATCCTACAGCTATCCAAACCAAGTGCAACCTCTCCTCAGAATCTAACAAATCTAAGTCCTCATAAAATTAAGATTCATTAAAAGATGCAACTTCCTGACAAGTCAAAATTGTGCAGAAATAGTTTAAAAAGAAGATAAAATTCCTGACAAAAGGGCTTTGTAAATTAGAACTCTTAAGTAAACTGTGGAGTTTTTGCCAGATAATTTTTAGCATTCTTGAAATGTTAAATCTGAAAGTTAATATGAGAAACTTGAAAACCTTTTTTGCTGGTAAAAACAAATTTTCTACCAAGCGGTAGAGATAATCTTGTGCAGCAGAGCAAAGAGGTTCACTTCTCTTGCATTTCAGTGCTCGCAAGTTGTTTGAAGCATTATTTATTAGTTGCCTGAGATAGAAATGGAAACCATTAGAGCATATAAGCTCCTAATTAAAAGAAGGAAAATTGTTCTGGGTGGGTATTGAAAGAGGAGGGTATTAGATGTGCTAGAAAGAAACTGGTTATCAGCTTGCAAAATCCTGAGAAAAAGGCCGCAAGTTTTAATTAACAAAAACAAATCGGTGTTCTCTTTTTGTTCTTCTAAATACTAAAAAGATTGACCTCTTAAGTTCTGGAAAACTAATTCTTTTGTATGGTTTGGTTTAAAAACAGTGCTGAATTTGAAAGTTTTCAAGAAAACATTATGACATCTAAACAAACTTTCCATACCAAATTCTTGAATTTAATGCAGTTTCATTCCAAGAAATGATGAGTGGACACCTGGAAGGAATCATACTTCATTGAATCAATAGTTTGTGTTTACAGGTAATCATGTAGCAGATAATTAGCTCAGAATTCAGGCAGGTCCTGTGCCTATGTCTCAACCAGAAAACAGTTTCTTGTGCTTTAATCAAAAGCTTTAGTGGAACGAATGAAAAGTCTGCTGAAAAAACCTCCCACCCACCGCTGCCAAACTCAAAATATGGATGTCCTAGGTTCCTGCGATAGCAAGGGATTTAAGTGAAACCATTCTAAAATTGTTTTTTTTCTACTTTGAAATAGTTTTGGAGGTATGTTTTATTTGCTTTAAAGTGATAAAAAGGAATTAATACAAACATTTGAATTAAGTATTTGCTTTATGGAAATCCCCATGTCAGAAAGCTTTGATTTTAGCGCTAAATCAGAAGAAAATTCACTTTGACTTCTGGTGTCCTGGGGTTTTGCCACCTTCAATCCCATTCTGTTTTCAGCTTTCGTACTGGTAAAAGCTGATGTGCAGTATGGATTAGTAGTGGCTACTTTACAGTGACTCTCCTTGTGTGTCCTGTCACTGTGCGCTGCCTTACAAGGTAGCTGTTGTTTCTTTCAAAGGAGTTATAGCAATACAGTGTTAATTTAAACCTTAGGTTATTGTGGAGGTAACTCTTTCATATGGGCAAATATGATGGGAAGGATTGTAAATTGATGCATGTTGTTATTTAGATAATAAAATCTTCATGTGTTCTAAACACTTTAAGGCATTTTAACACCTTATTCTTGCCACAAACATAGGAATTTTCAAAAATCAATGCTCACAGTTGGACTTACCCAGTTTAATGGTAATTCATGACTGTTTCTTCAAAGTCCATGTGCTTGCTGTAATGAGCTCTAGCCTGGCAAATTCAGTTTGATCCAAGATCCGGTTAGCCTTGTTAAGTGACGCTGTGCTCTCCACACAGTTGTCTATGCAGGTTTAGTGAGGCAGCTTTGAATGAATCAGTCTTGCAAGCAGCAAGTGTGTGGAGATATGCTCTATCCTTCAGTAGAATAGGTTTTCACCATATTACCATCGTATGTTCAAGTAAGGACCCTCATTTGTTAAGCAGCATAATGAGAAAGAAAACAGACTTCTTACTGAAACATTTATAGAAAATGAAGTAGCTATTTCTACTTCTACTATTTCTCCTTAGCGATTGTTTCATAATCTTACTAAAAAAGTTATTTTTCTTTTTTTAGTTGTTTTTCTCAGTTTCTGTTTTCTACTTCTGATTATATTTCCTCAAACTGAAAGCTACAGTAAGAACAGTTGCCCTCAATAGAAATGTTATCATTTGCTATTTCCAGGCTGAAAATGTCCGCTTTTTGAATCTACAGGCACGATTAAAGTTATCATTAGGAAAAAAGACTTCTGATTTTTTGCAGATATCACAAGAATCTTAAATAATACAATTCTTTCAAAATAAAAAAGTCTAAAAGATTTAGAAAATTGTACACCAAAAGATTTTTGATATAATAACATGAACATTTTGTTTATGAAACTTTGTAGACCAAAGAGCACTTTGCTAAGGGAGAAAATAGTGTCGTAAAGGGAGAAATCCTTTTTAAAAATAATATATAGCAGTTTTAGTCACAGATAATGTGGGTATATATGTTAATGATGGTCGAATCTTGGGGTATGTGTACTGTGGTTGTCATCAGCAACTTAACATTAAGTTCCTCAGGTAATTGCAGCTGGTACTGTATCTGACTCTGGTAAAAGCAGTATCACAGTTCTGTAGTCAGAAGAAGTGACTAATAGTAGGGTTTTTGATGCCTCCCACTGTAAAACAGTGTGTCATTACAGAGCTTTCTAAATATATCTCATCATGCATTTATCTTTTCCTACTCTACTGATTGACTCCTATTCTCCTGAGACATATTTAAATGTCATTTTATCTTTCAGTTGCAGAAATGCTGATAGTTTATCCTAGAATGAAAATGACATTGAACAATATTTTGAAAAGAAAAAGTAGAATTTCAAACCACTTTGTTTTGCTTAATAGTAGGCAAGTAGTTAGTTCTAGTATTATCTGTAGTTGTTAGTTTAAAAAAAAAAAATCACATTGATGTGAGAGGATATTTAGAGAATATTGGCAGATTGTCCTGTAAATTCATGTTTTAAATTGTCAAGGTAATGCATTATTGCACTCCAAACAGTTACGCCAGTTTTTATTCACTGTAGCTGCAAAAAAATATTTAATGTATTCAGAAAGGAAGAAACTGAGCACACTATTATGCCTTAACAACAGATATATTCAATGACAGATGGCTATGCATGTTGAGTGTTGTTTTAAGCTATAATTGGATACTTATGTAAGTATGCTTAGTCAAATACGTGTAATTAAGCTATCTTGGCATGCAGGCTAACTTAATGGGTCGGTCCAGGGCTTAAAGATGTCGACGTCAAAAGTAATGGTTATACTGGACTTACCCTTGTTCTGTTGCAACACTTATCTAGACAAAATCCAAATAGAAGCATCTGCTGTTTCCAGTTATTGCTGTTTACTGCAAAGCTTACAAAATCAGATGAAGACATAAATTAAATGAAAGAAAATGCCATAAGAAGTTTTTGTCTGTTTTATTTTTAAACTTCAAGCTATGATATGCTTTTGAGTGAGAGAATGAAAAGGAGCTAAAAGTGGCATTGATTCTTAACACAGTTGGTATCTTCCTTATTGTAATGATGTGTAATAGTAGTGCAGAAATTTCTAGCTGAAGCCAGTAAGTTGGTGAATACTAAGCAGAGCCTTGAAAATTGATATGGTTGTCTGATTTCTGTTCTTACTGAGGAATAGCCTGAGTTCACTGTTAACTATAGCAAAACAAAATAGTCAGTGAACACAGGGTGTTCCCACTTCTTGATGATAAGCAAACCCAAGCTGCAGAAATACAAATTTGCTGTGCTCATATGCTTTTGCTGTGATGTGAAAGGAGTGTTTTCCCTGTGATATAAGAAAGCCTTTTTGATCTCCAGAGCTGACATGAGTGCTGGGACTTTTTTATTTGGTCACCTACGAGGTGGCCTGGCTTATAGCTTTTTATCATAAGGGATTTGTTCTCTTAATTATTCTGTTCAACTTACCACTGCTCCTACTCTTGTAGAGAGCAGAAAGCCTTCGTTTTCCATTCATACCATAGAAAAAGAGAAAAGCAGCAATGTTGGAAGAACTGCTGCTCATGTTCAAACCAAGTTTAATTAGTTCCTATATTAACATAGAACTTGGCTTATTTCTTTAAATCAGTCCTACGTGTTGACCTTGTCAAAACCATGGTAACTGTGTTATGTTCTTGTATTTCTATTATGATAACTTCCAAAAATGATTGTTGGTAATTACCTTAACATAACCTTTATGGACTTGCCGTGAAAATTGAGCCTTGACGCACACAGGCCAGAGTGTTTTCCATCATACAGTTATAAGAATAAAGAACCCTTTTACTATCAATATGATATTAGGAGAAGTATAAAATAAGAGCTAGATTCCAAGGTTAAACTAGGAGAATGCTTTTTCTGAATGTTTGCATTTTTTCCATGTGCAAGTCACACCAACTTTGAACAGGAGCCATCTGCTGGCATAATGTTTTTAATAATACATGTAATTGATATTATTTTCACATGCTTTCCTTCAGCAAGATGGGTTTGCAGGAGGTATGGTGATCATCACCTCCTTTTCTACTGAGCATGATCATGCTCCCTAAAAGAGTATTTGCTGGCTGGTTGTCCTACCCACAAGTGGATTCTCTACTGTAGGTATCAAGTGAATAGAAGCCTTTGCTTTTGACTCTATACCAAATCCCCAGAGAAATGCAGGATTATATATAGTTCCTATATTTGCATCTCACTGCAAGGTTGTGCTGGCTGTTTAGAACTGTGTTCCCTGGAGCCTTGTTTTCCCCAGGAATTGGATAAGGCTGATAATGTATTTCTGAATTCTGTTCTGAGAGTGAGGTGTTTCATAATTAAGTGCTTTAAGTTCAGGCTTTCCAAGTATTTTGCAGCATGTAGTCTGGAGCCTTGAGCAGTCACCTGGTGATTTCAAGTTGCTGAGCAACCAGGAGGTGCAGTAAATTTGGAAAATACCAGTGTTTTTCCCCATAACTACTCCCATGTCTTTACAAATTCTGACATATGGATTACTTTTTTATTTTTTGTGCCTCATCAATGAGTTTAAAATGTCATTTTTTTTTTAATACATTTGATTTCCCTCAAAATGAAAGGATTACACATGTATCATTTTTATTGTTGTCATATTTAAATTACACCCTTGGTCAGGGTGGTCAAGTTGCAGCTTTAATCCTTGACCTTTGGCATTTCAGGTACCTTACCTTCTGTTTCTATCAATTTGCAAGGAATATTGTTTAATACAAATGCTAAACTGTAACTAGCATTTTGTTTCTCTATCTGTAAGGTGAATTTTTCATGTTAGCTTAACTTTATGAGCTAGCTACATAAGGAAATTAAGCCCTGCAATGTTGCCTACCATTGAGTGTTGACACTTAGAAATAATAAGGAATTTATTCCATACAGATGATTCTTTCATTTAGAATTTTATCAGCATATTTTAAGCAAAAAGACCAATATTTTCCTATGTTACTGACAATTGTTTTATAGGAAGACACTTGGATAGTATGTAGCAAAAGAAGAATTTTAGGGCTGAAAGGGCAAGGTGGAAAGCATTCCATCGTTATTCAAGTTCTGCTGTAGAGTAGTTATACTGGTCTAGCATGCCATTCAATGAGACTCTTGAGGATCATGAAATGGTACTGTGTTTATGTAGTTTACTACAAAACTGTACCTGAACTTGTCTTTTTTTGATAGAACATACCTGAAAGTCCTTTTGAGGAATAAATGGGCTATGGCCTTTTGGTAATGGTTAGAAGCCTACAGCTGTGGTGATGGGAGATGCAGGAGTCATTTGGTGAGTGAGTGAAAGCTCCAAGTCTCTGTCCAGGACTGACTTGGTTACATTCATGCTGGAAGGAATGTTAGGATGAAGAGTTGGAAATGCAGTTGCTGTTCTCATCACAATTATTTTAGAAAGGCTAAATGCACTGGCAGGAAGCACTGCTCCAGGTTTTCATTTGTTTTCTTTTACATGCAGTCCTTGGCATGAACTCTTTGTGTTGAGGAGGGCAGAGTTCCTCATCAGGGACAGTATACTTTCAATCATGCAATAGACATTGCCGGTATAACACGTTTGTGCTTCAGGATCAGCACAGAGATTTACCTTTATTTCAGGTTCAGAGACCTTTGTAGGTCAGGACTGTATAATTGGCTGAACTCTCTGGAGACAGTGGGTCTCCATATGTGACTCAAGAGTTTCAGTAGGGCAATCACAAGATCATGTACATACTTGAGTATTGTAAACATGTGATTCAAAGACTAAGTGTATACTACATGAATAAGATGTCCTAAATAAATCTTTGTAGGATGTCTGTAATTTTTTTTTTCTTTCAGGTTCTCTTTAATTCATTTCTTCAGTCCCTAAATCATTTATTGTAGCCTGATGCTTTATGTACTGCCCCATTAATGACCAAGCAGTGGAGAGAGAAAATTTATGACAGAGGATACAGACATACCTCTTTATGTTTGCCGTTAGTTCTTAAAACAAGAGAAAGTGTGATGTTTTGAGAAATTTAGAGGCAGGATATGCTGCTTAGAAAAAGGAATACATATGTAACTTATTTTTTTCCATGCTATTGATACGACATTTGAGAAGAACATGTAACTAGGTTAATATAAGACTGCCTCTACTGAAAGCATCAGTAGAGAATATCCTGATGAAAAACTGTTGGAAAACTATGGTGGCATGGGTTACCTTCCTCCTTCACTACGTCGCCTGAAACTTCTCTTCTCCTTCCTCCCAAAAGGCTCTGGGAAAATGTCCCAGGAATTATAGTGGTTATCAACAGGTGCCTGTTGCTGTAAGACATCTTGGCAAAAGGACATCATAAACTGCCTTTTTTTTTTAGCTGGGGATGGTGGGAGAGTGGGACTCTGAGCTTGATTCAGGCATGTAATTCCCTTTGAGTAGGCAAAGATGGATATTTTTTGTGACTCATTGGTAGGAATGCTGGTATACCATCCTTCATATAAATGCTTGAAAAATAATTTGTAAACTGCAGGTCTGTCATAAAAGCAAATTAAGAAGATTTTTCTGAGTAAATTGTAGATGCCAGAGTTAACAGCTGAGTTATTTGTTTGCATGATACCTATCTATAACTTTCCTAATGACCTTCTGAGTTAGTCAAACCCCTTTATTAATGTATGACCGTTTCAGTATCTGATGAGAATGATGTAATCCAAATGTTCAGAATCAAATACCATTGGAGAGAATGATATACTATTTTTCTGGATTTCCTGGAATGCCCTCCAACATTAAGATTACTCCTGCATAATCATTTTGTAACTAGACTTCTTTTTCTCATACTTCAGTGGCAGAAATAAAAAGTTAATTGAATGACTGTTACATAGACTGTGATGTTGCATGTAATCATTCTTCCTGGCAGTCAGGGATTGTGCTTTACCATGAAAATCATAGAATCATAGAATCATTAAGGTTGGAAAAGACCTTTAAGATCATTGAGTCCAACCGTCAACCCAGTACCCATGCCCACTAAACCATGTCCTGAAGCGCCACATCCACACGTTTTTTGAACGCCTCCAGTGATGGTGACTCCACCACTTCC